>MDYQ01000353.1:0-325584 GCA_003024175.1 Planoprotostelium fungivorum | reverse complement strand
ATGGAACATGTGATTCACCAGCATCACATTCAACACCATCTGCATGTCTGGATCAAATCGAGGCTCCCACGATCGAATTCTAAACCCATTTTGACCCCTGGACAACCCCTCTTTGGACAACACATGTGATGATGTCATCAGGGAGAGATCACATCTTCTCATCACCAAGTCGGACCCTTCCAGATCAATTCAAGGACCCTAGATTCGAATTCTACGCTCAATTCTACGCCTGAGGATCCATTCTTGTCACACAAGAGGACAAAGTTGAGTCATGAGGTCAGATCACATCTCACTTCCACTCCAACTTTGGTGCTGCCACGTGCCCACCTCCTCAGTACACACACACACTTCACTTTACGTGCAACTTCTGCCCTCTCACTCCTTTTGGACCGAGATTTGGCTCTTCGCATTGCCCGGCCTTTCCTTTTGGTCTATCAGCCCGGGACACTTAACTGGCCTTAGTGCCAGGCCACTACGCGCGTAATAAAACTGTTGAACCCTAAACCCTAAACCCAACAACGACACGCGTGACCTTGCATCTTTGTCACGATTCTTGAATGTTCGACGCGCATCTTCGGCTGCCTCTACACCCGACATAAATATCGATGAAATCTTGGACCAACTCGCCCAGCCTGCACAAGACGAGCAATTGATCAATCAAAAAGACTCTAGATCTCAAGAATATTTTATTCAGGATCCATTGGTGGTAATTCCAGAGAGGCTCAGACTGGTACCTCCACATCCTACGAAGAACCTGTCATTGTCAGCGCAGGAGAGAGGATCTGCTCCTCTGACAAAGAGGTCCCTGCATCCATCTCGATTGATCTCCGACACCACTCACCTCCACGAGAACCCACCAGAAACAGAGAATCCACCACAGACATCGGCCACCTACACTCTGTCGTCAAACATTTACTCCCGACACAAAAACGGAAATTGCTCACCTGAAGGCCAGAGGAAGAAAATTGTCTCCACGACGAAGGCTCCGTTCAAGGCAGCGACGACACAGAGGTGATGCCGTCTGAAGAGCGAGAGACCACTGCTACACTGCACGGTGTCAGCGTGAATCGCGGACAATTCCACTCACCTCTAGAGGACGAAGAAGTTGCTTCGTGGACAGAGGACCACTCCACGCCTCCACCAAAAAGTACAGAGACCTGGATCGATCTCTCTCACGAACACCTGGAAGAGGTTAACCAAAGATATCCATCGCACTCACCTCTCGCTCCTGATGACGGCAAAGAATCGACACAGACACAGGACAACGACGAGCTGAGTGCCACACCCACCAACACAGACTCGAGCGTTCTCGCTGCCATCTGAGATGATATGTGGTTGTCCATGATTATGTGTGATGAGACTTTATCGATCAGTCATTTATGATCGAAGGAACACAACACATCAACCTCGGACTCACCTCTCCCCTTTGTCTCGGTTCCAGGATGCAGCGTCTGGGTCCTGTTGGCTGATTGTCAATCTGTATCGAGATCAGAGGTCATCTCCATTTTCAAGGTAACATGATGTAAACCACTCACCGAACCTCTACGTCTCCACCCGTCATAGTCCAATTGCCGCTCGTTACCTAATGACATTTGAAATCAGTTCAAATGTGTTTCACCTGAAAGAGCAAAGACGTTCATTCCGTGGCTATGATATCTCGATATCGAAAAGAAGCGTATTCCCCCAACTGATCTCCTTGAGAGCTTCTCCTTTGGGTTGAACCACAATTGAAAGCGAGCTAAAGACCCACAAACAAAGACGGTTGGCTCAGGGTGGGTAGTTTCCACGATCAATGCGGTGATTTCGAGTTCAATCACGCAAACGATCCGTTGAAGAGTCAAAAATTCCACAACGGCAACCCTGGCAAACAACACGCCAACCGACATAGATCGATTGATTAGCCGGCTCAGATGGCTCTCCGTATCGACGGTGAGAGCGGTTGAGTAGCCGTTCCAGATGAGTTCTCCAATTGGGGGGAGGGTTTCTGGTGATCTCATTTCAGGGTTTCGAACTTCAGACGAAATTTGAAGGAGCACGTCACGAGATTGTCGCGGATCCATGGATCTACCGAATTTGTAGCTGAAGGTGAGATCTTAAAGTCGATGGAATTCAAGTTGACCTCTGATCTCGATACAGATCAACAATCAGCGAACACGACTCGACCGCCAGGACAGCATAATCGAGACGAAGGGGAGAGGTGAGTCCGATGTTGATGTTGTGTTGATACCCATGATTATGGAGATGGAGATCACCTCTGATCTCGATACAGATTGACAACCACTCAACAAGACTCAAACGCCACATCACTGGGGCCAAGACAAATGGGAGAGGTGAGTCAGATGTTGACAATGCTGTTGATGATAATGAGTGAAGAGGACCTCTGATCTCAATGCAGATCTATCACTGGGACCAAGACAAAGAGACGGGTGAGTCTGATGTCACTGATGTGGTGATCTTGAGGGTGGTAGGAATTGGGATGGGTGAAGATGGAGAATTCATTGATATAGATACAGCACAATTTGAAAGACTGATACATGGATGACACTATAATAAACATTGAAGATGAGATTGTGCTTCTCTCTGTTGCTATATGATTAACTGACTCTGCACTTTGAATCCATTGTATATTGTGGCATCTGTTGATGATTATATACTTGACTTACCATTTCTGTACACAAAAATAATTTGAGGAGGATGTGAGAGCAAAAATTATACATGTAAAAGGAACAAAAAACTGATACATACTCATTAGAAAGTGACACATAGCTATGAAGACCCCAATAGATCTGTAAGACTACCTACCTATTATCTGACCAGTTGCTGGATCTCTGCACTGATTCCAACTGTTGTGCCCAACATTTGACATCACTGATGAATTGGAAAACTCGGAGAAATCTCAGAGAAATCTCAGCAACCAAGAAACACATTCAATGCACATTCATTGAAAGGGAACTCCTTGGCTTTCTTTGGTTTGAAATCATTCTTTATAAACAGAGACTCATTGAACTGTTTGGTTCTTATGTGGTGACCATACACCACACCAACGGTATATGTCACGGTTCACAAAAACGATGCATATGGTGCGTGCGCTATTTTGATTTAACGCACGGAGGCCTTTATCTCTGATGGTAATGGTTGGACGGTGGTTTAGTATACATTTCTACGTAGGTCTTACGTACCTCTGTATAGTTGCACCGATTGTCTTGTTGAATTGTGTAGTATGAGCTGGTATTGTTGAAGCCAGCACACCGTTTTATGTCTTTACAATATAGTATAAGTAGCACTTGTCAAGATTTTTGCCACTGTTGTGAGAGTGTTTGATGTATCCAATGCAACTTGCCTGTGTTAATTAATCCTACAACAACAATGCCAATTGGATGATGCCAAGGCAATCTCTTTTTCAAAATTTTTTATTAAACATTTCCAGATCTTGTTCTCTCTACTGCATAAGTCCACATAAAACACACATCTATCTTGCTCTGAGCTGACTCATCTAGGTGATCAAGGCATCCATCTCAACAATGGGGATGCGTGCATGCATCAACATTGGACTCACATATACATTCACTTGCTTCTTGTGACATAGCACTGAATTCTTGTTCACTGATCATCAATCTGCACTGAGATCAGAGGTGATCTCCATCGACATAATCATGGACACAAACATGAATATTGGACTCACCTCTCCCTTTTATCTTGTCCCAGTGATGTGGCGTTCGAATCTCGTTGGCTGATTATCGATCTGTATCCAGATCAGAGGTCATTTCCATCTCCATAATCAACTCCATTTCCATCCTCCCTCTGAGCTCACCATTAGTAACATATTCGTTGCATCCTTCGCAACTATCCGTCACGTGCTACGCAGAACTCACCCAGAGATTAAGCGCCTGGATCAAGATTAAAATCATCTCATTCAGAATCACTCTCACCTCGACGCATACACAGACTTTCCTTCTCCTAATCAGCCCTAGAATTGTATATCAATACAGATGTATGCATCTGTATCGATTGAAAATAATGATTCGATCCGATTCTCACCTTCGGACGAGAGGATTCATCCGCAGTGAGTCCGAATTGGCGAATCATTCTCTCTTTGGGGTTGGATGGTGTGTGTCTCTTGCTTGTTTCTCTCTCTTCTTGTTCTCGTTTTGATTTTTCCTCGAGAGCAAAAAAGAAAGGCGCTTCGCCCGGACTTGAACCCGAGAGCCCAAAGGCCAGACACTCATACAAGAGGCTGGGCTTGAGCGCCCGGATTATACGAACCCATGAAGGCCAGAAGGATCGGCATTTTTGTAAATTTTGGCGACAAATACAAAAGATGAAAGAGCCTTCCTTTATCAATCGATACTGTATTGTAGATCCACCTTCCACGTGTGAGATGAGATGGACGAAGGACACGTGTGTTTGAGATGAGTTGAGATGAGATGGACACGTAGGTATGTGAACAAAGAAGGAGTCAGAGAGCAATAAGACTTTATTGCCCAAACGCCACCTCGGCTCCACGGATTCGATCGTCATCACGAGAACGGAAAGCGAATCGAAGACGAGATGATGGTGACGATCTTGATACTATTTTATAGGAGTGCGCTCTTCGCTTGGGGAGATGGGAACCTCGTGTTGTGCTCGAGTCCCAAGTTGGAGTCGGGTGGCAGACCCACACAGGCCTTCAGGAGATTCTCAATGTTGGCTCTCTGCTTGAAGAGGGCGTTCACAATGGGGGCTCCCTGTGGAACGATGGGGGCCTTGCACAGATAGCTCAGGATCGACAGCACGGGGTGGAAGCTCTGTTCACGTCAGTCTGTCAACTATCGAACGGGCTTCACCTCAAAATCGGTCATCTCTTCCGTCTTGTATGTGATTCGCTGAGTGAGTTCGGCGAGAATGGCGAGATCATAGATGATGGGGGAAGCCAGGAGTGAGTCTTCGCAGGTGTTGTGGAGGGAGATGGTGTTGTGACCCCCAAGGAAGATCTCAGAGGTGTACTCGTCCAGGGCCCTCTTGGAGTCTCCGACGTACGGTACGTACTTGATGACGACCACGTGATCGGGGTGCTCGTCCTTGGCGTAGAGGATCGAATTAGAGGCCACCATGTCGTCTACAACGTTGCTCTTTGAGATCTCCTTCGATCTGAACTGCTGGGGGGCAGACAAGTTCTTTCCGTCGTTGTTTCCCAAGTGGTTGTAGGACACGATGGACACTGGCTTGATTCCCGCTCCGATGAGGAAGTCAACCAGCACCGACTTGATCTTCGTCTGTCCCGACTGCCTCCGTCAGACGTGGCTCGTTGTAGATCATCTCACCTTGAAGTCGTCACCACCGATGGGAACGTTCTTGGCCACGGCAAGCTCCATGAGGCCCGGTACAAATGTGTTCTGAGGGGAACCGTTGATGTATGGAGAGCCCTCTAAGATGGAGGCGATGGCGTAGAGGGTGGAGGGAGAGATCTCCGCTTCGTCACGAGCCACGGCGGTATCGAGGTTCTTCCAGGTGTCATTGACGCCGGGGACGATGGAGGCGAATCTCTCGGTGTTGGCGGACCAGAGGACAATGACGGTGTCCAGGTTGTTCGAGGACTTGAAGTCTCGGATGTCCTTTCGGATCTTCTCCACCAGCTCGCTCTTTGTGCCCGTCACGACGTTGTCGGCACTGTAGACTGTTTAGAGGTGGAAGGTGGACATGTACGAGATGGAGATGGAGAGCAGATGAAGAGAGAAAGAGAAGAGGAGAGGAGAGAGGAGAGGAGGGAAAGAAAGACAAACCGTTCGCTCTGGTTGGCGGCGATGAAATCGGGGATGTAGATTCCGGGAAGAGGTACGATGGACTCCATGTGTGACACCAGTTGTCGCTGTAAATCATAATCGAGGACCTAAAGAGGATGAGAACTCGGGAGATGATGGAATCACACAAACCTTGGCTCTCTTCATGGCCTCAGCCAAGTTGAGAGAAGAGATGTCCCAACCTCCAATGACGAGGTCGTTGGGGTGAACCATGGGCAACATGGCGCCGAGAGGCACATAGACCTCAGAGCCGCTGTTGACATCGACACCCAGTGAGACGGTGGAGCTCTGAGTGATGGAGCCAAAGTAGTTGGCCTTCTGTTCTCCCTCCTTCGTCTGCCAGGTGAGGTTCCTGATGGAATCAGTTCTCGTGGGTTCAAGGGTAACAATGTGAGCCTCACAGTCGGTTGGCGATGGCTCCAGCGACAACAGTAGAACCATTGTTGCCTCCGAGACCAACAATCAGAAGACTGTCGCACGTGTCAATGTGGGTAGGGAGGAGAGAATAAAGAGGAGGATGCCGTCGAAGAGCTCTCACCCAGTCTTGGGGACCTTAGTGTTGGTGCGGAAGGTATATTTAGTCTCTTTAGGGACGACAACCACATCTCCATTGCTGACTCGAGTCTCTGTGTTTCTGTAGACATACTCGGTGGTAATGTTGTCTCCCTCATACTTGACGTGGGGGGAGGAGACTCGGAATCGGTTGGCCAACATCTGCACCATCGGTGAGAATGAGGCACAAGATAGGCTGACCTCTCACCTTGTCTTTGTGTGTCTTTGTGCTGTTGTGCTCTTGCGCGAAGGCGGGGAGGCAACGGAATAATCGACACGCGTGCTTCACAGTTTCTTCTTGTTCTTCCGACGTTCCCGGGAACGGAAACAAAGCAACTCGGATTTCTCGGCTGCTGAAGCACCGACGGCTCCGATCGAAAGCCCCCCCGAGGTTTAAGACCTATCTTCATCAGTGAAGGCAGAGAGAAGCTCGCAGATAGTCCAGGAGGGAAGTTGTTCGGCGATGCAATGAGCGAAAGGACCGATTTTACCCGGTGTCAGTGCCTCGTCTCCTCAAGCACCATACATCAAATGGGAAAACGCGAAACAAAGGACCACAGAAAAAGCCCGATCATCGTGAGATCATGCAGCGATGAAGGGTTTGATTTCTCTAACGCATCAATAGGAGAGCTAGCTATGGGAAGCGGAGTTCGCGTGGGCTCGCGAACCAGGTGACACGGTGGCGAAGGGTCTTCTCATTCTAAAGCGAAGGAGGAGAGAAGGAGGCAGGAAATGCTCTGAATAGAATTTACAAGGCCGATCTTGTGGTTGTGAGGCCTACTTACAAAAAACCCTGTCAAGCTTCACGCACAACACGCATCATCTTCTCTTGTCCGCTTCAATAGAACGCAATGCAGAGCAGGTGAAGTAATAAATATTGATTCGATGTTGTCATCATTGCACATTCATTCTCGATGAACATCTGGCCCTCTTTTCCTTCCTCGCCCCTCGGATATTCCTCTCCGAGCGAGGTTGGGCCGTTGTTCCGCGCAGCGGGCCCGCGAAAATTCAATAAACCGCACATCATCACATTTCATCATTGAAAGATGGAAGGACAACGACATACGACAGAATCACTCTTTAAATCTATCCCTTCTACTGTTCAGATATCTCTCAATCTGTGCCACACCCTCTTCCGCTCCACGTGGAAGAAAGAATGTGTTGAGGAGAGCCGTCTTGACTTGTGTCTCGAGCTGTTGTCTGTCCATCTCTTCTCTCCTCTTCTGGCTCGTCATTACGATCTCCGTCATCCCTTCATTCAGCTCTCGTATGTCCCTCTCTTGTTCCTCGATCGCATGCGACATCTAACCTCCATCACCTTCCATCTTTCACACACCTCCTCACCTCAATCAACAGAGACGATTCGCTCTCCTCCGTCTCTGAAAAAATGGACAGCGCTCGATTCTTCATCGCATGGTGAAGGTGTGTTCTCATCAGGAGGCTCTTTAGAATGCCACCCAGACCCAATCTGTGGAGGGTGAACGAGAGAAGGAGAGAAGGACTCACTGCATGTCCATGCTGTTCACATGACTTCGACTGAATTCGCGGTTCTCGTGTTCCACCAGGTCTCTCCTCTTCTTCACTTCTTCCATGCTATTCTGCACTTGATCTTGTGTCACTTTCTTCGCTGTGAACAATCAGCGCCCTCTAAGACAGACGACCTTGATGACATGATGGAGGTGGAGAACATCGAGGTAATGAAGATGATGATGACAAGATGGAGGTGGTGAATATCGAGGTGATGAGATGATGATGACATCCTCACCTGAGTAGATCTGAGAGAGTGTCGTGAGGAGTTTCTCGGAGGAATATTTCGCGTTGTAGAAAGCACCAGATCCCTGCGAGTCCTTCGACAGAAGGGACCTCCTCTGCTGCTCCTCCCTCATATCCTCCAGACGTCTGAGTACCTCCCTGCACATCTCCTCCTCCCCTTCTAACCTCTCCTTCATCTGTTCCACGAACGTCTGTGCCATCTTGTGACATCCCATCTGAGTGAAGAGAATGTTGAGGATCTACGGTTGTCAGTGTGGAGAATGGATGTCGTCTCACTTGTTCCTTCCTTCTGAGGTGCTCTTGGGTTCTGTGGGTCTTGATGTCGTGGTCGATGGACAAGAGGGGGATGGTCTTCAGATAGGAAGCCTTCTGGATCTCTTCTGTGATGCCCTCGGATAACTTTCTATTGATCCTTCCGTTTCCTTCTTCCTTCTGTCCTCTCGTCATCATCATCATCGCCATCATCATCGTTGTGTATTCTATGTCTCTCGTATGTTCTATCTCTCATGCCCTATTTCCTCACTCACCAGAGTGGTCTGATGTAAGATGTTCTGTCTCAGCTTCTCTTCACTCTGTCTGCTGTGATCGATGGTCTGTTGGACTCTCTTCAATTGACTGTCGATGGCCCTGTGTATGTGTTCTGTTCCCACAGAATGCATCTGTGAGATGATATTGTCCATCTCTTCTTTCTTGTACCTATTCTCTCTCAGTTTCGCACGTATCGTCTCCACTCACATCTTCTGAATACTTCTCATCTCTGAATTGTTCTTTTGGTATTCCCTCTTTTCGTCTTCGTCTAATTGCTCGTTTAACGTGTCATCCAACTGTGGGAGATCAGTCTCATCTTCATCTGTTTTCGTCTCTTGACTTCTTCTCTTGATCACGATTCTCTGTACTCACCCCAAACGAAGAAGAGAAAGCGTTTGAGATAGCCTTGTTCAGATTCTGATCCAGCTGTACATATTGATCCGTCTGTCTGTTGGCCAATATCCCAAACGTATTGTCTGCATCATGTCACATCATCTCATCTTCAACTCGTCTTCATCTTACCTGCTTTCTGCTGGAGTTTGTTCTGTATCGTCTTCTCCATTTCACTGGATAAGGCATCCAACAACTGAGAGTGTCACACCCTCCCCTCTTCACATCCTCACCTCCTGCGATTCCTTTCCCTTCTGTTGCACCTTCTTCCTCGCTTGATTGAGTCCCTTCTGTTGATGGTGATTGGTCTGTCGCTCTCCCTTGACGTCCTTGGTACTGATGCTGTTGAGTGCTGATTTCTGGGATCGCAGGCGAGAGAACCGTGTCTGCAGATCGTTCAACTCAGACTCGAGGTCTTTGATCTCTTCTTCGATGGTGGACGTCTCTACGTCTCGATTCGTATTCTTCAGCCCATCTAGCGCTCCTTGTAATATACTCTGTCCTCGGTGTCGATGGATGTTTGGATCATTGCAAATGTCAACTCACCTCGTCGTCTATGATTTGATCGGACTTCTTCAATTCCTCGTATCTGATTCGGTCAGATCCCTCGTGCTATCGTTTCAAGATGTATATCAAATCGAAATGATCTCACTCGTCGATCTCTTCCGCAGTCAAGACATTTGCAGAGGTGATGGAATTCATCAAGAGATTGAGGTAATTCTTGGTGGAAGGATTGAGAAAGGCCCAATCATAATTGTTCGACTTCGTCTTAGGTAATCCAAGTTCCTCGCTCAGCCATTTGGCAAACTGATCTGCCATTCGACAGAGATGTGTCCCTGTTGTTGAATCTCGCTTTTGGCGGGGTCTTCGTTGTAGTGGAAATTATCGTCTTCTTTTTTCATTTTAAATTCCCCCAGGCTGCAGATGAGACGCGATCGTAGCTTCAATATGTTCCTTAAGCAGAGTTGTCACACTGAATGGATCGAAGATGGAATATTCCAAACCTTCCATATCTTCAGACGGTAAAGATCGAAACCGTCAGAGTCCTACAGGACTTTTTAGATCGATTCTGTCGGTTCATCGGTTCACGTCCCACAGATCAGGTGACTGGATGGTGCTCACCTCATATCGGAGTCCACTTCGATATAAGAATTTGACTCACATAACACATAGGCTAACGATTTGTACGAAGAGAAGAGGCTTATCATCTTGTCAGCCAACAGAAGAAGAGACTTGTGCGCACGGGAGACGAGCGTTGTAGAAGGATGGATTGGTGGTGTCACGTTCTTCATTCTGACCTTTCTCCGGGGAGTCCTCTCATCTTGAGTCTGGTCAGTGAAGAATCGATAGAGGAATTACACCACCATGGCGCATAGTCCTCTTCAAGAGCTAGGTGACCGTTGGGTCAATTCCGGATCATACGAGACGGAGGGCCACACACCTTGGACCGAGAAGGCAGCTACACCGATCCAGAGACACTCCATACCTTCCGCTTTCATGATGGCCCCTCAAGGTATCAAACATCCTATCTCCATCTCAGGTCACGGTTTATCCGTATCGAACGAAGAGGCCTCCGCGGCATTCCTTCTCTCCGTTATTTCAGAGACGGAGCTCTCTGATCGAAATGCTCGCCTTCCAACTCCGGAGATAATGAGCCCCAATCCGACGGAACTGGGTCTAGCTGGACCACCCAGAGCCTGCGAGAAACACAAGAAGTGGAAGAAGAGGTGTCCAGACGATTGCCCACTTAGAGCATCCGGAGGTAGTCCTTACGCTCCTCTCAAGAGAGGAAGACCTGCGGGAGGAAAGAAGAAGGAACAACGGTCCAGCGAAGAAGAAGCGGAGATCTCTGAAGGTGAGTCGAAATGCAAGATGGAGGACTGAAGAGAGAACAGAAGAGAGCAACAGCGAAGGAGAAGATAAGAACTTCGCATTAACGCCGACAAAAGGAGGGAGGAAAACGAACAACAGTCTGTCGGTCATCATAGATGGACTTCCAGAGAAGAAGAGAGGTAGAAGAGTCACGAGAGCCTCTTCTCAATCTCCTCCCTCTCCTTCCACACCAGATACAACCGTCCATCATCACATGGAACGGACCGAACCACCCCTCCGGTGAGAAGAGACAATTCCGAAGAAAGAATGACGAGAGATAGGATGCAAGAGGAAGGAGAGACATCACCACAGCCGAACCATTCGCCTTCTTTGGATGAGACGAAGAGCAGGGGACACGTCAGCTCCTTTCCACTGAAGAAGAAGATCTTGTGGATGGCAAAAGAGGAGAAGGAGGCACAGGAGGTCTTACCTCAAGAGATGATGCCTCAGGAGAAGAGAAAGAGAGAGAAGAACGTCACAGACAGTGAAGAAGAGTTTGACGAGAAGGTGGATGAAGAAGAGGACATCGAAGAGGAGAGGGAGGGGAAACGAAGGAGAGAGGAAGAGAAGAGACAAGAGAGGGAAGAGAAGAGACAAGAGAGGGAAGAGAAGAGACAGGAGAGAGAGGGAAGGAGGAAGGAGAGGGAGAGAGAAGAGAAGAGAGAGGAGGAAGCACCGAGGAGAGAGAACGATGGAGCGTTGAGGAGAGGAAGAAGACCGACGAAAGGAAACGGGAGATTCATTCCTTCTGCCTGCACACGTCACAAGATGTTACACGCGGTGAGTATCTGTATCACATGTCCATCATCATCACATGCATCACATCATCACCGACATGATGAGTGAGAAGCCGGGGAGAGACTGAAGAGAGAGCAGAGATGTCCACCCAACTGTCCAGATCGAGAGGAAGTGACGAGAGAGAAGGTTGTGGCAGAGAGCAGCAGCGAGTCCGACTACGATGAGGTATTTGCTTCTCATAGAAGGAGGCTGATGAAGACAGGGAGAGTCTGAATAAGGACGAACGAATGTAGAGATATATATAGTTTAATACTCTGTGATAAAAGATTCGGACTCGTCACAGGACGGAGGGTCTGAGACAATAGGCGACCATGCTTCCTCTTCTTTATCTCTTTCCTCTCTTCTTTATCTCTTTCGTCTCTTTCCTCTCTTCATCTCTTTTCTCCTTGATCTCTTTCCTCTCCTGATCTTTTCTCTGTGGTGCTCGTCTGAGATAATGATTCACTCGTGAGAATGAGAGAGGACATGATTTATTGTATTTTATGAGAAGTGCTGTGGCTTGGAACAAACCAAGGAGAACGGGCGATCGGGCTGAAATCTCTCGGAAAGCTCCAGACGTATCATATCATGAGCTTCTTATATTTCAAGAGCAACGCCCGCAGCAACCTCCCTTCTTCGTTTCACGAATAACGTCAAACGCCAACACACTCTATCTTACAGACATGAGAACAGCCATCGCCTTTGCGTTCCTTTTATGTTTCGCCGCTCTGGTCAGCGCATGCCCCGAAGGCTCTGATGCCTGTGCTTCTGACGACAACTGTTACTACTGTGAGTGTGGAACATCACTCTCTGTCTAATGGAGGATAGCTCGCTACCACTGCTGCCTCGATGGAGTGATTGTACCCAAATACCTCTGTGCCGATGTGAACAAGACTGTTACAGAGACAGCAGCAGCAGAGCTCGAGAAGAGACAGAAGGGTGTCCACCCTCATGAGAAGAGACAGAAGGGTGTTCACCCTCACGAGAGAAGACAGAACGGTGTCCACCCTCACTAAATACATTTGACTTTTATTTGAGATGTCCCTTCATGTATCATACAAATCAGGGTTTATAGGTAAGTCGATCTGTTGGCTGATTCGAGACGATCATCGATGCTTCGTATTGGAATGCAGCATTTCGGGCTGTTCATCAAGTTACATCCCATACTCAAAGACCAAATTGAATTTTATCTAATCATCGTCCCCCACACCCGCACGGAGTCGATTCAAGAATAGACCACTGGACTCTCCGTGGATGTCGCTCTCCGCCAGTTGGCTCGCGGCAAAGAAACCCGAACCGAAAGGCTTTCCACTTCCATTCGAAGAGGGAGAGCTGCCCGCAGTGTCCACCAGCTGCTCCTCTCTCCCCAAACCCTCTACACCGTTCCGCTGCTCCTCTCTCCCTCTGAACCTTCCCTCTTCTGGAATGCTCCACGGATCATCGCTCAGCCTTCCCATTCGTTCCTCTTCTGCATCTTCCATCCAATTCATCTCGCTTCCCCTCTCTGGTATCTGTCCTCATCTCAGCACATGATCATCAGCGCGTGATCGATCCCATCGTGTGATGAAGATGATGTAGAGTTGTTCTCACTTGTGAGGTGACGGGGGATACGAATTGTCTGTCGATGTATGCTGGTATATGGAAGGGATCTTCATAGTCTTCTTGAATAGAGAGTCCCCCTAACCCAGACACTGCTTCCTCCATGGGTGTCATCATGGCCAACAGCATGTCCTCTGTTCTTTGTCATTCTCTCTTCATCTCATTCATCCATCTGATCTCTATCGTCTACACGTCTATGAGTTGTCACCTCGTATGACATCTTCAGGTAGAGAGGGGATGCTGCTCCTACTCTCTTCACTCGGTGATTCCATTCCCATCTTCCCTTCCCTTCTCATCATCAGCTGTGTCCCTCCATCACATACGATGTGATGATGTGATGATGTGATGATGTGATGATGGATGTGAGGGAAGGCATCACCTGTCTCTGAAGGGTGTGGGGTCGATGTGCTTGACTTCCACTTTCTTCGTGGACATCTTCTCGATGAATGGGTTGGGGTCGTTCGACTGATTTTGGAAGATCTTGAAGGAGAACTGAGGGCTGGCCCAGAGGGGGCGGAGGTGTGGACTGTGAGTGAAGATCTCCACTTCGCTCAGCCAGCCTACGTACTCCCCTTCCTTGTATTCCTTCCTTCCTTCTTCCTTCTCTCTCTTCTCCTCCTTCATCCATTCGGTGCTCCACACTTGCTCGCTCTGCTTCGTTCTCCTGCAGAGATCCCATTTGACCACTCCGTCCACACCCAGCATCACTGCCGTTGGATCTTGTTCTGTTCCTCTTCAGTCTCATTTCTTCCATCATCACTATCGTCATCATCATCATCATGTGATGGTCTGGACAGAGAAGAAGAAGAGGAGAATACCTGAGCCTGGAGGAGGAGCTTGTGGTTTGAGTCGGTACTGAGTCAAGATGCCGTTCTGTGAGAAGACGTAGATGAACTCTGTGGCGAAAGGTCTTCCCACGAATTCTGTGGCAGAGGCGACGGGAGGGATGTTCACGTTGCTCTCTTCGTTGGAGACACTTCGAATGCGATTCAACGAGGCCAGTGTCACCAGAGGTGGCTGAGGTCATCAGATCGTGATGCGTGGAGTGACTCACGTTTCTGTCTGTGATGATGGGCTGTAGGTTCAATCGGAGGTTGTTGGTTTGTCTGAGATGTGTATGTACATTCACGGGTCCTCCATTGGGGGAGATAGCGAATAAATCTGTCCTTCCATCAACGATTGAATCGATCTAGAAGAGTGGATGCATCAGAATACATGAGAAGGAAGAGGATGACGTACGTGTAGTTCCTCGTGTCGAGTTGACAGAGATCCATCGACTGTCTGCACTGAATGACATGGAGTGAATCGAAGCGTTCGTCATTCCCCTCTGCAATTTGTACCTGTCTCCGTCACTTCTCCTCCCTTCTTCTCACTCACAGATGCTTGTAATTCGATTGGGCATTCGATGAATCCGGACAGATCTGATACACGTTGAAATTTCTACCGTCAACGGAAGCCGTGACCAACTGATCATCATCAGATGAGATACAATAACCTCCCAATGGAGCATTCGGGACGTAGAGTACGTACCAGGGATCCACTGGGATCGAAGGACATGGCAGAAAGAGGTTGAGAGTGAGCTTTGAAATGTGCCAAGTTCTTCTGAGAGACGACATCATACACGATGACGGTGCCGGCAGTTTCGTTGTAGTCCTGCTGACTTCCGCTGTAAGCCACGTTCTCGTTGGAATAGGCTCGGTTGGTCGTGTTGTTCTGCTCCACTTCACCGTTCTGGGCTGCGATGTAATCTGTGTAGGTCTTGTGTCCAAGGTAATATAATCCAGAGGCAATGTCCTTGGCCATATCTTTTGCCACCTGTTTCATCTCGTTAGACGTGGATCATCGCGTGGACAATGGATTCGTATGAATCTCTTTCGTTTCTGATGATGTAGATGATAGATGATGATGTGTGATGATCACCTCGATCATCTTGTCTGATGTGGAGGATACTCTACCGTTGACGATGGGAACGTTTCCAGGAAATGCCAACCACCTCGGTCCCAGGGCGAGAACACCCCCCAGACCCCCTGCACCACAGAAACAATCCAAATTGATCGTCTACACTTCTCAGACTCCTCTCTCCTCTCCTCTCACCTTCTCCATGGTCACCGAATCGAACCCATAGATGTGATCCCTCAGTGCCTGTCTAACATCATTTCTGTGTCACGAGAGATGTGAGAGTACGCACCACCAGGAGGACTCTCCTACTGCACTGTATTCCGTACACTTCTGTCTTGAATTTAAGGGTGTTGACATATTTGTTCTTTGGCAGTGAATAGAATCGAATGTTGTTCTCCACTCCAGATCTGTCTCTCTTTAATTTTATGAAAACAGAGAGGGAATATTTGTATGCTAATAGGAGAGAAGAGGAGTGGCTGAGGATGAAAAGATAGAAACGAGAATGAGATGGAGATGTAGGAGGTACACACGCTATAGCTACGATGGGTCTCTTGTCGTGGAAAGGATTCTCGGGTATTTCGTTCTGATGTGGTTGAGGTAACACCTGTAACGTTCAGCGACGAATGGTGATGATGACAAACCTTGGCACATCTAATGAGAGACTCTCTCTTGGAAAGAATAGGATCGATGGATTCTGTGTTGGTGGTGTTCCAGATTTGGAATCCGTTATTATACGCAATGATTAGAACTTGGTACCTTCACATGAAAATGTCAATGCCCATACGAAGGAGGCGGACTCACACTTGATTTTTGTACTCTAGTTTCTCAAAGGACGACCACTGCACGACATCTTTCTCTTCAACGGAAGTCTGCACTTGTGGTCCGCTGGTTAGCTGCTTCTTGATACTCGAAGGGAGATAAGAGGATATTCCTGAGAGCATAGACATGTACGATGTGTTTTCACTGGCCGAGAGATCAGACGCATATCGGTATCATGGCAGCATGTAATCCGATAGACTCACTTTTGTACCCATTGTTCGGCTTTGGGTCCTGCCGTTGGGCCGTTAGACATAACCTCTCGCCCAACTTTGTTTTCGCTCCTCTGCAATTTTCACATTCGCAGGGTCTCACATTTGCGATAATCGCATTTGTGAAAGAAATCTTGCATGAAATTTCATCCCACCCGAGCCGTCTCCACACGAAGGAGTCGTTCGTGATGAACAGATGCATCCTCCATCTCTTCATGCGAAGGGCAGTACTATCCTCTGATCGTCGGCTTTGTGTGAAATTGATCAGCAATACAACCAGCCAGAGGCTGACACACGATTGGTGATTCGGATCATCAGATATGCAGGAGGATGAGAACCTCAAATTTTTGTTGCCAGAGGATCGTAATAGGATTCTTCTTGCTTCCATCAGAAACTTATATGATGAAGACCTAGATATCGCCGCACACGAGTGAGTCTCAACACGCTGCGTCACAACTGATGATCTTCGAGGGTAGAAAAGCAGACTAAATTGTATCTCAATCTCGAACACGTCTCTTACATGTGTCTCAATGACGAAGAACTCAAAGATCTATACGACTACGTTCACGCCTTCATCTCATGGGATGGTGGTCCTCAATCAAGACAAGTTCTGTTCCACATCTGCAGGATCCGTTTCACAGAATACATCAGAAGGTGACCGTCCTATCGAGCCTTCCATCACTCATATCATTCAGAGGGAAGACGAAAAAGTGTTCTGAATTGATGCTGAAAGACATGTACCCCCTAAGGAATCACAAGATATTCGATCAGTATTCCTCCATCTTGGCTGATACTCCCTCTCAGTGAGATTCTCTCCTCCTCTAACTACTGAAAATTGGACAGACGAGAGAAGATCTACGGCCATTACGACATCAAGGTGGCACGACAGGAGCTGGAGAGGGTGATGATGCTGCTGATCCCCAAGATCGTCGGGGAAGAGAAGACGAAATTCAAAGAAGCTGGGATGGTGCTGTATGACATCCGATGGACGGATGAGGGGAGATCGAAGAAGAGGAGGAGGAGTTCGACGGCTGCAAGAGTAGAAGAAGAGAAGATGTGCAAGTGTGGAAGGAGACTGAAGGAGAGGGAGATGGATCTACACCTGCAGTCCACACATCATCGCAAGAGAGTGGATGCACTCAACAACAAGAGGGTCACCTGGATGAAGGTGATGTCCATCATCATGATGACTCTCTCTTTTGACCAGAGACAGTTGATCAGAAATCCACTGTGGGTGCCCGATGAAAGTGAAACGAACGGAAAAGAGGAAGAAGATCCTTGATCAAGGATCACATGTGAGCCGTTCATTCCATTCTTTTCATCGTTACACTTTCTATCTGACCCGACTCACTTCTCGCAGTCAATCAGAGCCCAAATTGTAGATGATTTCATTCGTGCAGAAGGTTCGACAGAAGATGAGATGGGTTTATTCAGAACACGATCAGAGGAAGAGCGTGATGATAAAGAAGAGTGCCACCACATTCATCTGATCCATCGGAGCGGCATTGATCGTTCGAACGACAGCAGTGGTGTTGATGGAAGTGACATCGATAGACGACGTGCTGAATGTGCTGGGGAGGACGCAAGTGGTCTGGATGCCGTTCAAGGGGGGATCCGATAGATTGATTCCAGTGGTATTTCCCCACACGCAATTATCCTCTACAACTAGGAGAGTGTTGTTGCGGAACGTCAACAATGGACTCGCCGATCTGTCTCACCGTCACGATCATCGTGGTGATCATCAGATGAATCACCTGAAAGGAGCGTAGAACTGATTGCCTGACACAGTGATGCCTGCTGTCGATTGAACTCTGATGGGATGGCCCCAACTTCCCTTGATGACATTGTTGACGATGCTGATGTTCATGAAGGCACCCGTGGGGATGTATCCATCCGCAGAGTTCAGATTGACACTGATGGATCCTCCGTAGTTGCTCCCTCCAGAAGCTCCAATGTCTTGCAGGTAGTTGTCGTGGATGCTCAGATCCGTCGCATAATCTGCTTCGAAGAAGGTTCCCGACTCTGGTTGAACATATATACCTGTGGGGATGAGAGGATGAATGGAGGAGAAGGAGTACGTACCTCCCAGGGTGATGAGGGTGAAATTGTTGTGGCTGATGACACCCCTCGATCCCTTGCATAATATGGAACGTGCACGGTGGTTGTAGAAGGTGTTGTTTGTGATGACGAAGTTTGCGTTGGCGCGATTTCGGTCGGAGATGTAAATCGCGTTGAGGGGAGAGCTGGAGAGTACGATCGAAGTGTTCTTGTCTGATCTCAGCTGTGTCTCTGTTAGATTTTTCGCATCGAGAAGAGTTCTCACGGTGAGGGACAATATGGTAGAGAAGCCGAGAGGTTGTAACTCTTGATTGTACAGCCTGATTCGATCTCCCGCAGCCCAGTAGGAGGGTACTGATTTGGTGACGATCGTGTTGTTGAGTTGGTAGTTGAGGATGAGCACAAACTCATTCAAGAGGTTGACTCCATCATCTGATCGGGTCGGTTGGTTACCTTCACTTCCACCTTCCTCTTACCTCCCATACCCTCGAAATAACTATCCACAATGATGGGGCCATTATCCATGCCCACCACATGGAGTCCATCTGTAAGCATCACCACTGATGTCATGATGTTCTCTCCTCACCTGCAGATAAAGACAAGACGGGTGGAACCCCACCGGGGACGGGTGGGTCAGGATTTCGCGTGATTTTCAATCTCTCGAAGCGATGAGCACCGTAACCTCCCGCCAAAAACCATCCCATGCCGCCACCGGACGTGATGGTGAAATCGATGATGGAGAAGTTCCTAGAGTTGATAATGGTTTGAAAGGTCTCTCCGCTTCCTCTGGTTGCTAGAATATCACCCAAGTTGATGTTGTTGTTGGCCATCTGCCATGCGGCAGTCCTGAGAAGGATGAGATGCGCAAGGGGAAATGGATCACTGAAGGCGGAATCGTTTGCCGTCTGGAGTGAGGAGTTGTACTCCTGAGGTGTAGATGTCGAAGGAGGTGCGGAATGGATCGGTCGGAAGGAGGGTCTGTCCGTTGAAAACGTACCACGGCTGGATGTCAACGATTAGATTAACTCGCGCTGCCAATGAGATCACCCTCTTTCCTGGTACGTTGGATAGACTGTAACCATCGCACACAGTGGCGTCCACCCAGAAGGTATTTTGATCCACCTGAGGGATTCAGTGCGGATTCAATGCGACGATGTTACTTTGGTGATGTTGTTGACGACGGCTTGAGTTGTCCCTGGAGGATTGAAATGGACTGTTACTCCTCTCACAGAACAATTGGTGGTGCTATAGGCCTCTATCGCGGAACGGGAGGCGAGTGACTGCCGGAATGTGAGGATCACATCGTCAAGCCATAAAGTAACGTTGGACAGCCCAAACAATTGGAAGAATGGACCTCCATTTGTATACACCTGTAGATCGTTAAACAGAAGAAATGATCCACTCCATCTCACATCATACGCTCCCTGTCGCACTCCTACTTGTATGTATCCTTGAGCGTCTCTATTCTGCTGTAGAGCCCACTTGATGAAAGAAGGTCCGGTGAAATTTGTGCTCTGAGGGTCGTATGTGGGAATGCCAGGGGGACGTCTCACGAGTGCCTGAGAGAGAACACAACATCCGAAGAAGACAAACAGGAAGAGGTGGTTCCTCATCTTCCTCCTGTGATTTTGTGAGTGGGTTACCTCGCGAGAATGACAGTCCTGAAAAAGAGACGGAAAGTTCGTTCATCAACTACCGTGACGAGATGAAGACTGTGTTCTTCGGACTTTATTTGGGTTTCTTCAGACCAATGGTGTACTTCCATTGCTGTGTTACGTCAGTGATAAAAGGAAGAGAGTTCTCACCGAGTGATCGAGGGTCGTGAAATCCTCATGATCACCGATGAAATCGAGATACTGAGAGAGGTGAAACAGTTCTTTGTCCTCTCGGTTCTGCAATGCATCTTTGAACGCGTGAACCTTCAGTCCCTACCATCATCGTCATGGAACATGTCAAACGAAGTTGTTCTCACGCTCTGTGGATTCATCGCAAAATTTCTACGCAGGTCGTCCACCTGTCACGAGATCAGTTCCATTTCGTTCCTCTATCGTTCACGTGTATCGTGTTCTTTGCACTGTATTGGGGTAACTTATTCCATATGATCTGTTGTCTGTCAGTGTGCACTGTGTTCCTCCTCTTACCTCTAAGGCTTTCACTTCGTGAGTGTGGTCTTTTCCCTCCTTGGCGTGGGTGGTGATGGGGAACATTGATTTTCTATCGAGAGCTATTTGAATAGTAAAAAGGAGGATGAAGTCTGTCGATCGAGGTTTGTGATGAAGAAGAGACCATGATGAACAGTCGACGATGAGATGTGATCATCATGATGATGGCATGAGAAGAGAGATGATGAGATGAAGCTGATGGATGATGGAGGGTGATGTGAGGTGAATAAGTGTGACGCACCGAATAAAACGTGGTAATGAGGATTATTGAAACAACCCATTTCGCTCAACTTCATCTCAATCCACTTCCAATGAGTCTGACTCCAGAAGGCAATGTCGTACTTCTTGAAGGCTGCGATGAGAAACTCTTCCAAGTGTGGTCTCATGATATCTTCTCTCCATCAGTTGTCGAAAGAGATCATCCGACACACCTCTCGTGCTCGTTGCCTTGTCTAATGCCTTCATGTCTAACAGAGTGTAATCTAAGTCTAGAACCAAAAGTTTCTTATCTGATGGAATGTCATTGCAATGCAAGTCTATAGATGATGTTTCGTACGTAAACATTTTCATGAAATGGAGGTTTGTTATGTTCTCACCCGGTCTTGGCTCGTTGATGAGGTGGATCTCGGTCTGTTTTGATGCTTCAGGATGAACAGTTTGAGGATGACTCTCACCGTCTTGAGACGATTGTGAAGTTTGGACATGTTCTCTTCTGTTCTCGTGTATCCAACAGCGCGGGGATCGTAATCAAAGTCGTTAAATACCTTGGACGTCAGAGCATCCAATGTGACCTGAAACACTCACATCGGGCATCTCCTCAGGCTTTAACTCTTGAAATATGCTCTCCTCTGGTGTTCCAACTAACATGAACTTCTTCTTGTTGGGGATGGAGAGACGACTGATGGGGATCTGCAGTCAGTGAGTGACATGATTCACCTCTATCCCTCTCACCATATCCACTTCTGCTTGTGACCTTCCTTTCACCTCTTCGTGTCCTGCATTGAAGAGACCAATCAGCTTTTGTCTCTTTGGAAGGACCTGAGTGGCATGGAAGAGGGATTCTTTTACGTCGCAGATCGTCTGCTCTGGCTTCAGACACACTTTATACTCTTTGCCGTTCCATTTAGCAAAGATCTCCACTGCACATTCGTTCAGATTCTATCTCTATTCATTAGTCTCACGAGATTCTTTCGTCTCCTCCTCTTTCGACATGATGATTCGTGGTTGTATGATCGATCGCACGTCACGACTTTTGGACCATATTTTTGAGACGATCCAGCATCATCCACAACACAGCTCTCTGATGACAAAGAAGATGAGACACATTTAAATCGTTCATACTGTTTATCTCCATGGCTTGTGCTCGGGCTGGTTCTGCGATTTCCATGCGGGGTAATCCAGTACAGCCTTCGATAAACGGTCCAAAATTTTTGGAGCCAACTTTTGTGTCATCTTGTTGAAGATCATGACGGGGATAGAGCCTGTTCTGGATGTGAGAAGATGATCTGCAGACGAGATGAAATCATCTACCTTTGGGATCGGTGGTGGTCACATAGGTTATAACACAACCCTCCTCCCTTCTTCGGATCACGTAGCCAGTCTTGATAGAGTTGGCTCTGAATGATGTCAGGTCCACAGGTCTGACAGCTATTCAGGTAATCTCACCGAACGAAACTCTTCTTGAGAGGTGCTTTGGGATGTTGGACGCTGTGGTTCATGATGACATATCCGTCTGGAATATCAGACCACGATCTGATGTTGCAGAAGTCTCTGTTGGCGATTCCTACTGGGCACTGCGATTGAATTGAGAAACATACGGAAGATTCGATCACACCTTTGCAGAATAATAACCAATGTCATTCTTGTTGTCTAACTGCTCGATGAGGTCGTTGTCTATCATGTTCTTATCCCAGACACCTCTGTATTTACTGTCGTGGAGGACGTCATAGAGATCCTCGGGGTTGATCTGTTTCCAAACTGCTTGGATCTTCACCTCATTGATGGGAGAGACATCCGACTGTATAAAATGAGTCGAGTTCAGAGCCGCTAGAACGGACCTTCTGATACCACACTTGAATCGAAGAGTCGGCGTTCTTAAAGCATTGAGTCCATTTGTCGGGAGAGTCTATGGCTCTGACGAATTCATCGTACTCTTCTTGTGTTGCAATGTGCCACGTGTTAGGGATCTCAGCCATTTCGAATCGCTCTCTGTTTGGAAGATGGTTTCTCTGTGCTAGTTCGTGACCTTTTTGGAAATTCGCAAGATTCCTTCCATTCGCGATTCGCGAGGGAATTCAGCGTTCTTCGCACTGACTGATTCCGCTATCATTCCGTTTCATCTACGAGTCATTCCTCTCGCTCACTCTCCTTCTCGTTTATTCTCTACCGATGACTCATCATTCACCTCTATCCTCACGATAGATACTCAAAATATGAATCGTCCAAAAAATGCCTGAAACCCTGTACCTTGTCTCGATTCGAGGAATACGCCCCAATGTGCTGTGTTCCATTCAGATCTCGTTCATTCCATCCCTCTCTCACCTGAACTAGATTCGGTACCAATAGTAACATCCTCAGATGCTCTTGTCCAGCGTATCGCCCGATGAGTATGTCTACGGGTACCTCCTGGTAGTTTTCCAAGAGATATCGACTCATCCCTTCCATTCTGTCGTTGCTGAACACCATCCCCACCGTGAACGCGTGTGAACCGAACGGCCACAGGCCTGATGCTCCATCAGTACCATCCATCTACAACGCTCACCGGTTCGAAAGTTGGACATGATGTTCTGTTTCCCCACAGAGTAGAGACAGACGGCACTGAAGAGAGAGAGACTCATCCACAAGATGAAAGCCATCTTCCTCTCTGCTTTCACGAATCCCACAAAGTCTCTACCTACACACGGTTACGATGGAGAGTGGGTGAGAGAGTCACCAGAGGGCCACAGGAAGAAGAGAACGATGAGAGTGAAGATGGAACCCAGGGTGAAGAACAGGAATGGGAAGGTGAAGATGTCTTCTGTTGCCCACCCCGACCAGTAGTTGGTGTAGAACAACCTCACAAAGAGCCAAGGCTGCAGTCGTTCAGCTTAGAATGGATCGAACGACTCACCTCGTTGAATAGACCGCTCTGCGTTGTAGATTGACCTCGCTCGAGGGGATCCAACGCCCTCTCGAACAACTTTTGGACGAGATGTGAAGTGACGAGGACATCGTCTTCCAGTATGAGAGTGTACCTGAGTCCTTGAGCTACAAAACGATGACGAGATCACCTCGACAGCTTCTGGCAGACGTTGAGGGAGGTGACGTAATCGATCGTCTCCTTCTTATACCAACCGCTGTCTTCGTGACCTTTGGGAACGAGCTGAGATGCATCAGAGAGAATCAGAGGAATAGTGTCTTCACCTGTGGAATGTGGGAGCGATGGAGGACGGGAACGAGTGGGCTGAGATAGAGAGCATCGGGGTGATCAGCTTCGTTGATCATCGTGTTCAGCACGAAGATTGTCACTCTGTCTGCGATCTGGTGTTGGATCAGGAAGAGATGATATGATGATGGTCTTCACACCTCAGAGTCCACACCTCGTATGACAGAGGCGACCGTTTCTAAGAGGTACCGTTGGGGTCTCCTATCCACTGTGACGATTCCTATGCACAGATCCTTCTTCTTGAACTGTGAGGCGAGGTGAATCGTGTGATCACTGATGATGATGTACCTCTGTCTTCGCCTGAGAATCCTCTGAATATGACGCGTTGAATATCTTGTAGAATTCTTCTTTTCCTCGTTGCAGTTGTTCTCGCTTCTGAACAAGATGTGACAACTTTTGTGTACCATCTTTCAGAAGCTGCAGATCTTTCAAGAGAGATGTCTCTCTGTCTTTGGCTTTCTGTCGCTCTCCCTCTTCGTTGTCCCAGAATACAGAATGCCTCACATTGCGATATTGATTTGCAAGGTACAGGTAGAACATCAAACATTGGCAGAAGACAGCCACGAAGACGAGGGTTCGTTTAGATATTCCTACCCTCATCTCCTTTTTTCCTTCCTGGACATAATCGGCTCGGGCTTGTTTTAAAAATCACCATCACACGGCAGATGAAGGGCATCCATCATCTCAGGGCCATCTGTCTGACAAAGCCAAAGCATTTTCATCATCGATTTGCGATCCCTCAGCGATTAAGCTCAACAGAAGCAGGTGACAATCTTTGATTGGCGATAGAGATTCATCTCAACAGATGCATCTTCGCACGCGGATCTAGTCCTCGTCAGGAAACAGCAATTAAATGAGTACAAAGAGAAGACAGGGACGAAATTTGGACTCCCACTGTATGACAATCGATACAAGGAAGACATGTCCATCGCCCAATTCAGAGAGAAATTCGATGCTACGATACAAAACGGACAGAAGTTAGAGGATCAGATCATATCCATCGCAGGTGATTCTCCAACTCATCACACTCAGAGTCAGCGACTGAACAGAAAAAGGTAGAATCAGCAGCAAGAGAGAAGCCAGCAAGAAACTTTTCTTCTACGATCTCACCCGAGGAGACAGTCAACTCCAGATCATGAGCACCCAACAGTTCTACACGGACAAAGATCATTACGAGACATTACATTCGACCATGAGAAGAGGAGACATTGTGGGTATGTGTCCGTCCATCCATCTCCCTCTAACTCGGCTGATGCAGCCGTGAGAGGAATACCAGGAAAGAGCAAGTTGGGAGAACTGAGCATCATACCACTCGAAGTGAAGATCCTCTCTCCCTGCATTCAGCCTCTCCCCGAGGCAGATCATCTCACACACACCGTGAGTCCATTCCTCTCCTCCTCTCTCTCAACGCAGAAAGGACACGAGATTTATGAAGAGACATCTGGACCTCCTGACCAACCGACGATCGAGAGACACACTCATCGCAAGATCCAAAGTGAGCGCATCATCCATCGTCTCACACATCACCTCATGATCTCATGATCTATACGATCCGAATCGTCGCGAGATGCCATGATACACGACTGATGATGAAAGGTGATCACCTGCGTGAGAGACTTTTTCACCTCTAGAGGTTTCATCGAGGTGAGGCCACACATCCTTCCATATCACAACCTCCAACGATCTTGTCACTGATGAGATGACACGATGAACGATGAACAGATGGAGACACCCATTTTGGGAGCTAAAGCGGGTGGTGCCAACGCAACACCTTTCGTGACCCAAGGACAAGCCATCGGTGATCATCTCTTCCTTCGCATCGCTCCCGAACTCTACCTCAAGGTGAATCACCCGTTCGGTGAAGAGACGAAGAGGTGATGATTGATGTGATTCGCAGCAACTGGTCATCGGGGGTATGGAGAAGGTGAGAAGGTGAATCGAAGTGAAAGTGAAGGTGGAAGGTGTTTGAAATCGGAAAACAATTCAGGAACGAAGGAGTGGATGCCACGCACAATCCAGAGTTCACCACTTGTGAGTTCTACCAGGCCTACTCCGACTACAACGACATCATGGACATGACGCAAGAGCTACTGAGAGGTGGGATGGTGTCGATAGTGGCTGTGATTGAAGATATCTCGTAAGATATCGTGGGGAAGGTGACGGGGGGTAGCACGATCACGGTGGAGAAGAACGGAACACCGCACGTCATCGATTTTTCCAAGAATTTCGCGCGGTTCGACCTCGTGACCAAATTGGAAGAGACGATGAACGAGAAACTTCCAGAAAATTTCAACAGCGCAGGTGATCATCATCATGTGATCATGTTTCGATGGCGATCCTGAGTGATGTACCCTCTCAACCTTTGCAGATTGTGTCACAGACCTCTTAGAAATAGCCCACAGAAAAGGAGTCTACATTCCAAAACCGCACACTCCGGCGAGGATTTTAGACAAGTTAGTGGGGCATTTCATCGAGCCCCTCTGCATCCAACCTACCTTCATCATGAACCACCCTCTCTGTCTCTCTCCTCTCGCAAAATCGATACCCGATCGCGTGAGATCATCACCTATCTCATCCTTGAACGCAGTGTCTGATGATGCGACAGCCCCAATGCACTGAACGGTTCGAATTGTTCATCAACGAAGCCGAATACTGCAACGCTTATTCCGAGTTGAACGACCCAGAAGAGCAGAGAGTGAGGTTCAGACAGCAGGCGGAAGACAAGAAGGTGAAGAGAGGGAAGAGTAAGACTGAAGAAGACTTCAGCTGGGGGACGCAGACAGTCAAGTCCCCGACGAGGAATTCTGTGAGGCCTTAGAGTGCGCTCTACCACCCACCGGTGGCTTCGGCTTGGGCGTTGACCGCTTCGTCATGCTGCTCACCGGTTCCGAGAGCATCAAGGTGAGTTGCACGATGACACGTGCTCTCAAACCGCACAGGAAGTCATTCCCTTTCCCATCATGAAGATGCATCACTCTCAAAAGAGCCCAACACAGACGGAAGAGGGAGGAAAGGAAAAATAAAAAACGGACCGACGGTCAAATCTGTGGTTGACTGGAGAGATCGTCACCCTGGACGGTGCATTCTATCTGTGTGAGAGGCCGTTTGATTGCCCCTCTTCCTTCTGGAAGTCCACGTGTAATGCAGAGTAAAGACAAACGGAAAAACAGACACAGCTCTCTATCGGAGCGTGCGGTGTGTGGATGAGAACTGCATCGTAGATGCTGAGCATCTTGATATATATCTCCGTAGATGAAAACCTCGATGAAATCTGCGAGCTTTGAGACCTACGTTTTTGGCAGTGTTTAGTGTTTGTTTGCTCAGTGTCATACGATGACCTTTGGGAGAACACCAACACTTAAAGGATCAGCTCAAACAGATTCGCCGAACCATCACAAAGCACGCATGTTCTGGTTGAACACGAAACCATTCCAGAAGAGGAAGCTAGAGCAGCATCCCACAACTGCGGAACAACACATCCTCTCTCCTTCTCCAAAATCGAGGTATAAGACGATGTCACACAGACTGGCCGTCATTGGTGGAGGTGCCGTTGGTAAAAGCGCAATCACAGTGCAATACATCTCGGTGAGACACCCTTCGTTTCTGCCCTTCTCACATTTCGATAGAATCACTTTGTAGAGTTGTACGATCCCACGATTGAGGACAGCTACAGAAAGCAAGTCGTCGTCGATGAACAGTCCTGCGTTTTAGGTGAGTCCCATTTCATAGAATGTCTTCTCATACCTTTCTAGACATTCTGGATACCGCAGGACAGGAGGAATACTGCTGCATGAGAGACGCTTATTTACGAACTGGCGACGGATTCTTAATGGTGTACTCCATAACCGATAGATCGTCCTTTGAGGAACTACCCAAGCTCTATCAACAGGCATTGATGGCAAAGGAAAAAGACAGAGTCCCCATTCTGGTCATTGGAAATAAGGCCGATCTAGAGGATGAGAGGGAAGTCACGACGCTGGAGGGAAAGAAGCTGGCCGATTGCTTTGGAGGGAAGTTCTTAGAGACCAGCGCAAAGACAGGACAGAACATCGACTCTGCCTTCGACGAGATTGTGCGCATGATCAGAATGGAGCAGAACATCACGAAGACAAAAAAACAGATCAAGAAGAAGCAAGCCTGTAACATATTATAAATACGTGTACATATACAGTTTCGAATGGATGAGTCATTGTCATGTCTGCTGTGTAATCGCTCAATTCTAAGCCCCGATGACTGATTCGGTGACCTAAGTTACGATACAAGATCCGAGAAATAGCACAATGCCCAGTGGTGGGTTCATCTCCATTCAGCAACACAAATTTCCACCCACAAATGGCCACTTGGAATTCTCTCGTGCAATCCCGTGCGTCCAAAGACATCCGGCGCATGAGGCACAGAGAAACACCAGGAAACTCCACATCCTTGTGGTGAGATGGACGTCTACCATTCCACATTCTCTCCAAGAAGTCAAATGGAAGACGAATTTGCCAACCTCCTCCTCATCTTGGAATCTGCGGTTCCATCCTCTTCACCCATCACCAGGGCCGAACTCTTTCACTCGGTCAAACACGTCCAACTTCAGGATGATACGACCGGACGACACGCAAGAAGGGATGAGATCCATCGCGACGAAGACTACGACCTCTCATCCTTGGGTGCATTGCAAGTGCTGCCTTTAGAGCTCCTGGACCATGTCTTTAGCTTCTTAGACTACACTTCACTCTGTAACCTTGCCTCGGTCAACCGTCTGTTCAACAGCCGAGCGGACATGGATCACTTTGTGAGACCTCATCAACTCCCACCTCATCTCACCTATGACAGTGGCGACCTCTCTACACCTCTTCCTTTGAAAACACCGTTTTGAGAGAGCCCGTGAGAGATTGGAAAGACGAATTCATCTATACTCTCCTGTGGGACGGTGACCACCACCTGTTCATCGTGTAGATTCTGACGCGTTGTAGACGAGTGGAACGAGAACCACAAATCGAGAAATCTCCTCTTGAAGGGAGAAGGAAAGATCGCCATCGACAAGGGGTACGAGTGGTCCTCCATTCAGATCGGCCGCCGCAGCTCTCAAGAGTTTGTGCAGAAGAGTTGGAGGTTCAGAGTCTTAGAGACCGTCGGCCTCATGATCGGTTTCGTAGAGGACAACTGGACATGGAGTGATTCGTATCCAGGCACAGGGTGAGAAGCATTGTATATGGACATAAGCTCACACATTTCAGATACTATGGATGTTCGGTGAGGCTACCGTCAACGACGCCGTCATCTTCTAAGAGGGCGAACAAGAACACATATTCAATCGCTTATTATGAGGTGGGTGGTGTGATGTTGCGTGATGATGACGGAGATGAAGGTCTTTTCGAGGAACGATGTGATCGGCATGACCCTAGACACCGACAAAGGGGAAGTCAAATTCGTCTGCAACGATGAAGTGAGGGGGGTGGTCCACTATGACATCGACACACACCGTCCATTGGTCCCCATCTGTGCCTTGTGTGGGCCCTATTCTTCCATAGAGGTGATCCATCAGGTGAGCAGAAGATGATGTGTCTTCCATGTGCTGACAAGAATTTCAGATGGGATCAGGGAAGTGGATGAAGCAAGAGGAAGTTTTAAAGAGAGAGGGTCTGCCTGCCATGCTCCAATCTAGGCCACAATAAATTTTGAATACACGTTCTATCGTCTTATGGATGAGGCACATGTGCACCCGAGTGTCTGACGGTGCCGTGTCACAGGAAGATTCTTTAAAGATGTCCCCGTCGGCACAATGTCCGACGAAACGGTTTCGGAAGCTTCCGTCGCAAGCGTGTCGCGGATTTTGTTGTGGCGAACACTCATTCTTAAGGCGCGCGAACATGCACAGGTTCAGCAGCGGTCTGCTCCTGTTAGCCCTCTTGGCAGGTGCCTTGTGTAATAATTGGATAGAGGGTGAGAAATGGAGCTGCGATTGACTTCTAAATGTTTCGGGCTCTCACCATCTCAGATGCCATCCCGTTAGACCAGCAGGTCCATACATATACACCCATGTGTGAGTAGATTTGAACGACTTTCGAGACTGATCCAGTCGTAGATAGTTCCGGTTGGGGGCTGCAATGGACATACAACAATACCCACATCCGATTCACCTTGTCATTATCTAAACCTCCTCCTGGTCAATATGTGAGTCTCCCATTTCTTGTCCATATCTAAAACGGACAGGTCGCCATCGGATTCAATGCTGACAGCGGAATGATGCAAGGCGCTGATCTCATCTTTGCATACATAGACAACGCTGGTAGACCGATTTTATTGGACCAATATGGTGTAGGAGAAATGGCACCCATCACTGATACGGGTGAGATGTCATTGTCAAAAAAATAGACAATGACTCAACCGATCCAGATGGAGGTGGAAAGAATGACCTTGTTCTCATCAGCGGTTCTAACAGCACCGGCGACATGATCTTTTCTTTCTGGAGAAAATGGGACACGAAGGATTCACGTGATGCCGTCATCACACCGAACCCCATCAATGTCCTCTGGGCCTGGGGACCCCTCACCGGTGGAAACAAGGTGAACCTATCCTCTCCCACCAGCACTCACACCCTCTCAGAGATTCGGCTTTCACACGTACTACAACTCCGATTTGGTGCAGTTGGTCAACTACACTGCTCCTCCCACCACTTCTACCTTCAAGCCCACCACCTCCACTCTTAAGCCCACCACTTCACCTGCACCCACCACCAGGTAGTCACTCCATCATCCAATCATTCATCTTCTCCTCTTCCTTCCCACCTTCTCATTCCTTACAGCCCCTCTGGCGGTTTCACTTCAGGACCCTTCAGTCTCAGCTGGTCAGTCAGCAGTGACGTCATCAACTTCACCATGTCTAGCACTACTGGTGGCTGGGTGTGTCTGACGTCGCTCTCTTCGTTACATTCTCACCTCAGTTCAGGTCGGTATGGGACTCAACAGTAAGGGACAGATGCAAGGTGCAGACATGATGGTCGGCTGGATCAACGCAGACAACTCTGTTACCTTGTTGGACCAGTCATCTACTGGTCACTCACCTCCAGCCACTGATGCACAGAACGATCTGAAGCTGATCAGCTCGTCGAACGCTGGTGGAAAGACAGTGATCACATTCAGCCGCAAGCTGAACACGGGAGACAGCAGCGACAGAGCGATCACGTCTGAGCCAGTGTACATCGTGTGGGGAGTTGGACCTCAGCCTGCAGCTGGATCTCAGAGCTACAGCAGACACACAGCAAGGAATTCTGAGCAACACACTCTGTATACTGCCCCTACAACTTCCACATCCAAGCCAACCATTGTCGCAACGAAGACAAGTGCCCCCGTGACTGGTAGCTCAAGTGCTCCCAAGACTACTTCCACTACCAGTACTCCCAAGACTACCTCCACTACCAGTGTTCTCAAGACCACTACTACCAATGTACCTAAACCCACCATCTCGAATGCGCCTGTACCCACCACAAAGTGAGTCCTTTGTATTCTTCTGAACGGTTCATCTGACCAGACACAGTTGGTTATCGGGTGGCTTCACTTCAGGACCCTTCAGTCTCAGCTGGTCAGTCAGCGGTGACGTCATCAACTTCACCATGTCCAGCTCTACTGGTGGCTGGGTGTGTCTGACGTCGCTCTCTTCGTTACATTCTCACCTCAGTTCAGGTCGGTATGGGACTCAACAGTCAAGGTGCTATGGCTGGTGCAGACATGATGGTCGGCTGGATCAACGCAGACAACTCTGTTACCCTGTTGGACCAGTCATCTACTGGTCACTCACCTCCAGCCACTGATGCACACAACGATCTGAAGCTGATCAGCTCGTCGAACGCTGGTGGAAAGACAGTGATCACATTCAGCCGCAAGCTGAACACGGGAGACAGCAGCGACAGAGCGATCACGTCTGAGCCAGTGTACATCGTGTGGGGAGTTGGACCTCAGCCTGCAGCTGGATCTCAGAGCTACAGCAGACACACAGCAAGGAATTCTGAGCAGCACAACCTGCTGATTGCTCCCACGACTGCCGCTCCTCAACCAACTTCTGAGGCACCTGTGCCCACCACATCTGTTGCTCCCCCCGCACCCACAACAACGTGAGTTCTCTTCATCGAGTTTCATCTGAATGAAAACAGACCCGTATCGAATGGCTTCTCGGAGCAGGAATTCAATGTCAATTGGGCAGTCACCGACGATCACGTGACCTTCACCATGTCTTGTCCCGCTCAGAATTGGGTACTCTTCCTCTCTCTTCTCTTCTCTTCCTCTCTTCTCTTCTTCTCTTCCTCTCTCTTCTCTTCTCTTCCTCTCTTCTCTTCTCTTCTCTTCTTCTCTTCCTCTCTCTTCTCTTCCTCTCTTCTCTTCTCTTCCTCTCTTCCTCTCTCTTCTCTTCTCTTCCTCTCTTCTCTTCTCTTCTCTTCTCTTCCTCTCTCTTTCTTCTTCTCACCTTCTCACCTCTGTTCAGGTTGGTATGGGACTCAACAATAAGGGACAGATGCAAGGTGCAGACATGATGGTCGGCTGGATCAACACCAACGGCTCAGTGACACTCCTCGATCAGTCCTCCACGGGAGAGACCCTCCCCACAGACGATGGTGAGGAGAAGAAGAGAACTCTCATTCACCCCTTCAGCTTCTTATGATCTCCGCGACGTATCTTCGAGCGTCACAGATGGAAAGACCGTCATCACTTTCACCCGAAAGTTGAACACGGGAGACAGCAACGATTACATCATCACTGAAGACTCTCTCTACTTCCTCTATGCCTGTGGTCCACAACCCGATGGACAGAATCTGGTGAGAATCATCGTGCATGCATCGTGTTCTCATTCCACACAGACGTACTCGTATCACAACCACAGGGGATCGAAGGTGGTCTCACTGTACAAACCGGTGGAACCAACGAAGAACGTCTTCACCAAGGAAGGGTACACTCTGGAGTGGTACATTCAATCTGATCAGCTCCACGCCACCATGTCTGCCACCACCGACGGTTGGGTGAGTGACGACCTTTCCATGAAATTTCTGACGGTGACAGGTGGGACTCGGTCTGAGCTCCAGCGACACATTGTCCGCGGCTGATTTCATTGTCGGATGGGTAGATGATGATGGAGTGGGCCACGTGGTGGATCAATATTCCGTTGGAACAGACCAACCCATCAACGATGTCGATCTGACATCTTCATCCAAGAGAGCTGGAATCAGGGGAACCAACGATGTGTTCCTCACCAATTCGGCTCGTTCGGGGAGTGTGACCAGCATCAGCTTCAGGAGAAATCTCGTCACGAACGACCCGTTCGATGCACCCCTGTCCAACAACAGCCTCCACATCATCTATGCATCTGGAGCGGGAAGTACTGGGGTGAGACCAGACGGAATCCAATGGACTGAGATCTCCAGGACTTTTCGAGGCGCAGCCAGTACGGCTCGGAAGAGATGAACTTGGTCAATTACGTGCCTCCCTCTACCTCCAATGGTTTCTCTGAAAACGGCTTCTCTATCATTTGGTCTATCACGGGAGACACCATCCACTTTGACATGTCTGCCACCACCACCGGATGGGTACCTCTCGTGACGTGTGATGACGTGATCACTGACATCCATCAGGTCGGTATCGGTCTGAACAGCCAGAACATGATGCAGGGAGCGGACATGATGGTGGGATGGGTGGACAATGGAAACGTCGTGCTGCTCGATCAGTACGCCACGGGAAGGTCTCTACCGCAGAACGACGCAGACAACGGAGGAGCGAACGATCTCACCCTCACCGGTAACAGCAGCCTCCCCAACAGAGTCTCCATCAGCTTCTCTAGAAAGTTGGTAACCCAGGACCAGCACGATTGGAAGATCACAACCGACTCCCTGTACGTACTCTACGCTTACGGCTCCAAGTTCGGACCGGGACAGGTGATGACGTCATATTACGTCACGATGATGTCACTGACGTAGGTCAGAGCTATCAGTTCCACGATGTGTGGGGATCCAAGTATGTAAACCTGATGTCGAACACTGTGAAGCCCACACCATCCTCTTGGATCAGGTATCCAGGAGATGCATTGGCCATCATCGTGTGTGGTTCTCTACTCCTGTGGGGTCTGTTGCGTCTCATCTGGTTCGCCGCCACTTTCTTCGTCTTCAGGGTGAGTCCCAAAGGAGATGGCGAGAGATTGAATTGGGACAGAAAACGGCTCTGGAAGATGACAGGAGATCTCTGTTGGAGGACAGTGACTACGATGATCCATCTGGAAGCAGTGGTGGTGAATCATCATCCATCAACGACTACAGAAAGGAGAAGGGTCCCATCTACAACGGCCTCTCCGATGAAGACACCAGACAGCCCTCGGCACCAGGTGATCCGTCGTGGTTCGTTGTAGATGGACTCATCGTGTGGCAGCGAAGAGACTTCCACCCAGGACATACAGACCCATCTGGACTGGCATGCCCTTCCTCAACCGCATCTACGGTGAGAATTCAATTCCTCCATTACAGCTGAAATCCACAGGACTATTCATCTCACGTATCCCATTCACTCACGTGGCCGTGAGACAGTTGGTCCTCATCCTCTTTTACTTCGTTCTCAACTACCTCGTCCTCTACTTTGTACGTAAATCGAAATTTCGACTCGAACTGACCCCCAGTAGCAGAAGGGACAGTGGACAGCGAAGGATGTGGGCTCCCTGGTGGCTGCCAACGCCTTCCTCGCCGTACTCCCCGCCACACGCAACAGCGTTCTCGTGTTCCTCACGGGTGACGACTGATGACGTCATTCCACGTCATTGACTCCTTCAGGACTTCCCTTCGAGCGTACCATCCTCTTTCACCGTTGGGTGGGAAGGACTCTCGTTGCCCTCATTGCAGCCCATTTCATCATGGTTCTCAAATTCTGGAAGGACCTCGAAAAAGATTGGAAGCAGGAGATCTTCAGAGACAATACCACCCTCTTCGGTTTCATCGCCGGTATCACATCCATCGTTCTCCTCCTCACGAGGTGAGTTCACATGAGTCATCAATGAATGAGATGGATCACATGAGTCATCAATGAATGAGATGGATCACATGAGTCATCAATGAATGAGATGGACGTCGACTGACTCTGACAGTCTTCCCATCGTGAGAAGAAAGACATGGGAGACCTTCTTCTTCACCCACTTCCTCTTCTTGGTCTTCTTCGTCTTCTCTTACCTCCACACGAAGGATTACTTCTTACCCTACGTCATCAGCTCTGCCGTCATCTACGCTATCGATCGTTTCATTCGAACCATGACGGGATCCATTCCAGTGGATACCATCACCTTCAGAGTGAAGAACCCCGGTGGCGTCGTACAAGTCAGATTCCCCAAGCCAGCCATCACTCGCTGGGTGAGATGGATTCCTTCTGGTAGGGATGGACTGACGCGCACAGTTACACATGTACCGACCGGGACAGTATGTCTTTGTCAACTTCCCCAAGGTCAATCCATTCATGTGGCATCCCTTCAGCTTGTGCTCCGGCCCCGACGTGAGTTCACTCCACCTTCAAATGTTCACTCACATTCCATCAGGAGAGAACGGGAGAGATCAACATCCGTGCCCTCGGTGGCTTCACCAACAAGGTTGCCAAACACGGTGAGTCTCCTCTCTGATCTCTCTTCCCCTCTCTTCTGTGACTGATAGGTGGACAGCTCAAGAGAACAGTCAGACTCTGATCCGAGTGGATGGACCATACGGTAACATGAACGTACACACGAGACGCCACCCCATCGTCGTCATGGTCGCCGGTGGTATCGGTATCACCCCCGTGAGTGTCATCTACAACTCGCCATCTGAAAGTCCTCAGGTGTTTGGCATCTTACGAGATGCATACAGAACGGGTCATTTGAGCAAGAGCCAAGCGGATACGATCCCCCGTCACTGCATCAGAGAAGTCCACTTGGTGTGGACCATTCAATCCATGGACCAATACTCTTGGTTCGAGGAGGAGTTTGAAGAGCTGCTGGCGGCGGCGAGACATCCATTCCAGCCCAGACTGCACCTTCATCTGCATGTGACGCGAGACAACGCCACGTTGATGTCTCAGAGGTGAGAGAAGATGATGATGGAGGTTCTGATGGGAGTAGATTCAAGAGGGGAAGACCCAGTTTCGACGCGTTATTCGAGCAGTTGGAGAACGATCACCCGAGGGAAGCGAAGACTGTCTTTGTGTGCGGACCGAAGCCCATGGTGGCTGATGTGTGGGATAAGGTGGCCAGCAGGTGTCTCCATGGACATCCCTATGACTTCCACAAGGAGACCTTCGAGCTTTAAATACATCTGTTACATTCATTTCTGTCTATTGATTGTAAGAAGTGTGCATTGTAGATTATACCCTTTTTCATAGCCAACAACGGTTGACGTAATAGAGATGCAGCTGTCTCAACAGTTCATCTATTTCATTCGGGTGATCTTGGAGATCATCTCACTCGCCATCGATGCGTTCGACATTGTCTTTTATTCTGCATTCTCAGCTATCCTTGGGATCTCTGCTCGACGCACGGTAGAACCCAGTACTTCGGCTCTCATTATAACTGGTGCCTCTTCAGGGATCGGCAGGTGCGACATCATCTATCGCAATCTTCTCATCGATTGCGGCAGGTACCTTGCCTTAAGATTTGCACAGAGAGGATATACGGTCTATTCCACGGTTCGAAACGAAAAAGACGCCATCTCACTGCGAGAAGAGTGGATGAACATCGGTGGAAGAGGTGATGGGATTCTCTTCTTTCCTGGTATCTGAAAATGGCAACAGGCGAAATTGTTGTCGTTCTGCTGGATGTCACGGATGAAAATCAGATGCAACAAGTCCACACCTTCATACGTGAAGACATCTATCAGAGAGGTGATCTCATCTCTCGATCCTTCATGATCTGATCACGGTAGGTGTAAAATTGCAGGGTCTGATCAACAATGCGGGCACATTCGCTACCGTCGTCACAGCCGTGGCCAACCACCGACACCAACAGGAAGTCTTCCACGTCAATTACTTCGCCGTCCTGCGATTGTGCCAGACCTTCCTCCCTCTCCTCTCTCTTCACTCTGGTCGCATCATCAACATCGGTTCGGGTTCGGCCTATTTTCCCAGTGAGCTATCCATCACTCCATCATCCATCAGCTTCCATCACATCACCTCCATCCACCATCGTCCATCACTCCTGATCATCCGATGCAGTGAAATTGTACGGTCTCTACGCCGGAAGCAAAGCGGCACTGAGAGCTACCACCGAGACACTGGGCTTAGAGTGTGCCGCTGTCGGTGTCTCCGTCTCTCTCGTCGAGCCCGGTGCCATAGAAACGAGAATGACTCGGGCGTGGGACGATGATGTTCCCATGGAAACCGACCCCAACAGTCACGTGATCGAAGGAGAGGCCGTAGAGACCTACCAGGTGAGTCGATAGGTTGGGGAGACAGCTGAAAGCTTCTTCAGGCTCTGAGTGAAATGTGCTCTGCACAGAGGAGACAGATCAAGAGACTGGCGAACATTTTCTGCGCTTCACCCAGGGTGAGGAAGAGACGGAAATGACGAGATCATGACGATGAGACAGATGCTGATGTACCCCATCATCCACGCACTGGAGGGGAGGTACCCTCTGTCTCACTATTACCCTGGAGTGGACGCCAAGGCTGCCAGATTGGGTCGTCACATTTTAACGGACAACATGTGGTCCATTTTGATGAAGAAGCAGTAAACGTTCGAGGAATGAACCCCGAAACACATCCCGCTCCTCGGCCCCGAATCGCGAGTGAAAGAGAAGACCGCGGCATCAGGCGAACAGTTTAGACTCTATCGTCTGTGTGTTGAGATGAAAGAAGAGAGCTCCTTTGTTGCGTAGCCTCGTGAGACAGACATTGATATGACGTTGGGAGACGGACCATTCCCGGGAAATGTGAAACGCAATGAGAAGCCTGTAGCGAATGGATGGAACCACGCGAAATCTTCCGTCGGTTCAGCCTTTTCTTTTGGTGGCCGAGGACAGCGACCACCCCTCTACAGACTCTTTTTCTCCCCCTCTCAGTTAGCATGGCCGCTGAGAAGCTGATCAGGAACAAGTCAGCCAGGAGCAACCGACCACCAAGCAATGTCATCCTGAAGAAGCAACCTCTCGCAGCCATTCAACATAGGGTACCCGCAGAGGTAAAAATCGACATCAAAGAAGGGCTGACAAGGACAGACGCAGCGACAAGGAAAAGAGAAACCTTCTATCGAGACCATCTTCGAAGAGCATGTCTCTTATTTCAACATATTCCTGATCTACCTGTGTTATCTCTTCCTTCTCGGCTCTGGTTATTTCCATCAGTGGATCGAAAACGTACAGCGACATCATCCTCTATCGGAGCTGACGCATGAACAGATTCAAATTTATCTGGGATACAAACCTTCACCCTTGGGTGACAAGAAGGGACATGCCTCTCTCTTCCGTTACATGGACATCTTCTGGTTGAGAAGGAGTTATCAACGCCTCCGAGATCTCTTCGAGAGGCCCATATGTAGCGTGCCTGGTCCCTGGGTCGACGTCATGATCAGAGAATCAGACGATGGCAATGCGAGTTTCAGGTGGGTTGACACCCTGACACCGGATTGACACACCCCAAGGTTCACTGGAGAAAAGCGTTCGTGTCTTAACCTCTGCTCTTACAACTACCTCGGTTTCGCAGAGAATTCAGGTGCGTGACCGTCATCCTCTTTATCTGAAAAACATGCAGGACCCGTCATAGACGAAGTAGAGGAGAGCATCAGAAGGTATGGTGTGTCTACGGGGTCCACTCGCTCCGAAGCAGGTGCACATTGCCATGATGTGATTTCACATGGCTCACGTGATATCAGGTCACCATCACCTCATCGAAGAACTAGAAGACTTGGTCTGTGAATTGGTAGGTAAACCCGCTTCCATGGTAGTGGGCATGGGCTACGCCACAAACTCGACCGTCCTCCCCTTGTTGGCCGATCACCCCGCAGATCTGATCATCTCGGACACATTGAACCACGCCTCCATCGTCTGTGGTGCGAGAGACTCACAAGCTAAGATCCTCGTCTTCAAGCACAACGATGCGGCCGATCTAGAGAAGGTGTTGCGTGCAGCCATTTCCACGGGCAGACCCAGAACTCACTTACCCTGGAGGAAGATCATCGTCGTGGTAGAAGGTGAAATCACATCTCACGGGACGCAAAATATCGTCTTACGTGGTTAATGAGGAGACTGAATGGGAATAGGAGTGTACAGCATGGAAGGAGAGATCGTGAATCTACCGGATATCCTCATGGTGACCAAGAAATACAGGGCCTACTTGTACGTAGATGAAGCCCACAGCATCGGTGATACATCTCTTCTCGATCGTCAAGGAGATGATGAGGGAACATGACTGATGAAGGTGACAGGAGCCATAGGAAGAACAGGAAGAGGTGTGTGTGAGCACTGGGGCATCGATCCTTCTGAGGTGAATATTCAAACGAAATGGGATATTCATCTGACACGCATTGTAGATCGACATCCTCATGGGTACCTTCACGAAAGCCTTTGGATCCGTCGGCGGTTACATCTGCGCCTCCAAGGTATTTATTCTATTTTATTCTTTTCCTCCTTCTCATCTCGAACAGGACATCGTGGATTATCTCAAATCTCAATCCTACGGAAGCGTGTACGCTGTTTGCATGACACCTCCCTGCGCTCAGCAGGCCGTCTCCGCTCTCAAGGTCATTCTGGGTAAAGACGGCACCCGCTCCGGTTTAACGCGCCTCGAGAGCCTCCACTCGAACGCAAACTACTTCCGGTATAGACCCGAACGTGTTTGTGAACGGTGACTGATCGAGAACAGACGCAGGTTGACTGAGATGGGATTTCACATCATCGGTGATGATGATTCTCCGGTCATTCCCATGATGGTCTATCACATTGCAAAGATGACTTATCTGTCTAGGGAACTGCTCAAGCGTGGGGTGAGATGATGTTCGTGAGACATGGTGACTGATGATGAACATCAGATCACGATCGTGGTGGTGGGGTATCCTGTTACCGGTCTGTTGATGTCCCGCATTCGCTTCTGCATCTCCGCAGCACATGGCAAGGAAGATTTAGACTGGGCCCTGGCCCACATCGAGGAATTAGGGAATCGATGCCTGTTGAACTATGGACTCAACGAACACTCGAGTCCTAAACATTAGAATGTGGAATATGTGAAAATAGATTGATCGTCTGCATCATCATCGTCATCCCATCTTCTCACATCATCTATAAGAGATTCACAAGACGTACGATCTTCCACTTTTATTCTTCTCCCTTCCGTCCCTCCTTCACGCTCGCCTCTCCCAATTGACTCTTTAGAGTTGCTATCTCCGCGTCGATGCCCGGCACTTCCCCCTCCGGTGCACTGATCCTGATCTCCTGTAGCTCCAAGATCTACCACGGTCACTCTCCTCTTCCTCTCTCTCCTCTCACCCTCTCTTCCAATTGTAGATTGGCCGCCTCTTGCAGTAACATCTTCTCCTTCGTGTCTTCCTCCACCACAGGTGGTGCGATGACGATGTCGTCCTCTGAAGAAGACATCCTGGGTACCCTGCTGCCCTCTTTTGGACTACCTCCACTCTCTCCTGCCACGTCATCAGCCACGTCTACCTCTCATCTTGCCTCACCTTCTCTCTTTGGTACTTCGATGCCCCTGGCTGAACCCAATCTCGCTATGGGAAGATTTCCAGAAGAAGAGGAGTAAGAATTCCGGGCGGCGAAATCTGCAGCGTAGTTCCTGCGGGCGGTGGATGGGCTGTTGCTGCCGCTGTTGGTTCTAGATGATTTACCCCTTGAAGCACCGATGATAGAGGGTTGCGTCACGTTCAAGGTGCTGACCGTCTTCACGATGACTTGACCTGGCAGGACGATTCCCGCCTTTTTTTCGTCAGTCTACAACGTTGTAGATGGACGTACCTTCGAGTCGGAAGCGATGACGTGGAGCCACAGGTGATCGTCACTGGTGATGATCTTTAAAAAGTTTAATTCTTGTCCCTTTCTGACGGATAATTCTTCCAATTCTCCGACTCGAGTCGATCCCGCCACCACGTCGAACTTGGCTTCTACAACGCACGGTTCTGGGAACCTGAATTTTCTGTGAATCGTTTGACCCCGCTCCTGCCTCACCTGGCCTGTAGTGATTGGACCATGGCCTCGCGGTCCATCTGTTCGATGGCAGCCAGAGATGACTTGCGTATCAACAACCTCTCCCTCCTGCTCTTGATGTCTGCCTGCATGTCATTCTCCCACTCCCTCTTCGCCTGCTTCCTCGCTGTAGAATATTCTCAGAAAGATCTCGGAAATTTCAGCGAACCTTCTTCTACCCTCCCCTCTGTCATTCCAATCTCGTCCATGAAGAATTTAGAGTGCTCGATTAAGACGGCAGTCAGGTTGTTCACGCTCTCTGCGTCGTTCAATTGGGACATGGGCGTGCACTTTTCCGGGAAATTCCTGAGGAAATTGGGACCCCAGATGAGGGCGATGTTGTGTATGTGCATCTTATTCGTCTCGTGGTTCGCCGCCACCTTTGAATTTTAAATTTCTCGTTCTGGCGGGAAGTCTCACCTCGGATAGAAATTGACAGACGAAGAGGATTACATCTCTGTGTTCGGGGGGTAATTTGGATAGAATGATCTTCAAGTGTGACTTCTGTTGCTCTATACTGCTGTTCTCTACCCTCCATCAGTCTACATCGTTGTAGATGGACCTCACCTCCCACTTTCAATGCGGTGGAATAATATCGATAGATGATGACTGGCATGGGTAGCTCTCGGAAGTATGTCTTCAATATACCGGTGATGGAGTGAACGTTGTAGTCCTTCTCGTTCAGATTGTGCGTTCCCTCTGTGGAAGGTCAGGGGGCACGAATCTTTGCGACGATCTACAACTCACTCCTGTCGTATTCTCTCCTCAGCTCCTCGATCTCAGAGACGGGGCCGGATATCCTAAAGATACCCTCTTCCTTGTTCGCCTCTTTTCCACGTTCATTCCAATTCACAAAGTCTGACTCACCCTTCTCCCTCAGCCACGTGATGCACTCTCTGACAATCTTTGGAATGGTACCACTACCCTGTTGGGCGATTGCTTCCTCTAAATCGATACCGAAGACGAGACCTTTCTTCACCACCGGCTGTCGATCGTGTCATCATGATCATCGTCCATCATCGCGATGCACTGTGATGGCTCACCTGCTTGACGCTGCCCTTTCGGAACGTTTGCGAAGGTGATGCTAAGACGGGTGATGTGGGGAGAGAGAGAGATGCTCTGACGTTGTACGGTTTAGCCTGGTTGGGTGGCGTTCGACCTGTTTCACATCAGTCTCGAGCGATGGAGGGTGTGATGATGTCATTCTGTTGAAAGGGAAGGAAATGGGTCAGCATTCACCTCTCGATAGAGCATCGTAACTGGATGCTGCGAAGTGAGTCAGATGGGAGAAGAAGGATGGGATCTCGTCTCACCTGATGTGAAAGGTATGGGGGATGATGCTGCGGAACTGGATCAACGGGTGATAGGAAGTTTCAATCGACTCACGCGGATCGATGGAAGACCCTCTGTTGGCCTCGCGAGCGGATTCTCTCTCTTTGTCAGCGGAAAATTTCTCGGCGAAGACATTCAACGATCTTCTATAAGTCTGCATGATGGATCCTCTCTTGGCCGGCTTGAGATCTCTCTTCTGTACGCAGATTTTTACTCCTGGTAAAACCAAGAGGAGATGTTTATCTTTCTCGATCGTCTTCCACTTGTTCTTCTTCATGACCTATCGTCGTCGGTCAATTCTCTCTTCTACGCGCACGTCTTCTACCTGTATCATGAAGTCGTTGGGCGTCGTTCCTGGGATCTCGTCTAATTTCGGTTTGATGATCTCTGTGAAGCCGATACTATTCTTTAGACTCTGTATGTCTTTGATGGGCAACTGTAACTTGATATCTTTCAGACCGATCCCATCTGCATCGGCCAGAATGACAGTGCAACTCCCAGTGATGGGCATTGTGAACTATCTAAAGAAGGCCCTCTCTCGGTGTTTAACGGAAATCGACCTTTAGCTGTGGTCGTGCTGTTCGGAAGGCGCAGGTGTCAGTCTCGTTGCTTACATGTCAATTCAACGGCTCTGAATTTCTTCGAAACATTTTAAGCCGCCATACTGCCTACTCTCTTCGCTGCTATAGACGTGCTGCTCTTCTAGATGTTCTATCTTCGGGTCACAGTGGGTCCTGTGTTCTTCGCTGTGTTCGTGGTAGTGGCAGTTGGGCACTATGAATTGAGCCCAGGGGAGATGAAAGAGAAGATGAGATCACACACACAAGAGCACAGAGAACAACACTTTCACGAGGACAACCCACAAGACTACATCTCAAATTTCTATTTTTTAGAGGATGAAGCAACCTCCCTTCTTCTCCTTACCACCTCCAGTCTTCCTTATCTGTCGCACTAACTCTATGAAAGACTCGGTCACGTTCACGTTTGTCTTCGCACTAGCCTCGAAAAAAGGGATACCGAGCTCCTTAGACATGTTCTGACCTTCTCCATGTCAGCTCTCCTCCATGCACATGCGAGCTCACCTTCTTGCGTGGAGACTTGTCTGCTGTTGTCGAGATCGATCTTGTTACCGACAACGACCATCGGTGGGATGATGTCTTGATCGGGCTCGAGGCCCATCGCCTTCTTTGTCTTAGCGTCTATCTCCTCAGAGTTTTTGGCTCGGATGATTCTGTCTCTGTAGGATTTGATTCTCTCGAAGGTCATCTACAGGGGTCAACACGAGATACGATATGATGGAAATGGAAGATGGAAACGCACTCGATCGGTGACGTTATAGACGATGATGAAACCGTTTCCGGATTTGTAGTATTGGTCTTGGTACGCGGCGTACATCTCTTGTCCAGCGGTATCGCCTGGGGTGGGTTAGAAGAGTTTGGAGAGAGGGTTATGACTCACAGATGTCTAACATGGCTTGTTTCTTGTCCACTGTGACTTGTTTCCTGAGGATGATAAGAGTTTCTCCTCCGATGTGATGATGAAATAAAAGGAGGAGAACAAGTGCACCTGTAACTGTCCTCTACGGTGGGATCATAGCTCTCGGCGAATTTACCGTGGACGAACTGAAGTGTGAGGCAACTCTGCGGAACTGTTATGGACGATGAAAGCAAGATGCAGAGTGAAAAAGAAAAGATCTCGTCTCACCTTTCCAACACCTCCCTCGCCAACAATCACAATACTGTGTCTAGACATGTCGTTCGTTCGTTTCTACGCGAGATTCAGTACTACACATATGCCAGAGGTACAGCCGACGTATCTCTCGGAAGATAAAGCATGGTGATATGATATGAGTCGATATGGAACGAATGTGCACGAGAACAAAAGAAGAACGCGGTTCATATGGATGAGAGAGAGTCGATAGAGCCTCACCCGACGGACGAGACTTCAGCTGTAGGGATGCCCCAAAGAAATAAAGAAGTCCTTGATAAGAAAGGTGAGAGAAATGCGCTGCAGATTCGCGGCCGCATCATCCCAGGATCGGCGAATATTTCCGCAGCAACCTCCTTTGCGTGTCTGCTTGACTGGCACTGACTGCGCATTCGCAGACTCCAGTCGTCTTAATGGTCTCTCTCTGGGCCCTTCTAGGCTGGAGAAGAAAGGAGAGACATTATCTCACTTTGAGCACTGACCGAATCGATCGGGCGTAGGATAGACAGAGAACCAGTGTGCGTATTATGTCGGTTGTCGAATAATATTTGAGCTGTTGTGATAAAAGTCGGAGATGAGTGGTCAACTCCGCTCGGCACGTTGAGCCATCGGTTCTCTCTCGAGTGTCTGTGAGGGCGTTCGAAGGCTTTGGGTTCTGCACAGAGAAGCTGCAGTGCGATGACACATTCCTCGGACTAGCCGATCGAATGTGGCTCATATCGATGTCTGTACTATCCTGATTCAACGTAGCAGGTACGTGAGATATCACTGGGATTCAGACGCCATATGTCTGATTGATGGCGATGGTGCTGTGACATCGTGGAATTGTTGAACCATGGATGCTCCTCTTCTTTTGCTCCTCTGAAACATCCAATGGCAAAGATATTAGTGTTCGTTCGCGCACACGGTGACCGTCGTTCCAGTCTTTTTCAACAGAACATCTGAGGTGAAGTGTACAAAGTATCACAGATTCCTCGTATTATTCACCAGCATAAATGAAGACCAGGAGGTGCAGCAAGAAGGCGTATATAAACGGCAATTTGATAACGTATCGATTCACATCAAGTCATCATTGTATCGTACCAGTCTTCACACAACACACCATAGTGATCCTAGATCATGTGGATTGGAGGATAGGTCATACTTCTTTTTGAAGAAGTGAAAGTTCGGGTTCGGCTCGAGTTGTAGACGCTGACATACTTTCGCGAAATATTTCTCATCTCGTCGATCGTCTTTCCTCGGCAACAACAATGATGCGCACGCTGATCGTTGCCTTTATTTTACTATCACTCTTTTCAGGTAAGGGTAGCGGTTGACGTATTTGTGACCGCTGTAGCTTGCCTCTCTGAGAGAGGCTGCCACGATGACGATGCCAACAACCGCTGTGGAGACACAGGAATGTCTTGTCGGAACGGCACATGCGTGTGAGCCATCCTCGATATCGTGTCACTTCGATCCTCTAGATTGACGATCATCGAGGTATTGCGAGAGAGACGCAGATTGTTATCCGAGTTATGGAACCGAGGTAAAAGCCACTCGATCTCTCTCTACGACATGCTGATTTCCCCAGTCGATCTGCAGTCACGAATCACTGATGCGACAATCGCTCCCCGCCGGTGTGACTCAATGCATTCACAAGAGGTATTTCATTCTTCTCTCTCCCTCTTAACGTTCCGCAGATTATGGCGCCCATCACTTCGAGATTACATCGGAGGCGTCCTCCTCTTCTTCTCTTCCGCCATCGCCGGCTCTTCCGGTCTGGGAGGTGGTGGTCTCTTCGTACCGATCTTGTATCTCCTCTGTCAGTTCGATGCACATGAGGCCGTGCCATTGTCTAAGGCGATGATCTTTGGGGGAGCATTAGCCAATCTCCTCATGAACATCCCCAAACGTTTTCCAGGGAGGCCCAACATCACACAGATCGATTACAACGGTGAGAACTATACAAATCATATATAGATGACATCATATGTAGATGATATCATATAGTCTCCTGGTGATTGACTCTCCACAGTGGCTGCGTTCATGGTGCCCACAGTTTTGGCGGGAACGTCATTGGGTGTAGCACTGAATGTGATGTTTCCCTCTTGGATCATTCTCATTCTACTGGCCGTCACTCTTCTCATCACCACATGGAGGATGATCACCAAGGTGAGAATTTCGGGCAATTTTCGTGGAAATTTCCGTCAGATTTCTGATACTTTTCAGGGAGTACAGAAGATGAGAGAAGAATTGAAATCGGGTGAGAGGCAGCCACTGCTGAACAACGCCAGCGCTTCGGTGAGATATCTCGACGTATGTCACACTGACCTCACAAGGAAGTGAATGAGGTGAATCCCTTTGAGAGCTACGAGCAGAAACCCCTCTATCGATTGATCCCCTTCTTGTTGGTCTTAGCCCTCCTGCTGATCGAGGCATACGTCGTTGCCATGACACTGTTACGTGGCTCCAAGAGCCGTGAGTCGTAGAATATTCCGAGAAATTTCTGAGAGATTTCAGGGCCCAGTATCATCGGGGTAAAGGTGTGCTCACCGGAATATTACGGAATATTCTCCGCATTATTCGCTGGATGTTTCATCTTTCTCATTATATTGGGCACCATCACACTCAAGAAGAGCAGAAGGAGAGAGATCTCGCTCGATTCCGTGAGTGCGGTGGATTGAAGTTCAAATTTTGAAGAGAGATTAGGCGGGAAGAACGAGTCAGCTGACAGTTCGGTGGAACAAGAAGAACATGGCGGGTGTCACCTTCGGCGGTTTCATCGGAGGTGAGAGATTTCCGCGAAATATCACCGAAAATTCAATGACATATCAACTGAGGGATTTCCAGGAATTTTAGCGGGTCTGGTGGGTATCGGGGGAGGAATGGTATCGAGTCCGATTCTATTGGAGATCGGTGTACATCCACAGATTGTCGTGGCCACCTCCACTTTCCTCATCGTATCTTTTATTCTTCATCTACAACCTACCATTTCTCCTTGACCGACAGATCTTCACTTCGTCCACGACGACCATACAGTACCTTCTCTTCCGTGCGTGAACTCGTTTCCCGCCAAAATTAACGTTCGACAGAGAAGTTACCGTGGGACTACAGTATCGCGTACGGGGTCATGACTTTCTTTGCAAACATCTTGGGTAACCTCTTCATCGATTATCTGGTCAAAAAGTACAAGAAGACCTTCATCATCATCTTCATCGTGGCTGCCGTCGTCGGTGCCAGTGCTGTGATGCTGACAGTATCGGGTGGTATCACTGTGTATAGATCCCTTCGTTCTGGAGAGGTGAATCCTCAGATGTCCAACTCATATCATTCAAGTCAAGTGTGTCCCTTCTAACCCTTCAAGGTCCCTCTATTCGGATCTCTCTGTGACGTCTGATAAACGTACGCACACCAACTTTCTCCTCTTCTATATGAAAAGACTTTCGTGTATTTGTATTCAGATATCTAGTTTATGTATTCAGAATTGGACTCCCAATTCACGATCAGTACCGTACGCAACAATTCAATGAATCCGTCACGCTCATCCATGGTATCGAAGGCAATTGGATTATGTAGCATAAAAAATCCGGATTTTCTTCGTGTGGGAATTCGAGGAATGTTCCGATTCGTGTCGTATCACGATGAAATTATTGGTCCAACCCAAAAAGCGTTTTGACAACAAAACCAACAAAACCTCTACAAAGACAACATCCACGGCGAAATCATGACTGAACCACAGACCCCAAACACAAGTGATGTCTCAGTGGGAGAACAGAGATGCACAACCGAACAAAAGTACGACAACAGTGGAGAGACTCTAATCAATTCGTACAGAGGGCGATCCACTCAAGAGGTGATATATTTCGTACGCCCTTGGACAAACATGGTGGACACATTCATTAAAATGCATCAGTTGCCGGAACAAAACCATGTCCAAAAGGAAACAGACCCGGCCGTCTTTGGTTTCGAGAGTATTCGTCTCGCTCTCGCTGCCGTTGAGGAGATGATGCAAAGTCAGCATTCGAAGGACACCGACGTTAAAGTCTCTCTCCGTGCGGAGATTCAGAGAATCCAGCGGAAGCACCAGAAACAAACCGAATTATACATGAAGAAGTGCAAGCAGGCAGATGGATATCGCACGGAAGTGGAAGGACTCAAAAGGACACTGTGGGTCCAATCATCTGATAGAATCGAAATTGATACATTGGCTCCAGGCAGACGGCAACATCGTCTCATAACGTCATAACGAGTCTCCTCGACGATCAGAAGATCGAGAACAGCAGATTGGCTCAATTATGCGTAGACCTGCAGAGTAAATTGGACCGAAAAGAGAACAAGGTACGAGATGCAGAGCCACCATTCATTGACCCCGCGACAGATGAAACAGACAGAAGAGAACATATCCTTCTCCTTGATGGAATATCAAGAGAAGTTGGATTCCATGCAAGAATTAGTCGACGAAGTCACCGTGAGTCATCCATCTCGGTATCGCTGGACACTGTGATGACTTTGCGAGCAGAGACAGAGATCCGCTCACCTCGAGCAAGAGAAGTGGCTCACCGATAATCGCATCCAAATGCAAGACGAAGAAATCATCAGACTGAAAGATCTCCTCAAGAGGGAGGCGACCACCAACGTGAACTTGATGGAGCAACTCGAATCCATGATCATCAACCTGGGAACGTCCCAGGGAAAGCAGGCAGAATCCACGACCTTGTGGAGCATCCCGTTCACTTTCGCAGATCCATTAAAGATGTACGAAGAAGAATCCAAGGACGAAACATCACCGGCGGGAAACAAAAAACGCGCGGCGCAAAATCCAGCCAAAGACAACGAGTCAACAAAGGACAGGAGGGTATCGGGAGTGCTCACGGAGGCAGAGTGGGCCACTCAGATGACAGAGTCTATGGTTCAATTGCAGGTGAACGACTCGATCTCGTTCGTGTGGGAGCATGTGTTGAATGTGTGCAGTCTGATTGGGAGACCATGGGGGACGTTTGAAAGCAGGCAGGCAGGCAGGTTCCACGGAACGCAACAGTGTATGAAATAAAGAAGTAGAATCAAGTGTGGTTGCGTATTGTAATGATCGAACGGTCAGTGATGTTTCATGATACCATCAGAGATGGATCTTCGGTGACGCACGCAGAACAACCAAAGATGAGCGCAGATGATAAGACCACAAGCAACATTCAGAGTCTGAATTTCCCACGTCCGATGTGGAGGAGAAGTTACATGAAGAGGAGGAGACTTCTCTCCTGCTCAAAGGGCAGTTTTCCTTCGAGCAGTTGTACACTCCAAGGCATCCACTACAGGTATTTTCGTTTGCTTGATCACCTTCAGGTGCTCCTGAATGTCTGTGAGAAGAGATGCAGGGGGTAAGCTCGTTGTGGAATTGAGAAACGGCTGACAGCTTGTATCGGATTTAGGAATCGAATTCTGAACGAAAACTGGGCACGATGGCCTCCGATGTAATCATTCTGCGCGCTTAGCCCCTCACACGAACACACGAAAAACAATAAGAACAACATGAAGATCAACACCTGCATCCTGATTGCCTTCTTTGGAATGGCATCTGCGTGGTACATTGAGCGTCAATACACCGACTCGAACTGCTCTGGCTCATTCAACGACCTCGTCTACCCCATCGGTAAAGTCACGTCAAGTCTCTTCCAATTTGTTGATATCATACAGGTGGATGTTATCAAGTCAACAGCTCCAGCACTTATCGTAAGGCCCTCTGCGACGGGGACAGATTCGGTGCCGTCTATGACTTTGGCACTTCTTCCTGCAGTGAGCCGTCTTCCCATCCTCCATCGACACTCACCATCGTGCAGCCGGCTCTCGCAGTAATATCGTCCAAGGTTGTCAGAGCAGAAGTAACGGTACTTATTTCACTCCTCTGTGCTCTGCCAACTTCCCAACGGTCAACGGTTCAGACATCATCATCGCCACATACCCCACCTCTTTCGGCAACACCTGCTCCGGCAATCCTTCTCTCATCCAAGTGAGCTACCATCATCGACCTCCGGTCTGAGACGACAATCAGATCCTCTACGGAGTCGGATGTGATGGCGTCGATCTCTCTTGCAGAAACTCCACCGTTGGCTCTACCAACAGTACTTCCGGATTTCCTGCGGCCAGAAGCTCTAATCAGGTGACGGACCGTTCTCATTTCGAATGACGATCTGATGGACGTCAGACCTTCTGCGGCAACAACTTCTCTTCCTCCCGATTGGGAACTGGAGACGTCAACAACAACACGTCTCTGAACCTCATTCCCCTCTTGGCCATCATCATCGCAGGTCTCTTCTTCTCCCTCTAAACAAACGATGTAAAATATCACTGTCGATTGTCCTTCTCTTCATTTGAATCCTTTCTTGCCATCATCACCGGTCGATCGCTCATACAAGATGATGACCTGCACTTGATCAGAAGATAAGCTTTCTTCTCTTCACCTCTTTGTGAGCTGTATGTGGAAACATGTCCACACAGAAAGAGGTCACAGGAACGAAAGGTCTCGTCTTCAGAGTAGAGATCTTACACAACCTACACTCGATCAGTGTCCTCACATCATCAGCATCATGTGATCTCTTCTCACTCATGTCCATTTTGTACTCCTCCCTCCTCTTTACACGAGATGTAGATCAACCTGTTGATCTTATCGCATCCTCTGATGGCTTGGATCACTTTCTTCGCTATTCGAGTCAAGCCAACGTGAAGAATAAAATACAATAAAAGATTACGAAAGGATACGCACTCCTGCCCGAGGAGGGTCAAGCACAGCGACGATGTCGTCTTCTGGTTCTATCTTTAGATCCTTCAAGAGATTGGGAAGAGCTTGCACGATGTCTCCACAGATGTACTTTGCATTCTGAACACCTTTGAACGTCAGATGACATGTGTTTTGGATAATCACCGTTGATCTTTTGGTTGAGATGAGCGGATGCGATCGCGTCGGGGACGATGTCGATGCCGAAGACTCTCTTCACGGTTCGAGCCAGTGATATTCCGATCACACCTCATGGACGTTGGTACGTGATGGAACATCCGATGATGAAATAGGTTCACCTGTTCCACAGCAGAGATCCAACAGAGTCACGTTCTTCCCTCCCGTCCACTTTTGTATCGATTGGAACATGGACTGTCGATCGCATGTTCATCCGTCGTTCGATCGAAAACATTTGGAACTTTCTCACCTCTGCTGCGGCTACGTTCACTTGGAAGAATGAATTGGGACGAATGAGAAACCTGACGTATCGTAAAGACAAGAAATAAAATAAAATAAAACCCACTTCTGATCCGATAGATACTCATACACTTGATCGAGGTCACCCCATAACACCTGATATATAAAATTAAAACAGATTCAATCCAAATAAGATGTACTAAGGTATCGAACCTCGTAGGGTGTACCAACTGGGGCAACACTGACACCGTTGTAGATCTGCAGAGCGAGGCACTGTATGACCTCCTTCCCACTTTCATCCGCATCGATCACCTCCACCAACTTCTCCTTCAGATGTCTCAACTCCTCCGAAGACATCTCGTTGCTCGATATCTGAATGAACTCAGGCGTTGTAGATGGATTTTATTTTCACGGCGATTTTCTCTTCTTTACCTGCAGCATTGCGAAGCCCCTGTTGGATTTTTTGTAATGTCTGGCCTCGATCATTCTCCACACTCCTCTGTGGTCTCTCGTGTAAGGTTTCAGAGGTAGATCCAGCTCGTTGCGATAACTTTGGACGAATCGTTGGAAGAAGCTTCGAATCTAGTGGCCGTGAGATTGAGAGAGGCAGGCACTCACTCTGTCGATGTCTTGTGTCGTGTGAAGACATTTAGAGGGGTCCTCGTGTCAAGTCAGTGAGATGATGATCCAGAAGATGGATGATGCCGACGATGATGAGATCAACTTTTGTGATGGAATAAGATCAAGTACCACGATGACACCCTGTGTCAAGACAGAGCCGACGCAGATGTCTCCTGACTGGTTGAGACCGACTGCGAAGGTGGCCGCGTTTCGGTAGTGATCCACGTCCGGCGATGGAATGACGTCTGATCTCTTCATCTTACGATCAGTGAGATAATCTCACCTTCTACTGGACAGGCCAAGTGATTTTGACTGATGTAGATTGAGATGATAGAATTTTCATTGGTGGACTGGGCCAAGTGTTTTATGGAGTTTGACTCACGATTCGAGGGCCCATTTTGGTGTCCTCTTTGTTTTCAGTAGATCGAGCAGCTGTCCAGATCGATCAACACGGGGTTGCCATCTTGACGTACCTGTATCATCATGTTCTCTGTGTCTATTCTCTTTCGGTATAATTGTTCCACATAGGGAACACTGTGCACGTCTGTTGGACATCCAATCATCAATCGATTCACTCTCACTTGTGCCAAGGTGTCAATACTTCTTCTATAGAGGTCTTCGATGTCTTGAATTTGTGCTTATACCTGACGATGGGTGCGATGTACCTCCTCTGATGTGAGATGAAAATTCCAGATGAAGTCGAAGGTGTCACGAGACCGACAAGCGTCTTGCATCGTAACATTCTACTCTTCGAATGCTCCTGCCGAAATGTGATCGTGATACCGATTCGAGAAAAAATTTCAGAAACAACAGAGACAGAGAAAGAGGAAGGTCAGAGAAGGAGTGAATGTTAGACGAATCCTTACCTGTCGTGGGAGAGGAGAGCCACAAGGATGCACCCACATTGATCTCTCACATCACCCACATAGATGAAGACAGCTCAGAAGAGAAAGACAATGATAAGGCCTCGAGCGATGGACAGAACGATAGAGCGTTCGAAAATGTCGATTTAGAGGTCGAAGAGGTTGTTCTCTGTTACCGTCTCATAGACTAAAATGATCCAGCAGGCAGGAGAGATATACAATCCCGCACACGATCATCGATTGTATCGTTGGCATCTCAATGGAAGAAAGAAGTTGCGGCACGCAGATGGAAGTTCAACAGGTGACATCAAACACCATTCTCACCCCTCATTTCTCCCAGAGAGGAGATACTACCGCTGTGCGAATCACAACAAACCCACCAAAGAGGAGGGATGTAAAGCCAGTTATTATCAAGATGTAGCTCACGGTGATGCCTCTCACATTCAATCACTCAACGCAGAGCACAACCATCCTCCTCCATCTCGGTTACGCATCGACAAGGTGAACCTCTTTCACATCACAAATGCCTCAAGACACGATCCTCTTCTGCAGGGAACATGGAACAAGTGCAAAGAGATGGTGACTCAAGGATTGAAGCCCAGCCAGATCCAGAGGGTCTTGAGGGAGAGCACACCCACCGTCTACGCTTCTGTGGGCATGGATCAGAAGAACAATCCATCCAGGAAACAGATCGAGAACATGGCCGCTCGTCTAAAGAGGTCTCCCATCCCAACCGGTGCGTCTCATCTCCTTCACATCCACCATCCATCATCTGCATTTCCATCATCATTTCGGTGACGAAAACTGTCAGGAAATTCGATCAGACATCTCATCAGCGTCTTTGGAGGGACTCATTCTTTCCTGAGGAAATTGGAGTTGCATCCCTGCATCAATGTGATCATGATGTCTGACGAAGGTCGCTGTATCTTATCTGATCCACATCTGGTCCTCCTTCTCGATTCAGACATGGAGGTATCCGAGGGCAGATTGATCCTCCACACCATATTCGCTCGCAGTCAACACACCGGAGGGAAATGTGATTTATTCTATTTTATTGTTGCCGGCTGACGCCAGCAGTCATTCCTGTGGCGTGGATCCTATCGGATGCGAGGAGAGATCACATCTTCCGTATTTCCATGGAGTACATCTGTGAGGTATGTCAACGTTCCATTTCAATGGAAATCTCTCTTCTCTACCAGAGTATAAGAGATATACAATGTGAAATAAATCATTCGTGGAGGAATAAAGAGTGAAACAGATGACGGGAGACATCACACCGAGCTGGGTCCTGTGTCACTGGGACGATTCACTTCGGTCCGTTGTAGAGAGATGTTTCCCTTCCGCCAAAATGATGGGTGAGTGGAACGAGAGATGAGTTTATGACGTTGTGACAGGTGATTACTATCATCTATTGACGGACAACAAGAGGGCCATGTTGAAGTGCTGTCGAAGTGCTGGTTTAGACGTGAGTGATCGTGTTCGCGATGATCACGGTGATCGTGATGATGGTGGACTGATGAGACGAAGCCTGCGGAGACGATTGCGATCATGAACGAAGGGCTTCAGATGATCTACAACTCGACAGAAGAGACGGAGACGAGTAATCTGCAGGCGTATTTGGGATCGTGGAACGTAACTCTGCAGCCTTACGTCAACTATTTTGCGGAGCATTGGATCGATCGGTGGAGAGCTGACATGTGGATGGCTCATCACCGTAATCCTACGGTATGTACTGTCTACAACGAGACGAGATCAATTCTATTGTGTGATGTATATTGATAATATATGATCATGACGTGAAAACATCATACAAGTTGAATATGAAATACAGTGATATTATCATAAGATACACACAAATCTGCGCATAGAGTGGATGTAGATACTGATTGTATTGCAGGCCCCCGTTTCAGATACAAATGTGGATCTGTGGAGACAGAGAACAGAAGCGTGGTACGATCTCAAAGACGTCGACATCGTCGACCGAATGATCAAACTACTCCACGGAGAATGGATCTACTGGAGAGACCAAGCCAACATCAAATGAAGACAACAGAGAATGTCTACCAGAGAAGATCATTTATAAAGTCACACCACGTGGACGTAGAGAAAATTATCTGGATGACATACGTTGCCACTCAGCCACACGATGGGTGTATCCATAGATGGTCTCAGCCCCTGCACTTTCACCTTCTCCCGTCAGCTTCGATGTTGTACAACCCCTCACCCTGTCATAGGACACTTTCCCGCCAAAAAGTTCGTCGAGTACATCGCCGATGGTGCGGCTGTTACCCTGCTCATCGTACGGTGTGACGATCTCTTGTACGTAACTCTGTTTGTCTCTGAAGATTCTCACTGGAATATATTTGAACTCGCTGGGCTCCGGTGATAACTTTTGATTGCACTGCCAGAAGCGAGAATAATCATCTGAGAGAGATGAACGAGAGAAGTGTGGATTGCTCACTGTCTCTGAATCCTTCCCACAGGTCACCTGAATCGACGACAGACAAGTTGTTGAGTCGGGAGCAATCACCGTTCTTGATGTAGATGGACTGGAAGGAGTGAGTGATGAGATGAAGATGATGAAGATGATGAAGATGACCTCTTTCAAGGCGTTAACAAAGTAGTTCTTTACGGTGTTCTCGTTGTTGCAGTGTAATATGACATCGCTGGGATAAGCTTGAAAGTGTACCCCAACCTGGGATCGTCAGGGACGTGGACGTGATGATGATGTGATGATGTGAAATAGAAACACACCTCCCAGGGCTGTGCACCCGAGTTTCGGTTCATGATATCGTACAGAATGCCAACTGGATAATTCCATTTGAGAGGAATACCTTTGTGATCGAACCACATCTCTGACTCCGTACCTATCTCTGGAGTTAAGAAGATGGACTTTGTATGATTCGACGACGTGGACACCTTTCAGTAATGCAGTGAAGGAAGAAAAATGTTTGTGAATTGTCTTTGATATGAGAGGTAGGAACGTGTGGCGTGGTATCAGCAGCTGGAAGTCGTGAATCAGTTATGGAGACTCCACGGATCACCCACGTATAATGGATCCGGCACAGACAAAGTGCTTATATCGTTCGAATGTAATACGAATCTAACGTCCAAGTCAATCTTACGACATCATTCTACATCAGCTGGATAACCGATGTCACCTGATTGGTACCACAGATTTCCACATTTCCTTTCGGATGTCTCCATCGTCCAATAGTCCATCGGTGGACTGACGCACGATACTACCTGACATCTCCTGATGTGTGCGAATAATTCTCCCCACGCGAAATTTGCTTCATTTTATTCACAAATCGATTCATTTTATTTGCTCAAATTGCACCGCGGCACAACCTCACACCACTCGTCATCTAAGTCACCACGAGAGAAGAGAAGTAACAATTTGAACATTTTATAGACGAAAGGGATTTGGTTTCGTGGCAGGTGTGATCTTCCCTTCGTTCTTCATTCTTCTGTACGCCTCTCGTATGTGCCGCGGTCGAATAGGACCAGAATCTCTCCACTCCTCCATCACGGTCCTCGCTGACGTCGACATCAGTTTCTCGTACATCATGTTGCATTAGACACCTGTCTCTGTGATCTCCCCCGCAAATACTTTGGCAGCACCGGCCATAACGATGACTGTCTTCTGTGATATTGGACCTGATATGACACTGCTCATCAACTGAAGACAGATGAATAATGGTGGAGATGCGGCATCATCTCACTCGTTTAACGGCGACTCTCGATAAGGAAGAGCGTCGGTAGTATTCGTAACGTAAGACTTGCTCTGGCGTGGCATTCTCCATCAGGACCTGTGATGTTGGTATGGATGCCTCACATTGTGAGTGTCACCTGTGTTATGGATTGTTCGTATGCCTTATTTTCTTCGTTGACATCTTCCACTTCGCCTTCGCTATCGGGATCACCTTCTTCATTGTCTTCGTTATCAAGCAGATTGACTTCCATCAACTCTTCAAACGTTTGTTGTGGACCTCTGGCCGCTTTTGAATATCAGATCACAGTCCGAAAAGTCCATCTTCTATACCTCCATCGCCACCTGATGCTCTCTTTGAAGAAGGTTTCTTCTCTCTCACTTTCTTTGGTGCTCCCGAGGCGTTTGCTTTCGGCGTGGCTCTTGCTCTCTTCTCTGCATTACCTCCAGCTGCCAATCGAGATGAGATGCTGTAAATCGCAAGCGATCATACCTGCTGGTGCCTTTCTCTTCTTAGCTGCTGGTTTCGAGGGAGATTCACCAGGCGCTTTCGGCTGTTTTCTCATCAATTGACAATATCGATGGGTTACATCGATGTCACCTCTTTCTTCTTTGACTTTGGTGTGTCTGAAACACTGGAGGGAAGAAAAGACGGGAACTCAGACATGATGTGTTGTGTCTGGTTTGACTTTCAAAAATAAAATGGTCTCATTTCTTCAGCTCCCAAAATTTATGTACAGAGCTGGTGGAAGTCATTCTGTCGTACCACAACCCTTCTCGATCTTCTCTTCCTCTGGACTGATCCTCTTCATGGCCGCATTGAACGCCAACTCCCTCGCCGACAGCCCAGAGTGATTTGAAGATCCTCCCAACCTGACCTCTATCAATCTACACGTCCGTGCATCATCAATGCGATCGTCGCACGATGTCATCTGCACATCTCATGGACTCACTTCTGACCGGAGCTCCTCGCTGTCTGTGTCATGACATCTTCTTCTACGCCAAAGCCGGCGTCGTAAGAGTGTCCATCACCTCCTCCCCACCCGAGATGTCGCGTCGATGACTGAGATCACGTGTCATTCAACGCGATCGCAAGATGATGCCAATGGTGATCACCGTTGTATGTCCGGAAGATTTGGTCCAATCCAACTGAACAACCTCCTTCTTCAGTTGTCGATAGAGATTGTAGAACCTCTCATCGTGATCACTCCACACCATGTGAGTCAGCTCGTGGATCATTACATCTGATCACGATCAGATCACGATCGCGTTGAATGAGATGATCATCACCTTTGATGCTCTCATAGTGACGGAATCCATCTTCGAATCGGAGTCTCAACGAAATTTCCAGGCCATGGTTCACGTTATGTCCCAATTTGGTCACCTGGCCCGTCTCAACTGTGATTTTCCCGCCAAATACGACTCACCTCACCCGGTGACATTTCTTTCAGAGTTCCCACGTTCCAATTATGTTTCTCCATGACAGCTAAGATTCCATTGTCTTCTGCTAACCTCTGCAATAGATCTCTCGCCTTCTGGCTGTCTGGCAGTTCTAACACCTGCATGTCGTGTCACGATCTCATCATCGATTGTGATTCGTATCATACCTCGATGCGACTGAACCGAATCTGCTTCTTTGGAGGTGGTTTGGGTCTGGTCATCACTCTCTTCACTGATATGGTGTTAGTGTTGTTTGCATTTCTCCTGTGATTACCTTCCGGTCGTTGCGGGACGGATTGCATCTGTTCGATCGCTTCCTTCCGTGTGCCAATCAGCATGAGTTTGATCTGACCTGCGAAACGTGAGGATACAATGAAGATGCTTCTCTCACCTTTCTCTTTTTCGATGACGTCTTGAGTCAGTCCACACTGCGATATCGTGAGGGGTTCTGTGCCAATATCCGCAGTTTTCCTCGTCTTGAACCATTTCGCCATCAGTTTCTGATTATCTGGCATCACACCTGCTGAGTATTGAGACAGAGAAGGACATATTCGTCAGATGAAATGCTTCAGTGATGCTCACCGGTCATAGATTGTATGATGTCTTGGAGATTGGACAGTGCATCGTCCTGTCTGACGTCTTCAACGACAAATTTCTCTTTTCCATAACTGATGTGAAACGAGATGCCTTCTTCCATCTCGTGACTCGTTGTGACGTTCGGTATTCTCTGTTGCGGATAATCCCCGGCCCATCTACAATGCTTCTTGTCACACATACTTGGCCGTCTCTCTTTTCACATTCATTATGATACGATGCTTGGGCTTATGCGCTGTTGTTTGGAAGGTTCAACACAATGTCATTTCTTTCTTCATCAACTTATATCTTTTTCATCCCTCATCTCATTTAGTCACAAATGAAACAGATCACAAAGCATGATTCTCGAGGACTTTCGTCCGTTGGCCATTCTGCGAATATGGATCTTGATTCTGTCTGTCGTGCACGAGGTGATCACGAGGAGATCACGTGATGCACCTATATCGGGAGTCCGACGGACTTCCGTTGAGGATGTCCGAAGTCCGAGCGAGGGAGATCCAGACCTAGACAGCACACAGCATTCAAATACCACAACCCGATAGAGAAGATGACTAACTCGATGGAGTCTAGCGAGCAGCGAGACGAGGGAAAGAATGTCAACGACTTTGTAATGGTAGATCTGAAAGAGGCATCGACATCATCCGGACCCCCAGCGGCCCCCTCTGGACAACCGGACGTGATCATGGGTTGGAGAAATGTCGTTGCTTATCTGGCCATTTTATTGGGTCTCTTTCTCGCTGCCATCGACAACACCATCGTGGCTACGGCGCTTCCTGACATCACTTCCGATTTCAAAGCCGCCGTGAGAGATGATGTATGTCCCTATGTTCTAACGGTCTTATGTAGGATCTGTATTCGTGGGTCATCGTGGCATACCTCTTGACTTCTACCGCTGTCACCCCGTTGGTAGGTCGATTCTCGATGATCTTTGGCCGGAAGAATGTGAGATCTCCCTCTTATCATCCATCACTCTTCTCACCCAACCGAGGTCTTCATGGTTTCCATCGCCATATTCCTCGCCTCATCCGCCGTCTGTGGTGCCGCCGTTCACATCTACATGTTGATCGTGTTCAGAGCCATCCAGGGTATCTCCGGTGGCTTCATCTTATCCGGCGCTCTCGTGAGTCACCCTTCCACACTTGTCCACATCATCTGCCACCCTCAGATATCGTATCTCGATCGATCACCCTCTCACCTTCATCGTCCATCGTGAAGACTGACGGAGATAGATCATCGTGTCCGATTGGTTTCCCGTCCAACAGAGAGCTAAGTTCAGCGCCTTCATCGGTCTCACCTTCTCCGTGGCCAATGTCGTCGGTCCAGTGGTCGGTGGTGCCTTCTCCTTGAACGTGGGTTCATCTTCATCATGATCACCATGATCCATCGTCCATCGATCGCAACCATCACCTCGGCACATCTGATCTCTGATCATCATCAGGTCTCGTGGCGTTGGGTGTTCTACATCAACTTACCCGGAGGTGGATTGTCTCTCGTTCTCGTTTATTTCTTCCTCAATTACGAGGCCGAGAGGGCCGGAAATGCTGCCACGGCCAACGCCGCTTGGAACCAAGCCGCCGGCAGCGTGTCGACGACATTGTCGGAGAAGGTGATCTACAACGTTGTAGATGCCACTCTGACAATTCCCAGCTGAAACAGATCGATTACGTCGGAGTATTCCTCATACTGGCCACCGTCAGCTGTCTTGTCTTGGGTTTGTCCCTGGGAGGTACGTACGTACGCACGTGACGTCACGTGACATCGTCACAGGTAATCAATTCGAGTGGAAGTCTGCTCCCGTCATCGTTCTGCTCGCAGCTTGCGGTCCTCTCTTCGCCGCCCTCATCTTCTGGGAGCTAAAAATAGCCAAGAACCCAGTGTTAGCCTTACGTATCTTCGCCCGCCGCGCCGTCAGCTTGACTTCCATCGGAGTACTCCTCCTGGTGAGATCTCCTCGAAATTTCCCCCACTCACCCCTTCCCAGGGAGCCGTACTCACCGGCCTGGTGAACTACCTTCCAGTCTATTTTCAGATCGTCCGTGGAGACAACCCAGTCATCAGCGGAGTCAAGCTGATTCCCATCATGGTCTGCTCGGTCATCCCAACGATAGCCTCCGGCAGAATCATCGCTAAATTTGGCTACCACTATCCCTGGCCCATCGCTGGTTTCGCATTCTGCGCGTTAGCCGGAGGTCTGCTGACCACCATCAGCGAGGGAACGGCCTATCCCGTCATAGGATTCTTCCTCGCCCTCATAGGTGATCTACAACGTTGTAGATGGATTGACTCATGGAAAAAGGTATCGGATTGGGTTGCATCATCCAAGTCATGTTCTTCGTATCGCAAGCTTGGGTGCAGCCGAGAGAGATCCCGCTGGTCTCTTCTCTCGTCACCTTCTTTAGAACTTTGGGCGGAGTTTTTGGAGTCACCATCTTCCAGACCATCATCACCAACACCCTCAGCGACGATCTAAAAGGTGAGAAATGTTTCGATATCGAGGCAAAAAACATGAGAAATGACTCGTTGTAGATCCACGTCTCGTGCACGCCGTCAATCAAGGCTACACATTCATTCAGACGCTGAGTGTGGAAGTGCAGTCCTCCATCTACGCCGCTTACCTCCACGGCCTCCATCTCGTCTTCTGGGCCGCCTTCGCCCTCTCCATCACCGGTCTCATCTTGGTCATCGCAATTCCAAGAAAACGTATTCCCTGCGAGATGACGAAATTGGAGGAAGAGAAGAAGAGAGCAGCCGAGGCACAAAAGTCTGACCCAGAAGCACAAAAGTTGGATCCAGAGAGACAAGAGAAGGGAATGGTCAGTGAGGCGGAGAATTGATGTACAGTCAGTACTTGTATCGAAATAAAAGTTTACGTTGATTTAAAAAAAGATTTATTATCGATCATCTAGGGTGCTCTAGATGATCATAATACAGATGGGCGAAGCCACAGTGGAAGGCACTCAGCGAAAACACTGGCGTGGATAGGTACAACGGAAGCCCAGGGAGTAGAGGAGGAGAATCGGTTGGCTGGTGATTTATTTCACACCTCACCTAATCCCATTGTATGAAAGGAACATCACACAGTACACATCACAAACACAATCTACTCTCAAACCGCAATCTTATGGTTGAATAGGTCATGTCGGATTTAGCAGAGAGGGAAGCCGCTGAATTGCTCAAAGAGCAAGAAGGAGAGGAAATGGCGGCTGAATTGGCCAGAGCGCAAGAAGAAGCACAACGATTTACAGAAGAAACAGAAGACGAATTGGCTCTTCCCCCAGCTCCAAGGGAAAAGAGAGTGTATTCAAAGGCTGCAGTATCCCATCCCAGAAACAGAGACCGGGAATTCGAGAACATTCAGCAATTCTCGTTGGAAAAGAAGAAATAAACTGTGGGTCCAGCTTTAGACAAACGTTTGTCCATCGTGTTATGTGAGGTTTGTGATCGAAATACACGTTTATATACGAATCGCCTGCTCTTTTATAGAGATGGAAAAGTCTCTGATCAAGAGACCACAATGTAATTGGTATCGTCGAGACAGATAGGTATCTACTCTCACACTAGACAAGAAAACATACATTCCTTCGCTCTATGGAACTTTATACCGGAAAATTTTCTCGAGTTCGCTGCGGAGGACTGAGAGAAACCAACTCCTCCTTCACTTCCCTCTTCACTTGACTCGGCCTGACGGCTCCATAACCTACCCTCCATCAGCTCCCTCCCTCTCTCCCCCTCACCCGGATGTGTGTTGTAGTCCGTCGGCTTCCTGAACTCCGTCACCGGAGGTCCCTGCCTCTTCTGACTCTCTTCTCTCTTCCTCCTCGCCTCCTGCAACTCTGCCTCGTTCTTTGCGATGGCGTCCGATTTCTTCTTCGGGTCGCACATCTCGATCCGCTGAATCTTACCATCTCTCATCCAAATGACCCGATCGGCAAACTGCTTGAGGGCCACATCGTGCGTGACCATGATCATCGTGATCTCTGTCGACGTCAGTGATCACGTCGACCATAGGAGCTAACTCACTCTCTTCGCGGTTGAGGTCGGCGAGGAGTTTCATCACCAGATGGGTGTTGACGGTGTCCAGGTCTCCGCTGTACGGGTGAGTTTTCCGCGAGATTTCGGGGGGAATTTCTCACGTGGGTTCGTCGAGGAGGAGGATTTCGGGGGAATTGGCGATGGCACGAGCGATGGTGACTCTCTGTTGTTCACCTCCGGATAATTGGGAGGGTACGTGGTTCATTCTGGGTTCCATACCTACCTTGGCCAGTAATTCTAAAGGTGTGTCAGTCCACCTCGTCTCTATCGTCTTATCTTTACTTCGTATATTCACTTGACTTGATCGTTATTTTTTCGTCTTGTTTTATTTACATGCGATGTTTTGTATGTCGTTTTGATTTGACTCACCTCTCGCTCTGTTTCTCCTGTCCTCTGTGGACAAGACACCGTTGAGTATCATGGGCATCTCTACATTCTCCACCGCAGAGAGGGAGGCCAGCAGGTTGAACGTCTGAAAGACGAAACCACTGAAAGGCTTCAGTCTTCATCGTGTGGCACAGAATCATCTCACATCTTCTGAAGGCGGATGTTGGACAGCTCTGAGTCTTTCGTGTTCGACGTGACACCTGTGACCATCAGCGGGGGTCGTATGAGAAAGAACGTACGGGTGCCGGCCAGTCTGAGCTCGCCCTTGGTTGGTTTGTCGATGGTTCCCAAGATGTTCAGCATGGTCGTCTTACCACCTCCACTCGTTCCAAAGATGACGACAAATTCTCCACGCTTGATGACTAGGTCCACTCCACTGCATGATTCAGTCCTAGTTCGATGACACGTGATATGGCATCATCACCGCAGAGCGGGCACACCCTCTATTCCGAGGAGATAGGTCTTATGTACATTCTTCATGTAGACGAGAGTGTCCGGGTCGTCCGCATGCGGGTCACTCTGGACATCATATCAAATGATGTATGTCAGCCGTTCCTCACCTTCGCCACACGAGTGTTTCCGTAATATTGGTCCTCATTGAAGTCGATCGTTGTATGCGTCTCCACCTTCCATCATTCAACTTCTCTCCTTCGAAAATGCCCTCACCTGTGCTGTGGTTTTGACAATTAACGGTGAAGATGGTATCTCTTGAGGTCGTAGACCGTCTTCCTCTTCCATTAGGCCCGACATGGGAATGAGAAAATGGCGAATTTCTCTGAACGTATCGGGGTCCGTCTACAACCACGGTCAGGCCTTGTCGCGTCTCGGCAGGAGGAGGAGTATGGAGAGGATCAGGAATCTCAGTAAAGATATCAAGTATCAGGTCAAGGTAAGATCCGTTGGCGATCGACAGCATGCAGATGCAACGAGTGACATTGCATCGTGACCATTCTACAGCTCAAGACACAGAGTCTGCCTCATCATCTGAGGACAGTGGATGTCCGATTCGAAGAGGCACAACAGAACTTTTTGAGGTTGTTCAAGTTGTTGAATGAAGTTTATCTGGAGTTGAGCAAGCAGAAGGATGTCAGGACGTGTGAGTGGATATCCGATTTCATCCATGTCTTTCGAGTGATAAGATCATCTGCATATCGTGCGTCGACAATAAGACACTACGTATCGATCTCCATCGGGCATCAATTCTCACGAGATCTTCTATGTGTTCCGTGTTCTGACATCTATATGAATAGTCTTTTCGGAACCACTGATCGCACTCACCAATGAGATGGCCTCCTTCTATAACGGAGCCAACAGAGCAGACGCAGAGACGAACGAAGAATTCATCACATTGAACGAGATCTGCATCACACTGATTGAAGATTTTGGGGTGAGTATTCCTCTCCTCTCCTCTTCTCAGCCTTCTTCAGCAACACCAGCGTGAGTTTCTGTCGTCAATCGAGAGGCATCTGAACCACTGCGAGAACTTGAAGGTGAGATACGAAATACAGCAAAATATCGATCGGATGACGATGATCATCACGACACCACTGTGACATCGATCGTGATGTGATGGTGCAAAAGAGATTGACGGACCATTCAGAGACGCATTGTAGATCGCAACATGAGTCTGTTAGAATACGACTTAGCCAAGAACAATCTCAGAACAACACACGACAAATCAAAGACGATGGACAAAGTCCACGCGGTGAGCTAGACGATGTCGTTCTACAACGAGCCAACTCGACCAGGCGGACGCAAAATTGAAGGTCCTTCAACAGACTTACAATTCGAGAAATTCTGAACTGACGGAAGAGCTCACACAGTTCTACGAAGAACGACACTCTAATTTCAAGACCGAATTTCAGCAGGTGAACTCGTCTACAACGTTGTAGACGTCATTCTCATCCATTTGTTCACGATATCAGATCACGGTGAGGCAAGTCATGGCGTTCAATAGCATCAGCAACGCCCACCTTCGAGTCCAATCGAAATTGCAACCGGGGAAGGCACCTGTGCAGATGAAGGCACCGATGAGTCATCACAACGACTTGATGGTACAATTTGCGGCTCTCAGCAGCGGTGGGGCTCAGTTGACCACCAGCCCGAGTGGCAGCTCTACGGAAGGCTCACCCAACAGCTCGAGGAGGGTGAGATGGATGTGGAATCGCGGAGACTGAAACCTGCGAAAGCGACTTCTGAGCCGCGAGGTCGAATTGGCAAATTCAACGGAATTACCCGTTGTAGAATCGACCGATGCTGGTCCACCACCTGTACCCGCACGGTGAGTCACGTGACTCGCAGACGCTACCTCGCATCCTCATCGCAGATTCAAGGTTAAAAGAAGAGATGCCACCCAAGCCCACAGTCGAGCCGATGGAGAGGAAAGCTTCCTTCAAATCACACCCAGGTCCCAAAATATTTCCCGCCAAAACTGACTCTCGATAGACATCATCATCGGCACCATGAGAGCCGCTCGAACTCCCAAATCGCCAGACATCGTCTCTGATGTCAGTCTGGAGACGACAGAAAGTTCTTGGAATAGTCTGTGGAATAATCTAAAACCTTTATCGGCTTTTGCTCCGGGTCAAACCGTCTGGACAGAAAAAAATATCCACGACTGTTGGTCCAAATTTTCACGCCATTCTAGAGATGCCTACACGAAGAAGCTTCTGAGGCGGGAATCGATACCCATCGATTTGAGACCACAAGTGAGCGTTGTAGATGGATGAGATATCGAGAGAAAGAGCCTGACGAGAGAAAGATCTGGCCTTTGATCGCGGACATCGAGAGATTTCGCGGAGAAAACGAATTACCCGATTATCCGACGATGAAAGAGATCTTCAACGTGGCCGTATCAGAAGCGACGGAGCAGATCGAGAAGGACATCACCAGGACTTTTCCGGTGAATCTTCGTGAAATTTCGTGGAAATTGATCCGTTGTAGATGATGCAGCAAGAGAAGAGGGTGGCATTTAACGATGAATTACGTGCCATACTGAGAACCTACGCCCACACAAATCCATCCATAGGATACTGTCAATCAATGAATTGTGAGTTTACCTCCACATCGTCGATGAGATAGCTGTACATCCACGATGGATGTGTCACATCGTCGATGACTATTGGATGTGATGATGACATCGTGCAGTCATCGCTGCTGCCCTCTTGTTCTTTCTCCCTGAAGAGCAGGCCTTCTGGCTGATGAAGATCATGATCGATGATATGCTACCTCGTCACTATTACTCCCAGGTTCGAAATTTCATCGAGATCTCATCGAAAGATCACTGACTCAACCCAGTCGATGATTGGACTGTTAGTTGATCAGAGAGTGTTCAAATACCTCCTCTGCATCAAATTACCCCAACTGTGCACGCACTTCTCTTCGTCTAAATTAGACATCGAGCCCATCATTGTCAGTTGGTTCCTGTCTCTCTACACCGTTGTATTCGAGATCCAAGTGAGTCTCATTTCACCTGCGACTCTGAACGAAACAGGAATCATCCAGAGTCATCGAGCAGTTTCTCTTCGAGGGTGACGTCACCTTATTTCGCATCGCCCTGGCCATCTTCAAATTGAACGAGAAGAATCTTTTGAGGTTGAACGACTTCACCGATCTATTCGTCTACCTCAGTCGTATGGCACAGACGACGGCGGCCTACGATTTCGATCTCCTGTTGAAGGTGAGAGATTTGACTCTGCACGTGAGAGATGCTGACCGAGTGGACAGAAGTCTTACACGTTCGAGATCAATAAGACAAAATTGGCCGCATTGCGTGCACGCTATTACGAAGAGGTGATCGAACGATTCACTCATCTCATCTTCTCATTCTTTTCGATGTAAAAGTCATCTTGTGATCATGTGTACTCACATTCGATAGGTTTCAAAAGAGAAATCGGACGAAGAAGTGAGAAGGTTAGAGAGACAGAAGAGTCGCGCCGCCCTCAACGCACAGAATTCACACAACTCTCCCAGCGACACACAGAAGTGGATCGAAAAACGTCGCACCATCGCCCACAGGGTGACGATGACTACAACTCTCTATTTTCTCAACACGTTCAGATTGCATTTGGAGACGGCGTCAGCCGCGAAGATTTCATCATGCAGAGGACGTCAGAACACATGGATCAACATTTGATACAGAAGGCGGTGCAGAAGGCATCACAGAATAAGGAGGGAGACCATATAGAGGGGGAACACAGAGAAGGAAGTGATGAGGAAGAAGGGATATCCATGTCGGAATTCAAGTGAAGAGAGTGTACAGGTCGAGGTTTGATGTTTTGGCTCGATATAAAGAGTGGAAGAACTCAATTGAAAATGCAATACACATCTATAGATAGTCATCGTTCAACATAGCACAAAAAAGAAGAGAATCATACGTCGTATCGTGTGTATTGTGAATATGTTAATGTTATCCTCCTTAATAGACCTTTCCAATGCCCCCAAAGTTGCAAGCCTGGCTTCCCTGCGTCGCCGCAAACTGCTGGTAGTACAAGTTCATGCCGTACGACAGCTGCTCGACGCTATTGCAACCGCTCCAAGTGCCTCCGTTACCAATGGCAGTGCAATACTGAGGATAAGTTCCACACAGCCAGTTGCGAGCGTTGGTGATGGAGGCAGCATCGAATGAAGCTGGATTTTCAGAAGAAGTCCTGCACTTGAGAGAAGAGAACATGGTCTGGCAGCTCGTCTGGCCGGAAGTAGTAGGGGGAGGGTTGGTGGATTGGCCGGTTGTAGACGAGGCGTTGTATAGCCTTCCGACGCCACCGAAGCTGCAGGCGCTGGCACCTGCGTCTATGTGAGATGATAACATTCAACAGTAATCGAATCGTGATCGTCAATGTGATCGTGGTCATCGAACGATGTGATCGTGAGTTGATCACCTTGAGAGGAAAAGTCCTTGTAGTACAAATTCATAGCATAAGACAGCTGCTCCACGCTATTACATCCCGAATACTTTCCACCAGTCCCAATGTCCGTACAATACTTGGGATACGTTCCACACAGCCAAGACCTCGCGTTGCTGATGGCAGCCGCGTTCGCTTGTGCTGGATCCTCCGATGGAGTTCTGCATTGTAGAGAGCCAAACATAGTCTGGCAGGCGGAATTACTTGCCGTGGTGGCTGGAACAGTAGAGGGGTTACCGGTGGGATTTCCAGTGACCGGGGGGAGCTGACCGTCCGTGTTACCAGGGGCAACGACGTGACCGATACCTCCGAAATTGCAGGCGGCATCACCTGAAGATGGTCAGTCGTGAAGATGATGAGATCGTGACCGTGATGATGACATCATCGTGACCCGGTGAGATCATTGTGATAATCGAGCGTGACAATGATGAGGTAGGTCATCACCTTGCTGAGGTTTGTAGAGGGAGTACCACAAGTTCATGGCGTAAGACAACTGTTCCACTGCGTTACAAGTACCGTACAATGCTCCCGGCTGTATCGTCGTACAGAATTGAGCCTGAGTCCCAATTCAGTCCGTCTACAACCCGCCACACTCACGTTCGCATTGCAGAGCCAACTTCTGGCCCCGCTCACGGCCGCTGCATCCATTTTCGCTGGATCTTCATTCAAAGTTCGACAAGTGAGAGACTTATACATGTCTCTACATCCTTGCACCGTCGCCTGCGGCGTCGTCTGCGATGGCGGCACCGATGGTCCACAAGTGTAAGAGAAGGAACTCTTTCTCGTTCTCTGCGTCGTGTAGACACCGAAATTGTCTTCTGGTGTTGTTGTGCCTCCGGTCCATGCGTCGAAGGCGGCGTAGATGTAGACTCCGATGTTTCTGTCTTGCGCTCTACAATTCAAGGAGGGAAGATAAGCGGCCTGGTTGGCGAGAGTGGCGGCAGCGGCACCGAAAGAGGGGCCACCGGTGGGCCAGTTGGTCTCTCCGATGATGACGGGCTTGCCTTGGGCGATGGCTACGACGGAGTCGTAGGCCTGGAGGGCGATGGTGGCACCTTGAACTGGATCGGCGACGCCTGATTGGAAAATGAGATGGGAAATGCAAGATGGATGGACGTACCTTGCCAATACGGAAAGACGTTCATGTATAGAACGTCGACGGCGGCGACGATGGTGGCGTCGAATTTGAAGTAAGTGTCGGCCGTGCCGATGGGGACGGAAGAGCCCAGTCCTCGCACGTAAGATCTCATGTTGTTGACGAGCGCGGCCAGTTGGGCTGAAGTGAGATCACCTCTGTATAGAGCCTCCGAACCCACAGTGATTCCCAAGATGGTGTTGGGATTGAGACCGATCTCTGAGCTGGCCAATGCACCGATGGCGTTCTTCTCATTTTGGAAGACGGAATCAGGTGCAGGCGTGACACCCAGTAAGAGCTTCAGACCCAATGGTTGGGCGATGCGGGCGATCTTGAGGCAGATGTTTCCACAGTAGAAACATCCGTAGACTCGAACTCTCTGAGAGAAAGTGCTGATGATGGTGATGTCATTCCTGAGCTGGGCATCTGAGGGGCAGTTGTTGAAATCAATGCCGTATGCGACTCCGTAGAGGGTTTGAGATGTGACCGAGCCGAGGATGGATAGTATTAGTAAGATGGTGATCGTTCGCATGTGTCGTAATACCGTTGCGTCTTGTGCTTGCTGCGTGGACGATGTTTGTGATGGTGTCTCTCCCGCAATGGAAGAGGTGCACGTTCGGCAGAATGGATCTCATCACACTCGTTTTGGAATGGAGGCCGATATTTCCTCCAATTTCGAGCATGTGACGTCGTGTCGAAGAGGGTGAGACAGAATCCGGCCTGAGAGTATGAATGTTCAGCGGTACCGCTCTGGGTCGTTTGCAGACTTTGTTCATGCGTTCTAGAGGCTTCCCGAAGTCCGCGGACCTAGCGCTTCCAACCTCCATGTGATCTGCTCCGGTGCAGTGAAGAACCTATGACACTTGTCTTCTCAAGTGCCTCTCACCCTCTGTATCCATCACCAACCTCATCTGCCACACGAACGACAGGAGAGACAGTTTAAATTCTGATACTGTAATTTTATTTCTTTAATCGTCATTCTTCTTTTTCTTCGGTCCAGCCGCCGACTTCTTTTTAGAAGGTGCACGACCTAGGCCGAAACTGCTCTTCGCCTTCTTCTTCGGTCCCTCGTAAGCCTCATCAGCGTCCTTCTCTTTCATCGTAGCTGCCACGGGGGCGCCTGCGGCAGGTGGGGCGGCAGACTTCTTTGGTCCGGGCTTCGAAGGTGCCCTCCTCTTCTTGTCGTTCTTCTGGCTCACTTGAAATCATTTAGAACATGTCCATCACATGATGTGTGATGATGATGTAACGTAAGACATTCGGATGATGTAAGACATCATCGCAGAAGACAGACGATAAGTCCTCTACTCACAGACTTGTTTGGCCTCGTCTTCGTCCAACAAGAAAGACAACATCTCATCCTCATCGAGTCCTTCAGCTACCTCATCTGCCTTGGCAACAGGTCGGTTTCCAGATATAACAAGAGACTGGATGCGGTGCTTCTCCTTGGCTCTCTTCAAGATCCTCTCTTCCACCGTATTCGTCGTAATCAGTCGGTACACCGTCACGGTCTTCGTCTGGCCTGAAGGAGATCAATCTACAGCGTTGTAGACGGTCGTTACCTAGACGATGGGCTCTGTCCATGGCTTGCTCGTCGATTGTGGGGTTCCAATCGGAATCATAGAAGATGACAGTGTCGGCGGCCGTTAGATTGATACCCAGACCTCCCGCACGTGTACTCAATAGAAAGACGAACACCTGATGACGTCATCACGAATCAAAATTTCATCGGGATTTCACCTCGTTGCTGGCCTGGAAGTCGTTGACCATGTCTCTCCTGTCTTCTAATTTGGAGGAGCCATCCAGACGGTAATACTTGTACTTTCTAAAGCCCATAAAGTCTTCTAAGATGTCGATCATCTTGGTCATCTGAGAGTAGATGAGGACTCTGTGTCCTTCTCTCTTCAGCTGCAACAGCAGACGATCCAGAACCTACGTCGAGTTGAATATGTGGCGAGTTGTAGATGGAAGATTCGAGGAAATCTACCTGCATTTTTCCGGAATCGGTCAGTAGCTTGACGAGGTCGGGCATCCAAATGGGTTGAGGTGATTTCACGTCGAAGACATCTTGGAGGGATCCTGTCTCGTTGTAGATCATGTATAAAATAAAACAAAATCTCACCGCTCGGTGCGGGAATGAGTGATAACTCGTCCTTGGGTGTGGGATCTACCAGTGGGAACTGAAATTTTCGGTGAAATTCGTATCTACAACGAGCCTCTCACCCTGTTGAACATTTCCCTGGAATAAGTCCAGTAAGTCATGGTGAATCCCAGGAGTAAGGTCTTTTCCCAGGAATCCTCCAGTATGGCGTTCCTCTCGTAGATGAAGCTACGGTCAGGACAGTAGTACTCGATCAACGGTGCGGTGGCCTGTGACGTATTATGACGTCATCGTTGTAGATGGACTCACCTTGCACGTGTCGATGCGGTAGTGCTTGAAGATGGAACTGTGACACTGGTATCGGTCCAATGGTAGCGGCGATATTTCACACAAGAACTCGGAATTTTCTCGGAAATGTTTCGCGCCAAAACCTTCCACCAAGTTGAGCAGCAGCATGGACCTCTTGTCCAATTTGGAAGACAAGTCTCTGCGTCGAGTGTACAACTGATTCCAGATGAGTCCCAAATATTCACGATTAAAATGAAATAAAATCACCTGGTGAGCTCTGAGATCCTGGAAGGTACGTAGAGCGTGGAATGCCTGTGGTAGCCCACACTGTGACATGTTTGACACGTCACCCGGCGACATATCGGATAATCGGGTGAATCCAAAGGTCCCTCCATCTACAACGCTTCCCCTGTGTACATTCTCCGGGTGAAATACGCTGAATTTATCCGTCAGCCACTTCTTGCGGCTGATACCCCTCAGCGACACCATGCCTGTCGTTTTCCTCAGGATCACGAAATCTCCGCGAGTTTTCTCACCTCCCCTGTACATGGACTTGGATATGGTGAAAGATATAGGGTTACGATTGGTGGTAATGAGAAGGTCAGGGTTACCCTGCATGTCTATATTTGGCTCCAAGACAAAGTTGAAAGGTGAGACTGGTTCGCTCCTCTCGAAGATCTCTGGGTGAGCACACACCTACCGCAGTCAGCCTCCCGAATTCGAAATTTGAATTTGTAAAATGGCGGGTACCTTTCTGAACTGCATGACGAGATTGAGGAGGCTGGACATGTTGTCTGATTTCTTCTTGTGTTGTACAGATTTGAGCAGTTCTGCGATAGGAACTTTCTCTTTCACCATCTTGTACAGCTTCCTCTGACGGGCTGTCAAACTACAACGCAGCTCCACTTCAATCTGGTCACGTGATCAGTCGACTGATACTCAACCTTTTCCCGGAATTTCGGGGAAATTTCTGCACCTTTTCTCCGATCTCGAGCTCGATGTCCTTCTTGACTCTTCGAAGCATGAAAGGCTTCAAGATCATCCTCAATCGACCCAATTGATCTGTTTCCGTCAATCTACAACGTTGTAGACGGAAGACTCACGCTCGTCCAAAGTGGCCTGACCTCCGGCGTGGTTCTCAATGTCCTTGGAGAACCACTCGTTGAACTCGTCGTGTGAATCGAATAGCGTGGGCATGATGAAATGAAGGAGAGACCACAATTCCGCCATGTTGTTCTGAATAGGAGTACCTGTTGGGATGAGCCGTAAGTACCGTAAGTGTACGTACCGGTAAGTAACAGACGGTTACGGCAGGAGAAGGACATGAGTGACTTCCACCTGGAAGATCCAGAACTCTTCAGAGCCTGGGCTTCGTCGAAAATCATGTTCTGCCTATTACATCTGAGCGTCTACAACGATGTAGATGGACCCACCACTTGACCCTCCTGAGGTACTTGTCGTCCAGCACGACGAGGTTGTACGAGGTGATGAGAACGTGGAAGGGGCTCTGAGGTGTGTGGAGATATTTTGGATTCCAAAACTTTCGAATGGCTTTTCTCTCCTTCTGCGTTCCCCAGTAAGGCATGACCTATCCACGTCAGCTCATCTACATCGTTGTAGTCTGACATTCTTTCCCCGATAGAGATAGAATATCGTCTCACTTTTAGGGTGGGGCAGAAACGGCTCAGTTCTTGTTGCCAATTGTGAAGAGTGACGACGGGTGCGATGACAATGAACGGACCCCAGATGTCCTTCTCCTCCGCCAGATGCGACAGAAACGCGATGGACTGTACGGTCTTACCCAGACCCATGTCATCGGCCTGATGACGTCATCACACGTCATCGTGATGTCACTCACCAGAATACCGTTGATGCCTTGATCGTAGAGGTTGACCATCCAAGACAGACCTTTCAATTGATATTCCTTCAATTGACACTGCAGCATCTTTGGTTGTTTGATCGTGGGCTCGTTGCCCGCCCCGTTGAAATCGTCTGGAGGATTTCAGCCGTCTACAACGATGTAGATGGACCTACCCTTCCCCACGGTGGGAGGGGGAGCGGCCGCTTGGCTTCGCTTGGCCGCCTCTTCCATGACACCCCTGACCTCTAAGACGGCCCTCGCTCCATTTTTGATTCTCTCAGCCTCTTCATCAAACTGCTGCGTAGCTTTCATGTGTCGATCGTAAGCATCACTGCTGGCCCTGGCTGCTTCTATTCTCATCTGCCTGTCTTCTTCATCTACAACGCGTCAGGATGTGACGTGTGATGACGTCATCGCACCCTCTCCCTCGATGGTCTCCACTTGCAGGTCCTTCTGCTTGTTGACAAAGTGAGAGAAGAGCTCCGTCTGTGTTAAGAGGTAGTTCAGCTTCCTCTGCTGTCTCTTCGTCTCTCTGTTCTCTTCTTCTCTCTTCCTCTGCTCCAACGCTTCCTTCTCTGCCTTCTTCTTGGCTTCCTTCTCGTCCCTCTCGAATTTGCGCCAGAAGGCTGCGATCTGCGAGGGTCAATCTACAACGGTGTAGACGGTGGAATTCACCTCGCGGACCATCTTCTTTCCCTTGTTACCCAGCACGAGCTTCGAGTTGCCGCTCTGCTTGGGCTTTCTCTCTTTGAATTTCTTCTGGGCGGCGTTGGCCATCTACAACGCGTCAGTTTCAGTTCGTCGAGGCGATTGGGATGGTACCTTCTTGGACAGGGTGAGTGCCACGTTCCTCGCGTGACACATGGACTTGTGAGCTTTCGGTAGCTCTCTTCGAAGCATCCTCTTCCATGAGCCAGCGAAGCTCGTCTGTCAAAGGCATCAGAATGAAGGTCATACGGAGGTTTGAGTGAGATGGAATACGGCTCACATCGGTTCCATCATCTTCTCCGTCCAACTCGTCCAAACCCTCCACGTCAGAGACATCCTGCAATGGAAGCATCATTTCATCTTCCGAAGAGGGCGGCGTGGGTTCCTTGATGACAACCTCGTCAGGTAGGAGGGGAGCGTTGACGTCCTCCTCAAAGATGTGTGTGTCAGGATCGAAGAGATGTGTTCCTTGATCGTACTCCTCATAAGGCCTGCTCTCTAAATCTGAGAGTGCTTCAGTTCAAAGTGCTTCACGAGAGGTGAGGGTCACCTATGTAGGTGTTGGCTACTTTTTTGGGATCGACATAGAAGAGATAACGATGGAAGGGAACCTTCACAGGCCTCCTGCCTGCTCAAACCTTCAGTTACAAGGTCCAATCACCGCATGCTATCACCATTGAGACGACGTCTCTTGAGGGAGCGCTCGTATGTCGCTCCATCTTCGGCTTCCGATTCATAGACCTCTTCCTCTCTTTCATCCACGGCCATGCGTTCTTGCCAGGTTCTTACCGCGGGAAAAGAAAACAATAATGGAGAGCATCATCGCCCCTGCTGCCCTCTCAGACATTGACCGTCTACAACGTGCCGGTCTGCTCCTCCACAGAACAAGGCGTGGCACAGTCAACTGACCTCCGAGTCTCGTCATGTCAGCCGCAAGAGCCTTTAGGTTGGGCGTTCTCAAGTGTGACGCGTGGTCACCCAGCATGGTCGAAAAGTATGGTGATGTGGACGTCCAATATCCAGCTCTCCTGAGAGCTTCTGGACACCGCATAGAGCCGAAGACCTTCGCATGTCTCGACGGACATTTCCCCTCAAAGGCGCAATTGAAAGACTTTGATGGTTTCGTCATCACGGGCAGCAAATTCTCCGCATACGATCCTGATCCATGGATCAAGCAGTTGTTCGGATCCATCAAAGAGATTAGAGAGTCGAAGAAGAAGTTATTGGGCATATGTTTCGGACATCAGGTAATTGCATCATATTTCATCTCTCTCCACTCGTTTCGTGTCATCTGAAACATCTCCATCTTCGATGACGATTACGATTGATTGGACATCACAGGCCATTGCCGAAGCACTTGGAGGTAAAGTCGAGAAGATCGGATGGAACCTGTCACACGAAATCGTCCAGGTGATCCACTCCCATCTTCGAACATCATCTCATTCATCATCAGGTGGACGAGAAGTTCCTAGAAGAAAAGTCCTTCCCCACACCAGCCTACGGTGTCCTGTGTGTACACCAAGACCAAGTGAGTTTGTTCATCTCGGCTCGTTGTAGATGATCACCCTAATTAGGTGACCGTCGTACCACCACAATTCAACACCTGGAGCAGCAACGATTTCTGCAAGGTGAGCCGACTCATCTACAACGCGTCATACGTAATCAGGTTCAAGGAATGACTAGTGACGACGACAACGTCTTCACCATACAGGCCCACCCGGAGTTTACGCCTGAGGTGACGTCCATCTACAACCCGCCATTCGAGATATCATCTGACACATGAGCCAGGTTTTGGGTGCCCTCTTATCGGGTAAGAAGAACATACCAGAGCCTCTCATCACGGATGCACTGTCACGATTGAATGAGAAACCGAACGATTCATTGTCTATTGGGAGATGGATCATGGAGGAATTCTTCAAAGCTGAGACTGCGAAATAAAGTTCATCTTTCATTGCATCATGCATGTCGTGATCGGAGGTAGATGATGTTGTGAAATGTGACGAGAAGATTCTTATTGAGCCTATATATGAACATATATAGACATACGAGCGATGGTGGACGGTCATTGTGTATCAAGAGGGACCTCGCCACACATGGGAATATATGTTGTGTTTCGATTTTTATTTTGAAGATGGTGTGGACGACTATCAGCTATAAGTGATGACCAACGCGAACACCGCTTCTGTTGATAGACATCAGGCTGCCCGTATTCATTTTAACGGTTACAAGAACCATGTAGTGCCGGAGTTATCAACATCAATTTGATGCCTTCATCTCCGCCCTTTTGATCCACCGCACGAAATCATCCTAGGTTTTCTATAAAGAGTCCACGATTGAGTGCGGGGCATTCACCACGTCTATCGCTGACATTTCACCTCCACCTCTTCGGTTCCATCGGTCCCTTCAGCATAAACACGATCGCAGCATCGACACAAGACCTGAAACACGAAGCCAACAAGGTGACAGACGCAGACACCCTGAGTCCTCACACGATACGGTGACGATCATAGAGTGTGATCTGACCACCGGGGCTCTGCGTTTGTTATCTTGTTGGTTGTGAACGTGTAACACTTCAGTGTCATGTAATTCGAAGTATGATCGATATTGGAGTGATTCTTTTGTCATAAGCTGAGAAAATCGACATTGTCTTTATATCTGTCTACAAATTCATCTCACTGACTGCACGTGCAGAATATGATAGAATCCTTCGTGGATCATCTATGTCCAAATGGATGTAGGCCGTTTATCGATGCAGCTTGTGTTGCAAACAACAAAAGAATAAAACGATAAAAGTTCGGGAATTTATTGTCTCTACACAACCATTTACGCGTCAACAGAACAACTGACGACAACATCATGCTGAGTGGAAAGCACAGCGAGGTAACGGCCAACCGTCTTTCCGTCTTCACGTCCAAGGATAAGGGAGAAGGCAATCTCTTCAATCGCCTTTACAAGCCAGTGTGTATCACATCATCAACCTCATTTTCGTCTCACATATTAACAGGAGTATGAAAGGGTCAAGCCTGACAACCTAGTCGTGAGGTCATTACCCAATGTGAAGGAGACTGTTGTCTATCAATTGTTCAAAGAGGCAACTGCACCCAAGGAAGAGTTCAAACCGACATCCGTTGGTCAACAATTTGGTCCATCTTGGTGAGTTCACACATTCCATCATTTACTGCCATACATCCATGTCTAACACTCTTCAGGTCGACTCACTGGTTTCACTTCCAATTCGAAGTCCCCAACAGTTGGAAGGGACAAGAAGTTCATCTCGTATGGGATTGTGAGAGCGAGGCCCTCCTCTATAACGACGCAGGTCACCCCCTCCAAGCCTTCTTAGGGGGTGGCGGTGACGACAGGAGAGATCAATACATCATCACCGAATCAGCCAAAGGGGGTACGTCCATCCATTTCCACCTCGCCACGTCATCTCTGATCTTCCACAGGCGAGAAGCTGTCTTATTACGTTGAGATGAGCTGCACCCTCATGTTTGGTAATGGAAAGGGAAATGGCTGGGGAGGATTCGGTCCCAGCCCCACCGACTTGGACAAAAAGTTCACCTTGAAGCAGGTGGGAGCGTTGTAGATGAAGGTATCCGAGGTGACGATCTGCAGGTCGAGTTGGCTGTCTTCGATCGTACTGCGTGGACTCTGTTGCAAGAGGTCACTCTCATCGCTGATCTCGTCAAGGTTTGCAGTTTCATCATCATCGTGATCTGTCTGTCTCATCGAGTGATGTTCACACGATCCTCCACACAGCTTTTGAACATCATCATCAATCATCATCGTCTTTCATCATAGTTGATGCATCACGATGGGGTCATCTGATGTAGACATCAGCACCTTCCCAAAGATTCTCTCAGAAGAGCACACGCTCTCACCGCTGCCAACAACATTCTCAACGTCTTCTACTACGACGACCCTTCTACCTGGCCCAAATGCCTCGAATTATCCAAGAAATTCCTCTCCGTCCGAAACTCCGAAGACCAGCACCGCGTCTCCGCCGTAGGTCACTGTCACATCGACACGGGTGAGCGTCTACACCGTTGTAGATCCCACATTTGAATTCTATATTCATTTTCTCATCAGCTTGGCTGTGGCCCTACGCAGAGACCATGCGAAAGTGCGCGCGCAGCTGGGCCAACCAACTCCGCATCTGCGAGAGATTTCCCGCCTATCGATTCGTCGTGTCACAAGCTCAGCAGTTCGATTGGGTGAAGGAACAGTACCCCTCCCTCTATGAGGAGATCAAGGCTTCCGTGAAGAAGGGACAATTCTTACCTGTCGGCGGTACCTGGATCGAAATGGACTGTAACATACCTTCCGGTGAATCATTCGTGAGACAATTTCTCGTGGGGCAGAGATTTTTCAAGGAGGAGTTTGGTCAGCAGTGCGTCGAATTCTGGCTGCCGGACACGGTGAGAGGACGGAGAATCCGTGGGAACGATGGAGAATCAATGGAGCTGACGTGAGACAGTTTGGATACTCCGCACAACTGCCGCAGATCATCAAAGAGTCGGAGATTAAGTATTTCGTGACTCAAAAGTTGTCATGGTGACTTTAGATCTGACGTGTACACGTCAAATTGACACTTGTACAAGGGCACAGTTCAACAAGTTCCCCCACCACACCTTCTACTGGGAGGGGTTGGACGGATCCAGAGTCCTCACACATTTCCCGCCAACGGACACGTACAACGCGCAGGCGAACGTGAAGGTGAGGACGTGACGCTGGCGAGTTGTAGATGAAGAGAGTAGGATACACTCTTCCACTTGGAAAATTTCAAGGAAAAGGAGAGATCCAACGAGAGTCTCATGGTAACTATTTTCCATCACATTTCAACTTGAACATTCAACTTGACCTTCAACTTGAAAAATTCAACTCGTATCAGGTGTTTGGTCACGGAGACGGAGGAGGAGGACCACTGATGTCCATGGTGGAGAACATCAGCAAGATGGTGGACGTATCAGGTCTGCCCAAAATCGAAATGAGATCTCCACGAGATTTCTTCGCCAAGGTAGAAGAGGAAGCACGTGACCTGGCCGTGTGGGTCGGCGAGCTGGTGAAAATTTCGAAGAATGTTCCATATACAACGAGACGACTGACGCGGTGTTCAGTATTTCGAGTACCACAGAGGTACATACACCAGCCAGGCCAACAACAAACTTTGGAACAGAAAGAGCGAATTTCTCTTGCGTGACATCGAGCTGACAGCTGCTCTGTCGACTGTCACGTCCAAGTCCGAGTACCCTCAGGAGAAGCTGGAGCACCTGTGGAAATTGGTACTCTTGTGGGTACATTTGCGCGGGAAAAGGAATTGAGACTTGGGCAGGAACCAGTTTCACGATGTCATCCCTGGATCTTCCATCAATGCGGTGTACAGGGATTCAGACAAGCACTACGCTGAGGTGGAAATTTCGATGAAGATGTGGAGATATCGATGAAATTTCAGGTGTTGGGCAGTGGTCAGCAGCTTTTGGAGAATTCCATCAGAAATCTCATCGGAGAAAAAAAGGCGGGAAAAACGGTCGTTGTCAACACTCTACCCTGGAACCGTACCGAGGTCATTTTCCCGCCATTTTTTTCACTGAATTTTCCAGGTGGTGGAGTTGTTAGACTCACCAGAGGGAGTGCAACCCATCCAAGTCTCACACGATGGTAAGAATCTATTTTTAGCATCAGCACCCTCCGTCGGTCTTCGCAATCTACAACCCGCCGAATTCACCGCCCCTCCCGTTACTGCCAAAAAGTGAGGAATACTCCATCTACAACCAGTCAACCTCTCGTCCCATACATCCATTTACCTTCCCTCAGGGAAGGAGAGAATACCGTATTAGAAAACTCGATGATTCGCGCCATTTTCGACCAACACGGGCGCGTTGTAGATCTCATCGACAAGAGATACAATAACCGCAAAGTCATCTCTCCCGGAAAATTCGGAAATCAATTTGTCATTTACGAGGACCTTCCCATGTACTGGGACGCCTGGTGAGCATCTACAACCCGCCATACGAATTCCATCCATGAATTGGCTCGTTGTAGTCTGACGTAATCAGGGACGTCGACGTATATCACCTCGAGAAGAGGAAGGACATCCTCGGAGATTCCGTGGAAATTCTGGAATCCGGACCGTTACGTTCGACGTTACGCTTCAAGTTGAAGATCAGCGACAAGAGTCATTTGACTCAGACAGTTCACCTGTCTGCCACGTCACCTCTCCTCTCTTTTGACACTCGGGTGAGAGGTCACGTGACATAGAGTGGAGACTCATTAGAGGTAGGTGGAGTGGCACGAGGATCACAAGTTCTTGAAGGTGAAGAATCGATCGCATGGACGTGATCGTGATCGTCTGTCGTGATGATCATCGGACATGATGATGATCTGATGATGACGTGCAATAGGTTGAATTCCCCTTCCACATTCGAAGCCAGAAGGCAACGTATGAGACCCAATTCGGTCATTTAGAGAGACCCACTCACTGGAACACCTCCTGGGACGTCGCTCGATTCGAGGTATAATTCCATCTACAACCTACCATTCATCCAACTACAACCCGCCATCTTCTCACGAATACAGGTCTGTGCCCACAAGTGGGCCGATATCAGTGAAGCCAGACACGGCGTGTCCCTCCTCAACGACAGTAAATACGGTTACGCCACCCACGACAACGTCATGCGCCTCAGCTTGTTACGCTCCCGTGAGTACGTAAGTTGCGGTTCCGTCTCAAAATTTCAGCGAAATCTCCCGATCCCGAGTGTGACATGGGCACCCACCGTATCCGTTACGGCCTGTTGAGTCACCGTGGAAATTTCCAGGAAGGTGACGTGGTGAGGGAGGGGTACAACTTCAACGTGCCCCTACTGTGTGCCACGGGAGAATTCCAAGAATTTTCCTTCTTCTCCGTGGACAACAACGCCGTCGTATTAGATACCATCAAGAAGGCAGAAGACACAAAGGAGGTGATTAAAATACGTCGAAAACTATTTTATTTTATTTAATACGTCATACAGATCATCGTGAGGCTGTATGAGTCATTCGGTTGTCATGGAGATTTCAAATTGACCAGCGGGCTGCCCATTCAGGGAGCGAGGAGGGTGAATCTCCTGGAAAACTCGAAGGGAGGAGAATTGTCTTGGACGAGAGAGGGAGTTGCCATGGAGATCAAACCCTTCGAGGTCGTGTCCTTAGCTCTGACCCTGTGACATCTCACGTGACATCGTACGTCCCAAATAAATTCTAGTCTGGAAGGAGTTCATCTACAACGAAAGATGGTTTCGATTGGATCAGTTTTCTTACGTCATCGATCAACCTGACTCCCTCCAACCTGGAACTCGTTGCCGGATTATGTTCACAGCTGGGCTAAGATGCAAACACGGATGTCGAACGTTCATTGTAGTCTGACTTGACAACCGCGAAATTCGCAACCATCTTCCATCACCAATATGATACATGTTCACATCGAACACAATAGCAACAATGTAAATTTATAAGTCTTCGTCTACTTGGGCTGCAGTCCACCGTTGGCACAGCGGTAAGTGTTGGGGTCGTAGCAAGCTCCAGAGCAAGACAGAGTGTTGACGGGGCACAAGTAAGTTCTACCGTCGGCCTGGTCCTTCAGACAGGCGTGTGCGTTGCCGTAGCACATGGCACCACTGCGGCTGTCCTTGCAGCACTTTCCACCGCCGCAGTCGTTGTTGCATGAGTCACCAGATCCACCGTTGTTGCCTCCGTTGTTGTTGTTTCCACCGTTGTTGGTAATGACACCACTGGCACGGCAAGTGTGAACCATCTTGCCCACGTCTCCCCTCTTGAACCAACAGTTGCTGCCGCAGGTCAGAAATCGATACATCGAAATAAAATCATGTCCCCCGTTTTGGCGGGAACTCACCTTCCACAGGTATCGAAAGCCCAGGCCTTGCAGCCGTTGGTCTTGGCGCACTGAGATTGACAGTCTTCAGCGCTGTTTGCGTTTCTAGGGTTACCGTCCATGTCATTACCGGGTCTGTCCACCGTCTCGATGGGTCCAAACTGTCCCTGTCTGTTTCCATTTCCACCCCTTCGGTTGGCCGTGATGGCTCCACTGGCCCTGCAGCCAGCAGCGACGGATCCGGGGGTCGAACTCTTCAGCCAGCAGTTGTCACCGCACGTGTCGTAGGCCCACTGGATCCGTGGGTCAGATTCTCCACGCCGCCACGGAGCCTCACCGATCTGCACTGGTCGTTGTAGAAGCACTTGGACTGACAGTCTTCGGCGTTGCCGGCCTTGATGGGTTGTCCCGCGAGCTCTCCACCCCAACGATCGTTGTTCTCGATCGGTCCGTAGTCAGTGTTGCGGCTGCCTCCATCGGGGGAGGTGCAGCCGGTTGGCATGTCTGAGTCATCACCGAGCCCGATGACCCTCTGTCCCATGGCGACTCTGAAGAATCCACGCTCTCCCCAGCCCTCACCCCAGGAATTGCGGATGATCCAGCAACTGTGAGGGGTGAGAAATTTCGCGGAAAATATCGGACTCACCGGCTGGAGCGTCCGGCGCAGTCGGTGGTCCAACCGCTGTGGGGGATCAATCGTTTGAGACGGCACGAATGTTTGGGACGGTGAGAAGGATCGAGACTCACGTGACGATGACAGCATGATTCCTTCCACGATCGTGACCTGCATCATCGATGACACCTCCGGAGTAGCTCTGAAGGAGGTCGGCGTTGATGCCGATGAGAACGGGGCCGGTGGCCACCATGCGGAGGAGATCATCTTCGGAGCTGCCGTGAACTCTACCGGAGGCCTTCCACCTCTTGTTCGAGCCGTGGCATTGTCCGTCGCTCTCGGTCTGGAATGGGTTAGAGGATGATGGAGATGATGCATGTTCGTATGGACACATGGACCGTGATGGAGGTGGAAGCTCACGTAAGGAATCTCAGAGTCAGAGACGATTCCGTTGTTCTTGACCCAATCGATGGCATCGGCACCACCGCCACCGCCTGGGGAGCAGACGCGGGAGAACATGCAGTCTTGCAGCTGTTGCTCAGAGAGACCTGGGGTCTGTCCGGTGGCGATGCTGACGCAAGCTTCCATAGATCCACTGGTGGCGAAGGCCCAGCTGCATGCGATCAATCATTGAAGAAATGGAGACGTGAAATGTGTCTTTACCATGATCCACAGTGTCCTTGGTTCTTGACTCTGTCGCGGCTTAGAAGGTATAGAGGGTGATGAGTGTCTCACCTTCCCAACTTTCCACGAGCCTTCCAGTCGATCGGATCAGCATATCTCTTGGAGATGGGGAATGCAAGAGAGGCAGGGATACCTCCGGTGCTCGTGTTTCCTCTATCTTGATAACCCTGGCGACCGATGAACTCTTCGAGTGTCTCATCGGCAAACTCGTTGACGTCCTGTGGATCAACATCAATTATATGGAGGATGGGACGACCGCACCTGTTTCCATCCCTTGTTTCCCAGCTTGTACTTGGCATTGTGGAGGGCAATGGCGGCTGCCTTCTTGGCGTAGACGGCCTGGCGCTTCAGATGTTCCACGGGGTGGTAGTTCTTCTTGAACTTGTGGCAAAACTCCTTGAACTCGTCGGAGATGTTCTTCGAGCTGCTGAGATAGAGGGCATCCGAATGGACATCGACCGGTGCGAGAGACGACAGAGCCAATGTGACGGCGACTCCAACGAGAGCCACGAAGAGGGTGAGTGTCCTCATGTGTGGCTGTCCAGAATGGAGGGACGAAGAGAATGACCGAACCACAGGTCCACCTGTAAGATTCCTCGACAGAGATTTCCGATGTCAGTCGGATTTCAAATTAGAAGTAACAAGCTGACATCTTGTCTATCTCCATACGCTGCATAAGCAGTCTATCGTCTTCTTTAGAGGTGGAAGCACTGCTGATGGTGTGGTGGGGAGAGAAGAGACTGGGCTGTGGTTTGAGCGGGATCATATGTCAATTGTCTTTGTCAACAACGGCTCCTATGTCTCATGGCTTTGAAGCCGTTAAGGCGCCCACCCTTGCGAGGTCGATCAGACAACACGATGCATCAAGTTCGTGATGGAAGAGAAAGAAGAAAACAAGTGTTTCATTTCTAACGTTTCGGGGTGGTCCCCTCCGAAGCAGATGAGACAGGCTGCATGAGCCAGCTTGGCTCTCTCTTTCACCTCCTTCGTCTCATTTAAATGCATGTGAGATGAGATGGCAATTCTGTGTAACGTATAGATCGCATAATGAGACGATGGGTGGATCTCATTCAAGACACACAGGGCTTCATCAACGATGGAGCTGGTCTGTGATGGTGAATCATCCGCGTGGATGAGAGAGAGGAGGTGAAGGAGACGACGTCTGTGTGCATCCTCTATGAGCGATGTGGAATCATCTGCAGTGCATAATGAGCAGTGGCAGATGAAGAGAAATCTCCTCTGCAGCTCTTCTCGACGAACGTCTCTGACTTCTGTGAGCTCGAGTGATGGTTGAATGTTGAACGAGTCTCTCACCTTGTTTCGAAATCGGAACAGTAACTGATGAACAGCTCCTCATCTGGTGCAATATCTCTGAGGGCTCTGATTGTCCCGATACCTTCGTCTAAGTGATACGAGAAGTGAACATTGGGTACACAACTGTGATTGATCCTAGACATTTTGACGAAGAGGCCTTGAAGTGTCGAGGATGTGTTGCAGGGTAATGCATTCCAGTCAAAAATCATCTCTAGACTCCGTTGCATCACAGGACAATGTAATGATTGCATCGCTTCTGAAGGATCTCTATCAACACCAGTATGTTTGAGAATCTCACCTGCTGTTTCCGCATTGGGTTCACCCTTTAGAGTATGATGAACTCCATCTTCGTCTCTGTATCGGAGAACGAGAGGTTCCTCTTCGAATATGGCTTCTCCTACATCAATTCTTCGTGTTGAAAACATACCCAGGCCCTTGCCAGGTGCATCTCTGATTGACCACATCGCAGGGGCATCGCTCATTGCGATGTTCCTTTAAATCTTAAATCGACCGATATCTTTAAGTCATCTGCTGCCAGATGATCGATGCGCTTGTGCCTTACGCGATGATCGTCATCATTAAATGGTCGAAAATTTATCTCATCATCGTTCACTCGAATTTAAACCAGTCTTTACATTTTATGGAGAGCCATACTCTGAGGCAAACCTGGAAAGTATACTATTTACATAAGACATGACACCGTCTGGCCCCACTTCCTCCGTCTCTCTCGTCTCAGCCATGCTAAAATGTGACCCCTGCATCCATCATCAGATCTCATCTTGCATCCTCAACTCACGATCTGATTGATCGAATTTGTAATGTGTTGATTGACTGCATGGACTTCACAGAGCAGTTTGGGCCAGTCCATACATTCTGGCCCCAGTAACTTGTCGGAGGTGGTGTTGTTGTTTTCTGAATGTCTATATTCCACCATGTAGACGTTCTTAACCTCTTCTAGCCACATGACCCTCCGCCTCAGCTTCTTACCGTTGGGTAAATCGACATATTGATACTTCTTCTTCAAGTTTCCAACTGTTTCGAGTCAGTTCCCGCCCTCCATCTCGTTTGAATTTCGAATCTCACCGGTGTTCACCACGCCTCGACTAGACTTCCAGATGTATCCGTCTTGGTTGCCTGAAGGTAGAAAGGCTAGCAGACGTCGTCAGAAATTGCACGTGCTACTCCTTCACTCTCACCTCCCTTGTCGCTGGTGTAAGCGTAGCAGTAGACCATCTTCTCGTCCTCTAAGAAGGCATCTGCGAAGAATAAATTCGTTTCCTTTCGTTTTTTTTCCTTTTTCCTCACCGGGCAACGTCAGTCTCTCCGTTGATGCGTGATGAGTGTGAAGAGATATGTAGTGGAGGCAGTTCTCTGTGATCTCGTCCCACGTCTTTCTCTTCCAAATTTGAACTCCAGAGAGGTCGTTGAAAGGTAGAGAGGCCCTCTCGGGTGATGGTGCGGGAGATTCTTTCTTCAGATCATGTGTGACGGCGACGATGAGATGCACGCCGGGTAACAGCTGTAGAGGTTCATTTTAGAAGAGGGTCTGTGGACTCACCTCTCTCATGGCTACGAAGAAGGAGAGGCCGGGGAAGTGGTTTACGTATTCGGTGAAAGTTGATGTCTTTGAGATGGGGTCGAGATGAGATGAGAAGGATTCACGCAGGTTGCCGCTGATTTCGAGGGACATGTTCAACTCCGCTGGAGGTTCTTTAGACGCATGCGATGAAAATTTCATAACCTGATGTCCTCCCGATCATCTTGTGTATGTCTGTGTGCCACAGGGCTGCCGTAGGTGGGTCTACGCTTAAAAATCGAAATAATGACTTCTGTGGGTACTGGATCGAGTCAGATGAAGATCAAGTCGTGTCGCATGCAAATGGCTCACGTCGATGATAGACACTCGAAGGTGTTGAATACCAAGCAAGCGTCCTATCACGTTCTCCTCTATAACTTGGGCGATTCCGCTGATCTCGGATGGTAGACCTGTGAGCGTCAGAAAACAGTTTGAGTCACGATGAAGAGGTGAATACTCACCGTGAGAACTCATAAGGCGAAGGGCTCTTGCTTCTGGCTCTCCGGTTAGATATTTCGCCGTCAAGATGATGGCCGGAGCACCATTTGAAGATGTCTTCCTGTATCTGTCGCGTTTTAGACGACGAAATGCATGGTGACATCGATCTTGTCTCACTTGATGCGAACGAATCTTCCTGACAGAAAGAAGACTTCTGCTTTCTTTGTTCCTGAACGATTGACCTCGTTCACAGTAGTCCAGAAAGTTCGGACGGCATCGCTGCATCATACACATTTAGATATACTTCTCGCCGTGTGTTCCTCACCTCTTCTCTGTGTTATTGAATAACTCTGCCAACATCTCTCGTGCTGGATCATCTATGAGAGATACATAAGGCCTGTCCATCGGCGGCACACAGATGACTATCGTAGCTCTCGTATCGAGAGGAAACTTTTGAGTTGGAACTCCATGGTGCTCGTCAATCCTCTGGCGCTTCATCCAAAACAAGTTCCGGTCGACACAGACAATCATTAAATTGTCACATTTATTCTAATATTCTCAACTGACGTGCGATTACTCCGATATTCTTCGCAATATTATGTCTCCCCCCGCTGACGCAATTGGAAAATTCAGGGAATGATTTGCGTTTGCCCTTCACATCGTTTACGTGACAAGAAAGAATGCCATAAATATGAAGAAACGTTGCGGAGGAATGACATCTATCAAGCAATTCAAAGTGAAACAAACACGTGTTGCCCCCCCCCCCCCCCCAANTTCATCTCTGATGCAAACGGTCGGAGGTGAAAACAGATACCACTCCTGGGTAGGCCAGGTGTTGTTCTACATGGTCATGGTGTCAGACTCGACCTGACACCATCCCTAAGGTCAGACGTGACCCTGTTTCTCATGCATACATTTGGTATCAGACCGATTTGAACTGACCTGATCCATACTCTATGAGACGCGCTGATTCCAATGGTATATCACACTGGTCACGAAAACGATGCCCAACTTGAGCAAAGTGCATATTATGCTAATATTTAGCCTACATACGCTAATATTTAGCGTAATTCTCACTTTACTCTGATACAAAGGTCCGGACGAAAAAAATGGATTACACCAGCGTGTAGGCCATGTGTCTCTCTACCTGGAAAAAGTGTGAAAACTGACCTGCTACCCTCCCTAAGATTTGACATGCCCCTCTGGTCATAACTGTTGGGACTCCATGGAACCAGGGGGTCAGACCCTTTCTGACCCACATCATCCTGACTCAGTCAGATGCTCCAGATGCCCTAATTCCGCCAAAATAGGAGAAAAGTCTGACATTCCATTCCTAAGATGACTTATGATGATGTGCGTATCAGCCATTTCACCACTGGGGCAAGTGGGGGTCAGAAACCCCAGCATACATCATTCTGACTCGGACAGATGCGCTGATTCCAACGGTGAAAGAGAAAAGTGGTGAAAGTTGTTCCCAACTGAGATAAAGCCATTTTTACGCTAAGCCTTAGCGTACGGACGCTAGACCTTAGCGTAATTTGCACTCATCTCTGATGCAAACGGTCGGAGGTGGAAACAGATAACACTCCTGGGTAGGCCAGGTGTTGTTCTACATGGTCATGGTGTCAGACTTGACCTGACACCATCCCTAAGGTCAGACGTGACCCTGTTTCTCATGCATACATTTGGTATCAGACCGATTTGAACTGACCTGATCCTGACTCTCTGAGATGCGCTGATTCCAATGGTATATCACACTGGTCACGAAAACGATGCCCAACTTGAGCAAAGTGCATATTACGCTAATATTTAGCGTAATTCTCACTTTACTCTGATACAAACGTCCGGACGAAAAAATGGATTACACCAGCGTGTAGGCCATGTGTCTCTCTACCTGGAAAAAGTGTGAAAACTGACCTGCTACCCTCCCTAAGATTTGACATGCCCCTCTGGTAATAACTGTTGGGACTCCGTGGAACCAGGGGGTCAGACCCTTTCCAACCCACATCATCCTGACTCAGTCAGATGCACCAGATGCCCTGATTCCGCCAAAATAGGAGAAAAGTCCGACATTCCATTCCTAAGATGTGCGTATCAGCCATTTCACCACTGTGGCAAGTGGGGGTCAGAAACCCCAGCATACATCATTCTGACTCGGACAGATGCGCTGATTCCAACGGTGAAAGAGAAAAGTGGTGAAAGTTGTTCCCAACTGAGATAAAGCCATTTTTACGCTAAGCCTCAGCTTGACGATTTCCACTTTCATCTACTGCATACACTGTTCCTCTGAGTGCATGCTCATGTATCAACTACATGTTTATTTTATAGATATTGCTGCCTTCATGCTCAATCCATCTTACAATTCAGTGCACCTCATGTCAGATTTTTGAATGATAGTCAATACATACAAATGTATTGAAAAAAGATACACTAGAAAATCCATTGCAATCACTTCTGATAGCTATTGTGAACTCTCTATTTCCCCATTCAGATGCCATGGTTCAATCTGTATCCAAATTAACTTCTTTGCACATGCAAGATGATCCATCTGCAAAGACAAATGAACTTGAAAAGAGATGCTTCCCATCATCATGGTTTCAAAATTTATTATTCTTCATCCTCTTCCTGCATCATCAAATCAGTTTGGAGAATTCACATTTCAACCCCACCTCTTCCTCTTTACCATCCTCCTCTTCTTCATTGTCTTCATCATCTTCATCTTCATCTTCATCTTCTCCCATGTTCCATGGATCAAACTTGTCTTCTAAACCAGCCCAAATAATAGGGCCCATGCTCATCTCTTGCTCTGTCAAGAGACACTTTTTCAGCTCTCCCTCCACCTGCCCCTCTCAGTCCATCTACAATCTGCCAGACCCACCTTCTCCACATCCAAGTTCAAGCCAATGATTGCAATCTCTTGTCTCCTGTCTCCGTATGGCTCCTCAAAATCCCGCAGAAATTTCGGATCCTCCGTGGGCCATTCTTCCCTGGGAACAGTAATGAACCACTTGCTGTCCCCTGACGTGCTGTACAGGTTCCCACAGCTGCTCCATTCTCCACAGAGATCATGACGTGAGGCTAACCAGATGAAGCCACGAGAGCGTAAGACACCTAAGTGGGCATTCATCAACAAGAGGAACAAATTATGATTTTACAATGCCTTATGATGTCTCATTCTATTTTATTCTATTATAATATCGTGATCATTTTGATGACTCGATAGACGAGAAGGAGAAGACGAGAATGGCAGGTTGTAGATGGACTCACCAGGTAATCTCTCTGTGGATGCGTCAATGAGTTCGTACAGTCTGAGAGGGTGGAAAGGCCTCCTAGATCGAAAGACAAAGTGAGACACGTTGGACTCTGCAGGGGATGGAGGCTATGATATATCAGCCCATTTCGATCGTCTACAACTCACCATCTCGTCGCGAATGAGTCTGATCCACCCCGGCTTCATCTGGGTCATTTCAAAGTCGTACAATTCGGTGTCAAAAATTCCTGGAAGAGTCAGACTACAACGAGGCGGGATCGATCTACCGGACAACGCGATGGGGTCCTTGGTGGGTAGTTCGACACGGCGTGCCGTGGGATTCAGTACGGAGATTACGTTGCGTACGTCTCTTAGGGTCTGAACGTCTGCTCCTTCGCTCTTTCCCAGCACGATGACGTCGGCGTGTTCTCTGTGATCAAGTCAGTGGAGGATTCAGAATGAAGTGACGATCGTTCTTCTGCCAGGCGATCATCATCATCCATCAGATGTGAATGCAAGATGCATCATCCTTCACGCAATGTTCTCAAAATATACGATGAAGTTCGATCGCATCACGATTTCCATCCACTCACATGTGCTCGACTAGCACTGAGGGGATGTTGCGAAAATCAGTCTCATCAGTCGCCTCCTTCCTGTCTAACAGATAGTCCAAGCTGTTCAGATCCTCGAAGAAAGTCTTCACGTTGACAAACGCCACGATGGCATCTGAAACAGTCAGCTCGTTGTAGATGGAAGATTGTTATCATCACCCAGGCGGAAGCAGTCGGTGAGGGCTCTTCCCAATGCTTCAGAGTCTCCAGTCAGCATGACTTCACCCATGTCTCTGACGTCAGCACATCCTGTGGCCTCCACAACCACCATGCTCGTCCCCTCTTTGATCCTTGATAGACATCATCAGAGACAGAAGATTGGGATGGATGGAAGTGAGATGGAAGAGAGAATGACTCACGAGAACATGGCTCGGATGAAGTCTTCGTAGAGGGTGCAGCAGACGCAGCCCTTCTTCATCTCGATGATCTGATGGACGTCTTTGACTGAGGGGAGCTGTGAAGCGGGCTTCTTCTTCAGCATGTCATTCATTCTGAATGGGTCAGAGCCACAAATTAGATCCATCATATGATGTCACTCACATCACTGCCAGCTGGTTGTCGGATGATTCGCTCAATAGGGTAGCGATCGCACTGGTTTTACCCGAGTGATTTAGTCCACAGAAGATGGTCACAGGGATCATTGACTTTCCCTCATGATGATGTTTGTGTCCACCGCAACAGCTATCACGGCACTCCTCGTGTGTCTTTTGGCTCATTCTGATACGCCTCTCCCTCGGTCTATCGATGCATTCTCACATCTTATCCTATATTCTACAACGCTAAATCATCATGTTTCATTTTTTGATGAATTTCGATGTCAATCGCAGATAACGATACGCCCGCCCTTCATCAATCACACAGCATTTGTAACTTGTGATCATTACAAATGATGCGTATGATCGTTTATTACATCATCAGTTGCCCAGAGGCTTATCACCGGGACATCTTTGACGAAGTCAGCATGATGCTCGAATACGATTCATCGACTCACTTCTCGCTGGTCGTGTTGAAATTCTTTCCTCCATTCAGAGTCCAGATCAGATCGAAGTGGCTGCCGGGGTATTTGGGGGCAGGGCTCACACCAAGGGCGGAGGCGACTTGAGTGAGTGCGCCGTGCTCCTGTTTCAGGTGAGATGTCGTTCGATGTGATTCCAATCAGATCTCACCCAGCAGATGAGGATGTTCTTAGGGTGTTTTGATCCCTTCTGAGTCTTCTGGTAGGCGGCGACAGCCTTCTTGACGCAGGCAGCATCGTCACGGTTGCAAGAAACATCGACCTGTTTGCGATTGAACATGGAATCGAAGATCACCTTCTCACCTTCAGCCCCAAAGACTTTGCCAGAGGTGACACGGTCAGAAAAGGTCTATCCCTGCCACCGTCCTTCTTGTATTCCTGAGCCATGATGTATCCGATGTTGTAGAGACTCTTGGTTCCAAACACCTTCGAACAAGAGTCAATCACACATCACATTGCCTTCTCATGGCTCACGTTGGGAAGACATTGAGATCTCGCGACACCGGCAGGACTGAGGCCAGTGCCATTCTCTGGCTTCTCCCCGTGACGGATGAGGTACACGAGTTGCTGAGACTGTTGAGCGTAGGAGAGGGCGAGAATCGCAAGAAGGATGACAAAGCGCGTGTTCATGTTGATCGGCTTCTGAAAGAATGGAAGAGAGGGCGAATTCGCTCCCAAGTACAATGAGCCGTAGGGAGATGCGGTAAGAACCCTGGTAGCCCGCGGTAGTGAACGTGCCCGACCGTAATTCAAGCCCGAAGACAGGAAACCTTCTTCTTTTCGGGCTCAAAGGTGAAAGTAAACGTCTCTCACTCGTCAATGTCCGACTCTGTCCGTTCTTCAAAACGAACAACAAGCGCGAGGGAAGGTGAGGGATCAGTGGCATCGTGACTTGATCGTGAGAAATTGTCGCTGCTGATTGTGCGATCGCGATCGCGATCGTGCTGTGCTATCTTTGTGATCAACAGTAAAAAACGTCTTTTGTATTTTCCCAATTTCGAAATTACAACGACGATCATCACATCAGGTAAGCAACACTATCACCCGAGATGCTGAGGGTTTTCGGTGGTGCTTCTTTTAGAGTGCCATCTCGCACAGTTCAGCACGTTTCTATCAATAGGTTATCCAATGCTGTCATTCGAGCCCACTCGATCCATCCTCTGATGGCCCCTACACAACAACCAACATCATCACAACTGATTAAGAGATCGTTTCAGACGGATGCCCTCTTCAGGCCAATCATCAACAAATGGAGGACACTCCGGGTTCGCACTCGCTTTCTCATTTATTTTGGACCACAAGTCATCTTCTTTTTCCATCAGACCCACTCCATCTTCTTAACTTTGGGTGAGATGGGCGTTGTCACACCACCTCTAATGGAGATGACAGCTGGTACCATTGCGACGACGATTCTGTCAGTTCTTCCAGGAATGTACTTCAGATCGAAGAAAGACTCTGCCACCGTCTCATTCGTTATGGGGTGAGATGATGATTCTCACTTCCAACTCTACGATTCAAGATCGACAGGCACGTGCAACAGTACAGAGACCAAATTGAAACACTGTCCGAACTCGGTCGCTTGGAGGTCAGATCATCACATCACATCACATCGACTGATACTGTCTCAGAACATAGACACTACCGTCTTAAGTTCTGCAAAAATCGCTCATTTGGGACCAAGCGGTTCCATAGAAAAGAGATATGGCGTCACTTACACATGTGAGTCGTTACAGACCGCATCCATCAGACACTGATGGATTTCAGTTCTACCAGCTGGACCAATGCATCTCAGTTACATCGAGGCACTCGTGACGAGTCCTAGCCCAGCCGATCTCTCACAGTACATGGTGATGCGATTGACTGTCATCATCATCATCATCATACGACTCTCTCTGGCCTCTGATCTTTCATCGACATGATCACAAAGACATCATGAACATCAACATCATCATGATCATTCGGATCGACATCATCGCATCGTGTCGATCACATCCATCTGAACTCAAAAAGGGAACAAACGTAGAGCCACCAAAGCTTGTTCTTAGAGGCCTGGTCCTCCACGTTATTAAAGGAGTAAACCATCAGATCCATCATCTTCTCTTGGACGAGACAGCCCCACACACTCACCTTTACGAGGAAGAAGGTGACTCATGTGACAACACGTGCATGCGATCTCATCGTTTCCATCAGCCGGACAAGAAGCCAGAGTCATCCGTGAAACAGACGTCTTTGGAAAGCAAGTCAAAGACAAGCAGAACCACACGGCAGATGAGACTGACAGGACACAGAGAGCACCCAAGAGAGGTCGCATCATCGAAGTCGATCCATAAAGTTTCCCTTTCTCTCCTTCTCTTCGTCTCCCTCTCTGTCTCGCGAGGAGGTTTGGAAGATGAGACACCGTGCATCACACATCACGAGCGACGTCTCTGTGATATTCGTACGGACAGATTTACGAACCATATCATTTTCCAAATCTGACGAGGTTCGTGTGAGTTTCAGCCCCTCACACGATCATCACCACAAACACGCGCGATGTCGAGACCTTCAGTCAATTTCCATTTGTACGATGCACGATGATCTCTTGTCCATCATGATGGAGTCAGAGAAGGTGGGGCCTATGTGTTCCAATGGTGTCTCAGAGAGGGCAGTCAACCCAGTCGGTGGTCAGTGTGGCATGCGTCAGTTCAAAAAAATGAGCATCTCTCTGTGTTTTGTCACTTATTCCGCCTATTCATATCGAATCTGTCACACTTCACTCCCTCGCGTCTCTATGTGATCAGACTCTGAGATTTCCAGTGCGTGGGAGACGAACGCTATCACGCCACCAGAGCCATACAGCCATCGAAATAGCGACAGCATGCTGGTCGCGGACGATACCAATGTGTTAGAACGATACGCAGATGTGAGGTCGATTAACAGCTCGACCGAACATCAGGTCTATACGGTGACGGACAAAAGTACTGGGGAACAGCTCATTGTTAAGAAGATCCAAAGAGATGACTCCATCAAAGATCGCATTGCAAATGAGGTGAAGACCTCTTAAAAGTACATGTTCCACGCTGACATCACGTACAGACGTCAGCTCTCAAAGACCTCGTCGATGTGAAAGGAGTAGCCCTACTGCGAGCTTCGCTCGTGACACCTTCCTCCTTCTGGCTGGTCTTCAACCGCATAGAAGGCATCGACTTGTTTCAATTCCTGGAAGACAGAGCATTCGAGCCAATGCATGAAGACGATGCGAAGATCGTTTGCATTCAACTACTCAAGATCTTCTGCCAAGCACATGAGAGAGGCATATCCCACGGAGACATCAAATTAGAGAACGTAAGCACTGCACCACGTAGACGAGAGATTAATCAGAACAGATCATGATCGAGCCGGACACATTGAGAGTCAACGTCATCGACTTTGAGTTATGCAGCATCAACCTGAAGAGGAGAAAGGAGAAGAAGGCGAAATGGTTCTGCGAGAACTACAGCGGTACCGCACAGTACATTGCTCCAGAGGTGACCTATTTTGACCCCGCATCATCTCACATCCCCATCAGATCTTCAGTCAACGTCCTTATTCTCCAGAGAAATCAGACGTATGGTCGCTGGGAATCACTCTCTATGCCCTTCTGTTCGGCAGCTTCCCTCTCATGCTCGAAGATGTCGCCGACGTGATCGATCTGGAGCGACACATGACAGCGATCCAATTCGAGACGATAGAGGGGAGAGAAGTGTCGTCACATGCGAAAGACATGCTGAAGGCCATGCTCTGCCTGGACCCTGATAAGAGGCCGACGATGGAGGAGCTGCTGAGGTATCCCTGGGTGGTGAAGAGAGGTCAAGAACGTTCACTGTGAATCGATGTATATAGAATAGCACCTGTAAAATAAATTGTATAGAAAGGATCAATGCGGAATTGAATTGATTCACTTTCGGGCTGTTATGTAAATAAATTGAATTTCGATTGATTTTAATTCGGACGAGAGGTTTGTTGATCGACAGAAGAATCAAACAGAAGTAAAAGGTAGTACATTTATTCCTCAACGTATCAACACGAGACTCCATCTCATGCCATGATCTTCTTGACAAAGTTGATGATCGAGCCACTCCACTTCCTCTTCACCCTCGTCTTCTCTTGTCTCCTCACAGTCTCTCCTCTCGCTTCTCTCATCCATGGATGCTCGATCACATCATAGATGCCCATCCTCGCGTTCTCATCGACTTGTAGACAGCCGCGAATGAGGTGAAGGAGATCAGCCGAGCCGCTCTCCATCATGGTCCACTGTCCACGACTGGAGTGGCCGATCTGTGAGGAAGTGTTCTCTCCCTCCCAGGGAATCTGATCTGATGTTAAGAGGTGTCCAATGTGTAACATGGACCATCACCTTGCCCTCCACCATGCAGTAGATCAGGACTCCTAAGGCCCAGATGTCCACCTTCGGTCCCAAATAGGGTTTGCATGCGATGATCTCGGGGGCAACGTAGACGGAGGAACCACATGGTGTCTTCAGCAGCTGAGTGGGGTTCCAATGAGAAGCAAATCCAAAGTCGATGAGCTTGCAGGTACCGTCTTTCGTGATCATGATGTTCTCTAGTTTGATGTCTCTGTTGGAGATCAGAAGATGATGTAATATGATGATGGTTGACCTGTGGACGACTCCTTTCTCGTGGAGATGGCATACTGCAGCTGAGATCTGTCGAAAGAACTTTATAGCCTGATGCCATCAGATATTATCCACTTCTCAAATCGCATCTCTCTTCACCTCTACCTCAGGAAGTTTGCCATCTGGCCGTTCGTCGAGGAAGTCTATGAGGTCCTTCCCCTCGACGTATTCTAATACGAGGCATATCTTATTCCCTTCGATCACTTCGATCAATTTGACGATGTGTGGATGATTTAATTGACGATGTATGTCTATCTCTCTCTTAATGGTCTTTTCGTCGATGTCTAATGCGTGGTGATCGATGAACTGGCAGTATTTCAGCACCACCAACGGTTCTATCGAACAATCACCTTCAAAGCCACTTTCTCTCCGGTATTCTTGTGTAGACCCAGATTGACCTTCGAAAATGCACCTTGTCCAATGACCTCTCCCACCACATAATCACCGACACTCTTTCGTTCCTTCTCTACCATTCGTAACGTCTTCGTGCGTGTGTGTGTGATGTTTGCGCGTGCTTTGTGGTGCGATATCCCTTACAGGCTCCTCGCGTCCGACTGTTCCGAATTCGAGAGAAAACTGGTCAAGTCCTAGGATTAGGACTGGAATCTAGGACTAAAGGCTGACACACAATCATCGCCTTTGGGGTTTCTCTAGATCCCGCCTAAGTGGTGCAGCGCTCGTTGGTCAGTATGAATATGAAGACTTATTTCATCTTGCGTCCACAGCGTGATGAGGGTGGAGATTCAGCGAGAGGTTGCAGCATCCACAGGCTTCAATTCAATGTGAAAATATGTATGTAATTTTTGAGATCGGGGTGAGATCGATGGTGTGATTCGGATGGGCGAAGAAGAAACCCTCAAGTTGTAAGTCTGCAATGGGCTGGTGATCACGTCGTGTTTCGTATCTTTTTCGTGAACGACGTTGCTGATACGTGAAGATGTCCCTCCATCTTTTACACCTTTACACCTTCACACCTTCATACCTTCATGCATCACCTTCTCACGTGGTCGTTGAACGTTCGGCCGTCGTCCAAGACGCGCATGTTGCCCAACATTTGAAGTAACGCCACGCTGAAACGCGGCGAGGGACGTTTTTGTGTTCCCAAACAGAAGAGTAGAACACTCTCTATGACTCCTGCCTGATATGAGGTACCAGAAGCATAGGGTGACCTCTACCGGCGGGAGAGATGGTGAGTCAGCAGGTGGGGCCCCACCACAGCCATGCAGTAGAAACGAAGAAATGCATCACGTAAGTTCACAGGAGGTGACAGCTGGCTCGTTACCTTAACGCGAATTTAGTTGCTCATTTTCACGGAAATAAAACTGATAGGCGTTGGCTATCAACAACACATCGCGAAGAGGAAGAAGACGTTAATCGATGAGATGGAAGGATCAGGAGGGGAGACAACGTCTGAGACTCTCTTGACTGGCACTGTGAAGAAGCCAGGACTGAGAACTTCCAGCGGAGCAGTAAAAGTGAAGAAGGCAGCGGCGACCACCACAAATCCGTTTGCATCAAAGGAGGGTAACAAGAGAACCCAAGTACCGAGAGCATGTTCTCATTGTAGGAGGACGCATGCCGGTGAGGGTTTAGACACCACGCCACCTTCTCTTTGTTTTTTTCCGCTGACCCTTTAAAGCTTGCGGAAAAGAGAGGCCATGCAAGAGGTGTCTGCAGAATAATCTGGACTGCACCGATTCACCGAGGAAGAGGAGACAGACTCGGGCCAAAGAGGAAGCACACACCTCGGACGGACCTGACATCGAGGATTATGCCTCCGACGATGGAGGAATCAACTTTGAGGAGACACCGACCATGCAGTCCGCATATAATGATCTCGACGGAGTCGCATTTAACGCGGATGATATCTTGTCTTTAGACAACGTAGACGATGGGGTGGCGCTCCGTCTGCATTCGCCATTCGATCAATCGCAAGCACTGCAAGAAGAGAATAGGAGGCTCGAGGACAAAGCGAGGGGATTGGAGGCCCAAGTGTGGTATCTCAACACCCAGATTCAACACCAGCAGACCACTCTCTTCATGGGGGGACAGATGGACGTGTCCGTATCGGTCTGGGCTGCCAATGCCAATTCAGATCATCTCTTGGTTGAGTTCAACGAAAAGTTTCGCAGCATGTGTGGCTGGACGACCGAACAACTGAGTAGTGATTTCACGATCAGGTGAGACCATCATCTCACAAAGACTTTTCGCTCATCTCGAACAGTCGTCTCTTCTGTGAGAGCACACAGTCCTTCACCGGACTCAAGGCGGCCCGACTGAAGAAGGCGGACGGCAGCATGGCCGATGTCTTTGTCAACATCTACCCCGTCAACAACAGCAGGAGTCAACCCAAATACTATATACTCCACATTTTACCTATGATAAGCATGTGAAGAGGAACTACAATTTCGAAGCGCTCGAAATAAAGGGACTCAGAGAGATGAATTGATTCTATTTTATTTCTCCTCTTGCATGCTGATCTAGATCAGCATGTCATGAGCGTGAGCGTGATCGACCCTTTCATCAGAGAGAGTGACGTCAGGAGGATGTCTGTGATCACAGACACGCTTTTGTGTGTGAGAAATGAACTGTTGGGACGTGTGGACCTGGTGACCGATATTTTCAACGGTTGTTTCCAGAGTGATGCACACCTATTTTCTCTCCTCGCCTGCCGCACCTCTTTATCCATCCCTCCTCAATCAGTCGCGCTGCATGTGCTGCTGTGGTGAGGCCTTCACACTAAGGTGCCCAGAACCAGGTATAGGACAGACGACCAATTTTCTGTGAATTCTACCCATAAACCGCCAACCGTTGCGACACACACAGCAACAACAACAACCATACGAACACGCTACACGACGTAATTTAAGATGATGCAAACAGAGTCAAATGAGACGCTACACGCACTGAAGAGAGACAATAGTCTTAGAAAGAAGATGATTGGAATGGCCAGCAGATCGAGAGATAGGTGCTCAAAGGCCTTCAATGCACAGGGGACACACAAGAAATTGAGAATAGAGATCGATACGGTTAAGACTCAGGCGGAAAATCTCGTCGGTGAGTGATCGTGGCTCTATCACTCACTCCATTCTCTACTCGTCCGTCTGCTCTCTTTATTTCCGGTTGTCCATATGTTGATCTTTGATCGCAGGTTTCGTCATCCTGACTCTTAAGAACGCAAAATCCATTGGAGCTATTTCACTCGCCTTGGAGGGCAACCTCTTCACACAATGGAAGACTGGAGAGTGAGTCTGGGATCAATGTTCGTTGCATTCTGATCATTCCCTTCAGTGACACACTCTCCGTCGAGAAACAAATCATGAGCCAACAAATCGTCATATTCCGACCCGGTACTGGCGAACATCAGCAAGTCGATGCGGGGGTCCATTACTTCCCCTTCCATTTCAATCTTAAGAGGGGGGACACCGCGGAAAAGCTCCCGCCTTCGTGGTCCGGACGCCACGGCTTCGTCGAGTATCACTTGAGAGCTATCGTGAAGAGGAAATCATCCACCAGTGAGATCTTCATTTTGCACATCCGTCTCTTAGACCCCCTCTAAACTCTCCGACAGAGCCGGAATATGTCTTGGAAAACTACATCACATTGTGTCCATCCATTCACGAGATGAAAGGATGGAGTCCGAGAGGGTCCATCAGCTGCTACCGCTCCGTAGAGAGGATGGTCCATCTGAAGGGACAAGAGTTCGCCCCCGTCTATCTCGTCGTCCAAGTGTCCAGACCTTCTTTTGTCCTTGGAGACAAGATCATCGTCGAGATCATCCTGAGAAGTGACATCGACCATGAGATCACGGGTGAAAATGATTTTAGAGTTTGAAATTGGGACTGAAGGGTGTAGGTATCAATATCGAGCTGAAGAACAAGGTAGTCTATTGGGACTCGACTCTGACCAACACCATCTCATCAGAAGAGGTGACACGAACATCATCACCTTCATCCTCTAAACGAATGTAGATCGTGGCCGCTCATCACGATGAGGGACAGATGAACTGCAAGTCTTTCAGTAAACTGACGGGCCTGCTCATACCCGAGACCATCACACCCTCTTTCCATCACGAAAACATCTCATCTACCTTTCAACTGGACGTCTCGCTTCAGAAGGGAAAGAACATCATGGAGGGCATGATCTCCATACCCATCCATCTCTATCCCATCACCAACACATCAGAAGGACAAAGAGACCAATAAATAGATACAAAAGAAAGATCTCTTTTCGTTCTACTATAAAATGATATGATGAAAGTGAAGGCTTTCTCGTAATTTACAATTAATTACCCGTATAAATTGATTTATTTATATAATCTCGCCTCGCGATTGAAACACCTGCTTGCGCGAAGTGCGGAGGGCAGCAGTGTGAGAAATCTCGAAGAAAACACGGTCCGCATGGTTTCGCGCTTGGCGGGTCTCGACTGATTCTCATCTACTACCACGGACCCCCGCGTGTCCGGACATGGTGGGATCCCATGCTCACGACCACCCTCTTAATTGGTGGTTTTCACTGATCTGGGCCTCCGTATGATACGGACAGAGGTTATTGTTCAAAGTGGAGCACCTTTGGTTGTCTCCGTTCGTGTTTCGTCCTCTAAAGCACGGAAGGAACTTCAGGGAAGCGAGGGGTCTACCTCTTAAGGGTGGATTCTGATAATGAGGCCGACGCTCAGCTCGGTCACACAACGCACGCACACACGATCAGAAGACGCGTAACGCTAGACCAGTACTATAGACATGAACCAACGAACGAAAACGAACACACAGACGACGGAGGAGAGAGTGATTGGATATTATCGTGTCGGTGATACCATTGGGGAGGGAAGCTTTGCAAAGGTCAAGATGGGCGTCCATCTATTCACGGGACAGAGGGTGGCTCTGAAGGTGTGCAACGGAAATGAGGCACGTCTGACATGAATCAGTTCATATCACACGAGAAGATCAGAGGATCGATCACCCTCAACAAGTTGAGGAGAGAGATAGAGATCCACTCCAGATTGAAGCACGACAACATCGCCCGACTCCTCGAAGTCATAGAGATGGAGGGAAACATGACGTGTCTCGTGGTGGAATACATCGAAGGAACGGACCTTCTGTCTCTGGTACAGAGCCAGCCCGAAGGCAAATTCAACGAGAGAGAGGTAAGATGTTGCTTCTGGTACCACACCTCACATTCATCCAGTCTTTGAGGGTGTTCGGGCAGATAGCCACGGCTATTCTGTACCTGCACGAGCACGGGGTCGTTCACAGGTGGGACACATTGGACATCCACATCGCGTGACCATCTCACCATCCTGTAGAGACATCAAATTGGAGAACGTCATGGTCACCAAAGACGGTACCTGCAAGCTCATCGACTTTGGCCTCGCCACAGAATGGAGCATGACCCAAGCTCTAAAGACACCATGTGGCTCGTCCGTCTACGCCGCACCTGAGATCCTCTTAAGAAGAGAATATAGAGGCCCCAAGACAGACATCTGGGCTCTCGGTGTCGTCCTCTACTGCATCGCTTGTGGCAGGGTGAGACGAGAGGTAAAGACGTGCCTGAAGATTCTCAGATACCATGGCCTGGAGACTGTGAAGTGCAGCAAGCTCGCGCAGCGGCACAGGGGATATGGTCAACGATAGAGGGTGCCTCTCAGGGGCTGATGAATCTCATCTCCGGCTGCCTCACGATGGACGAAGACGCCAGACTTGGCATATACGATGTGATGGATCATCCATCTCTGAAGGAAGAGTCGAAGAGCAAGAGGACCTTGAAAAGACATCTGAGTGGATCCTTCCGTAACCTGGTCAAGAAGATCATGGCCTGATGTAAATGTAACATGTGTATAAAGAGAGATGAATCATGCATGCAATGGAGAGAGTTGAAAATATATAATAATTTATAGATACAAGTTCTACGATACAACAGTAAAATTGGATTAGCCAGTCATCATTCCTACGGTTATCAGTATCATCTCCCCGCTCGTCTCTCTTCACCTCCATGATAGTCCACAAGGCCTCGTGGTCTCTCAACCTCTTCTGCTCCCCAAACTCCACGCCACATCTCATGTCTAGGAAGGTGCCACCACCCATCATCGCCAATTCTAAAGGGCTCTTGGCAAAGTTGGGGTCTGCAAGAGGGACTTGCTTCGACTCCATGCTGAGAGACAATTTCCTGTGGAGGTGCATCCACGATGGAACGTGTGGCTCATCGGTCGATCTCGCTCTAGGATGCGTCAGTCGACGAAGAGAGAACAGAGCCCGTGATGTGATCACCTCTTCAGAGTCATGGCTGTGTGCTTGTGATTTATGCGACCTGTCCCCCTGACTCCGGCTTTAGCTCCTTCTGTCACCTGTACACAGCGCGAACTCCCAACACAAGGGCGAAATGCTGCTTCTGATACGTTAGTGTCACGAATTTGGGATCTTCTCACGTAATACGAGGGTATAACGCATCGTTGGGTCGATCCATTCTCTGGAGGTTCCTCTCTGCTAACAGACTCCAGAAGGCGGATGATAATCTTCCATTGGGCCCATCGTGAGTGGGTGAGTTTTTTAGAGCTTTGCGCTAAGGTATCTCAGGTGTATAGAACTTGTATACAGAACCTGTTTCGCGAAGAGGTACCACCGTTCGTGACCTCTGCGTTTCAGATAGAAAACATCGAAATAAATGGAAAACGAATGAATATCGCACCACATTTAGTCTGAATTTCATCCACTGAGGCGGACGATTCTGAAAACGAATCAACAGTGAGGCAGCATGAAGAGAACCATTCAGGTAAACCCTTTTGTCCATGATTCCCCTCAACAACGGATTAACGGAGAAACTGAAGGTGAGCCGCGTCTGTGCCGGGAGCCGTTTCTCCGCATTCTTCCGTCGTTGCTGTGCAGCGAGCATAGGCGCAGATAAGCCCCAATTGTGATTGTCTTGTCTGTATTCAAGGCGGAAGAAGCACAGAGTGTTTCTCGGTTGGCATTTGGTCAACGTGGATAACGTCAATAAAGACAGGGGATGGATATTTGCATGAGATAATATGTCCACTTAAGAGAGTAAAAGTAGACAGGCGTCAATTGGGAAATTTAAATTTGAAGCTTGGCATCCTCGCCGATGCTTCTTCCAGAAAGCTCAAAGATGAACGTCACCTGTTTGCTCTCACCATCTGATGATCACTGCCCAGACTATACTCCCACTATCCATAGACACGTATTCTTCTTTTGTCAACCACCTCAGAGAAAGTACATCGTAGACTGTGAGTGATTGAGATTGATATCACTCATTGGACGATCGTCGTGTGTTGCTTGAAGTGACTCTTTCAGCCAGGAGAGTCTTTACGGACGAGCAGCAGAGAATATTGGAGTTGGAATATGCCAAGGAACCATATCCGTCTCTGAGTAGAAGGAAAGAGATAGCTCAACGCATCGATACGACGCTCAGAAGAGTGCAGATATGGTTCCAAAACAAGAGGCAGAGGTGAGGAAGGATGGAAATACAGGGGAACATGAATTGACATCGGTCAAGGATCGACGGGAGAAGAAGGAGCTGACAGAAGGAGGGGAGTCACTGAGGCAGAGAATGTAAAAGAGAATGAAAAAGAGTATCGAAAGGCCTTGTCCTCACGTTTCATATTAACATCCACTTATGTGATGCATGCTGCATTATGCGGGTCCGCATCATCGTCCAGGCAAAGTATAACACAAATCAGTTCGTCATCCATTTACTCGTTCTTTTACAGACACGAGTTGCCAGGAAAGCTGTCTCGACGCCGTATCTCACTTGTCGATGCAGACTTCCCCTTCAATGTCAATAACGTTGCGTCACCTCCATCTCATAGACAATCACAGCACAATCGTTGCAGTACAATGGATGCTCTTCATGATCGTCTTCAACGCCGGCACCGTCGGTGTCGTCAATGATGGAGTGGTCGTGCAGCAATGGAGATCAGCATACCTAGGCTAGAATTACCATTTCTCATTCTGGCACCAATCCATCATCGTCAACTGAAAGAAGAGTGATATATACTCCAACGATGATTTTCAAAAGTGAGAGGGAATAGAACAGATGTGACGCTGTGCCCGTGTCTTTCATCATGAAATGAATTTTGAAGGATGATGTCGTAAGAGGGGTCGTTTGCTTTACCACTGTATTCATGCATTTTCATCGCTGGCGACACAGCCTGGGATGGTCCCATCATTGTCCGGGGTAAATTCATCCCGAGTGTGTGTGGTTCTATTCCAAATCATCTCATTGATCAGGTCTTGCAGAGATTCCTGTTTCTCTTGATGTTCCACGACGGACGAAAGGAGACTCTCTTCGCTCTTCAACAGCTGTCACAGAGTCAATGAGATGTTCGTGTGATGGTTCATCACCTTTCCCTCCAGAATTTCTATCTTGTTCTGGAGGTCCATGCATAACTGGACCAAACGAGCGTTCTCCTGCTTCTGATCTTTGAGAAGGTCTATTTTGGGGTCGTATTCAGGTGCCACTTTTTCTCTGCAGTCAGATGAGTCCATTGGATGCATCAGAAAGCAATCACAATGAGTCTCTGCACTGATGTAGTTCCATGGCGAGATCTTTTGCCTGCTGGCACTTCTTCGAGAGTAGAACGGTCTGCTTCTCATGCTTCCTCCTCAGTTTCTGCATCTCGGCACGGAGAGAGTTGTTGATGTCGGAGTCTCTGGCATGCTGACTCTTCGTCAGGTCGGCAGCCACAGGCAATCGAATTCTTTCGGGACCACGAACGGCTGGGTGCACCCGGCCTCGGTTTTGACTCTGCAACTGCTGCATTTCAACACGGTGGTCCCATCACTGCAGGCATTACCTCCAGAATGGATTCTACTCGGTCTGCGTCAGATTGGACACGGCGAGCGTGGTGACCAGCCTGTTCGGTGGCGCTCTGCTGGCTCTGGGAAGCATCGCATGTGCAGTGTAATTCAACCATGTTCTAAGAGATGAGGTGTGGTGTTGTCTGAAGAGAGAAATTATACTTGGTCCTGTGTCGTTTTGGAGCCACTGGCCCAAACGCTTCGGCCAACCCAAATATTTGGTCAAATAATTTATGATACAAATATCGACCCAATTTATGCGTTGTCTGTTCTCTGATGTTTGGAGTCTTACAAGCTAGACTGATTAGCAGTAGTCGAACAGCCATCTTACTATTCACTGTGTGTTTTTGTGAGATTGGCAAGTTGTAGTTGTCACTACAACGAGGACGATCTGGTCGGAAAGAACAGAGATCAGGGGACGCATGATCAGGTAGGCACCATTCTTCTTTCACATCCATATCCTTTTCGTGATGATACAAGTGTCTCGTTCGACTGATAGTCTATGAAGATAACACCATTATCGCATTTTTACTTCTGATCCATACATCATACCTATCTAATTCTCTCTCCCTTCCACCTTCTCATGGTTCAACAGGTTCACGATCTCTCCATCTCAACCGTCTTCGAATCATTCCTCTATAAATGTTTCGTCACACAAATGCTTCTTCTGATCTTTATTTCTTGAAGTTGTCCTTTCTCTTTCTCAATTCACCCATGACTTGAACAGCATCAAACTTTCCATCATCTCCATATAGATCCGTTGCCTTTGCGAGAGAGGGTTCCATGCATCTGACGAACGGGTTGAACTTCTTCTCGTCTCCCACACTGGATGGAACAGAAGGTAATCCTTTGTCTCTCTGCTCTTTTGTCCATGCAGCCTTGTCCTAATGATCGTGTCAACATCCGAATAGTGATCTCGATGATCGATGATACGATGATCGTCTTTAGACACACCTGAAGGTCTTTGTTGTCTGGTTCGACGCTGAGGGCAAAGTTGAGGTTCTGTGATGGACGTGATGAGACTGGGTGATTTGATGATGGTTGACTCACTCCGGTTGTGTATTCGTGACCAGGGTAGACCTTGGTGCTGTCTGGCATCTGACGAATCACCTATTCACCTTCAGCTCCCAAACTTTCTCATGATGATCGTGCGTGGATCATGATGGAGAAGATGATGTTGATGATGTAGATGATGGTCATAGCTGATGACGATGATCGATGTGTGGATCTCACATCGACGAGAGCGTGATGCATCTGTTGTGCGTTGCCTTCGAAGAATTTTCCACAGCCGGCGACAAAGAGTGTGTCACCCGTGAAGACAAGTCCTTCACCTTCCTCTACCTTATCTCGAGTCAACCTACAACGAGACAGTGTGAAATCACCTGGAAGAGAACGTGACCGGTCGTGTGGCATGGAGTGAAATGGACTTTGACTTGGATGTCTCCCACGGAGAAGGTGTCGTTCTGTCCGACCTTCTTTGTTAGACCTGGGCACCATGTTAGATGTGATGATAACATGGAGATGATGGATGACAATGAGTGGGATGGGAGTGGACGTGTGAGATGATTACCTTCTACGCGATCGTCTCCACCGTAAACGGGGAGGTCGGGAAGGAGCTGGAGATATTCTACAGACGTAAATCAGAAAAAGCTGGTGAGCGATGGATCATCTCACTCTTGTTGCCTCCAGAATGGTCCCTGCATAGAACGTCAGAAACAAGAAGCGGATGGAAAATGTCACCAGTGATGGTGGGTAGTAAGAATTGCCTTGACAGAAACTTGTTCTCTCTTAGCTGCCGCTTCTACCTGATGGAGGTTCAACATCTATGGGGATATGATGACGTCATCGAACCAATCGTGAGGAGACAAGGAAGATGATCACCTTCTCGGGCTCGACTGGGTCTACTGCTGCTGCAATCTTGTTCTTTTCATCAATCAGAAGGTAAGAATAGTTATCCTCCAAAACGGGTACCGTGACAACTCTGATGTTACCTGTGATAGATTCAACGTCTAAAAGTGAACATTAATACTAACTCATTGATTCCGTAAGAGAAGAAGAGAAGTGACGGTGGATTGGTTGTGGTTGAATGCAGTTAGATATGTGAACTAAACGTTTGAATGCCGTATTCAAGCGCATGCAATGATGTGGTATGGATCGATTGTGACGAAGCGGGGCAAACTCCGGAAATTCGAAAGGGCATTACAAATCTATGTTCTGGATTTACTTCCACAGAGGACGTCGGCCTTGTTGTCGACGCATATCTTGAAGGCACTGCGTGAACCAGTCACTTTGGGTGTCCATGACGGTGGTCAGCGGAAAACGATCGCTCACCTCTGATGATGAATCGACGGATGAGTATACATCCACCTGAAGAAGTGTATGAACCCAGATATGCTCTATACCATACATACAGGATTAGCCATATGGATTTGTAAACCATGAAATAATTGAATTCAAAATGTCGATTTTCTCAGCTTGTACGGGATAACTCACTCATCGTCAGTCACCCTCATCACGATCGACGACATCACACGTGCAAAACCAACAAGGTAACAAACGCAGAGCCCGTGATCAGATCACACTCTATGATCGTCACCGTATCGTGTGAGGACTCAGGGTGTCTGCGTCTGTCACCTTGTTGGCTTCGTGTTTCAGGTCTTGTGTCGATGCTGCGATCGTGTTTATGCTGAAGGGACCGATCGAATTGAAGAGGAGGGGGCGAAATGTCAGCGGTAGACGTGGTGGATGCCCCGCACTCAATCGTGGACTCTTTATAGAAAACCTAGGATGATTTCGTGCGGTGGATCAAAAGGGCGGAGATGAAGGCATCAAATTGATGTTGATAACTCCGCCACTACAACGTTCTTGAAACAGTGAAAATGGATGGATACCGGTGGCTGAACCATCAGAGAGTTTAGCTGTGGCTTGAGAGAAGTGTCTGTTTGGATAGGCGAAGCGAAGGTCTTTATCTGATGTGTTGTTGAAGTGAATCTGTTCTTCTTATCATTAATATATCGTCTATCGAGGGAGGAGAAACCTCTCAAGGACTTGTACATAAAACCGTGGCTGACGCTCGGAAACTACAACGTGCCATAGAGGAAGTCATCTCATCTGGAACACGATCACAAGACGAACAATGGATCAGAGAAGAGTTCGCCCTATCTTCGACGCAATCGAGGGCAGAAACTGGAAACAAGCACTCAAATTGTGTAATGGATTGGCAGGAAAAAAACCAGATGCCAACACTCCAATCATCAACGTGATCTTCTTTGCATCGTTCGAGACAGAACGTCTCTTTCTTTCGACATTCGAAATGTATGCTGATGGAATTACGTCAGGCATTGAAAGCCATGGCCACGGAGAGATTAGGCAAGCCAGCTGAAGCGGAGGCTCTCTTAGAACAGACCATCGCCATGGTCCCCACCGATGAAATCACATTGAACACCATCACAAACACCTATCGCAGTCTCGGAAGACGTGAGAACCCATTCTCACCTCTCGCAACATTTTCCTCCATTCCATCCATCTACATTCCATATCGTCTCTTCCATCGACATCTCCATTTCTTCCACCCTCTCATGACAACAGTGGACAAGATCACGGAGATGTTAGAGAAGGTCGTAGCCAAATATCCCAAGAGCGAAGGTCCACTCGAGCTCCTGTGGGCCTCGTACGCCCGCAGGCTCGAACACGGGAAGGCCAGGGAGGTACGTCACGACATTTCCACCGATTTTCTCAAGCTTACGACAGACGGCTATGAAGCTGAGGAAGCTATTTTCGGGTGATCACTACCTCTTGTGGGCCGTACAGTCGATTGTATTGTCAGTCAGAGGTCAGAAAGAGGGTCCACTTCTGCAGCTGGCACAGAGAATGATGGAGAATCTGATCGGGGAGAACAAGATAGAGAACTACGAGAGTGAGAGAAAACTCGGTGAAAATTGCGTGACGTGGGCAGGTCTGTTTTTGTACTTGTCCATACTCGAGCAGCAGGAAAATTACGAGAAGATTCTCGAAGTTTTGGGCGGGAAGTTGGGAGACTTGTACAAGGTGGAGGAAGACAAGCACAGGTACAGAGGAGACATCCTGAAAAAGGCGGGAAAATACTCCGAGGCACTGTCCGTGTACGACAAACTCATCACCGAATTCAAGTGAGACACGGAAATTTCACGGAAAACGACCGACTATCTTCAGCGCGGACGATTGGAGCCACTTGATAGGCTACCTCGACTGTGGATTTCATTCAGATGAGAACCACTTCTACGAAATTGCGCGGGAAAAATTGCACCAGCTGCAGGCCACTCAGACTGACCCGAAGAAGAGCATGTGAGCTGATGATACCCTCTTGTTGATGACGTGTGATGACGTCATCAGCCGCGGACCCTTTTTGGCCGAGATTGAATTGGAGAAGAGGAGATTCGAGCGGGGTGAATCGATTCTTCCGTTTTTCCGGAAGATTGACGGGGGTAGGAGGTCAGGAGGACCAAATATTTGGTCTCGTCGTGGCTTACGTACAACGCTTCGGAGATCGCACGCTGTGCTACAACGACATCTCACCATACATCGTGAGATATCTCGACAAGTCAGAAGAACTCATCACGGCCGTTCGAGCCACTTTCCACGATCAAATGGAGCAGGTGACTCATCTACAACCCGCCAATATCCCCCTCACGTGAAATTTCAGCGAGAATTCACCTCCCGCAACATCAATTTCAGGCAGTTGGAATGCAGGTTGAATCGTTACCACCGCTTGGAGGTCTCGCAGTTGAGAGATGTCGTAAGAGATATCGTGACGGAGTACATTACCTCGTTGAGGATCTACGAGAAGGACCCGAAGGAGGCTACGGAGATGGCCATTGGATATCCCCTCCTCTTGATGGCGTGTCAGTTGCTGGTGCACCTATCAGACCGAACGGGTGAGTGACTCGATCACATCATCGACATCACGACACGATCGACGATCTGATCCGATGACTGGATCATCACCATCACATCGACACCATCACATCGACACCATCACATCGACACCATCACATCGACACCATCACAACCATCATGATCATCTCACCCGTCACGTCTGACGGGACACTACAGGCCAAGAAGCTTACATCTTAGAATCGATCGCTCTACTCGAAAACGGATTCAAAGACAGTCAATACGGTTTCCCCCTACGCCTCCTCCTCTTACGCCTCTACACCCGCCTACGTAAGTCGAAATTTCGGGTTACGTCACCTGATGATGACGTCACAGATTGTCCCAGGAGCGCCGTGGAGTGTTTCGAGCAGCTCGAAGTGAAGCACATCTTGTTAGATACCCTCTCTTATTTGATATTGGATCCCCTCTACAACGGTCAATCTGGCTTTGCCAAGGAAATCACGAGAAGTCTTGAAGATTTCTACGAGGAGAACAACAAGCAGGTGAAAAATGTTTTGTGGGATTTGTTTGGCTGATTAGGGTAGACACCGGAGTTTGTGTTGAGAGCATTCCAGAATGGAAATTACAGCAAGGTGAGTCCTCTTTCTATCCTTATCCGTCAGATGATGATCGTGATCTCCATGATGATCACTCACACAACATCACCATCATCATCGTCATCTCCTCATGATCACACGATCGCCTCTTCACAATACTGATCAGAGAAGATTTCCGAATTCATTCAATTCAAAGAGAGATTGGAAAGGTCCCACACTGGTCTCATGAGCCGAACGGAAGAATTTTTGGAGGACATAAAGAGGTCCTCCGACCTGGACGCCCTATTCACCCGATTACCCGAAATTTCCGTGACCGGTGAGAGATATCTGAGAAATATCCGGGAAGTTTCTGACGCAAAAAAGAGGAAAAGATCGAGAAGATGACGTTGAACCACGAGAGGTCCATTCTACAACACCAATTTCCCGAGAATTATTCATCTCCTTATCTCAACGAGGTCACTCACACTTGCACGGACGTTCTGTCCATAAGTTCTGAAGAGCAGAGAGATCGAATCAAGCTCAGAGCAACACTGGCTCACCTCTTAAAGTCTACGGTGCAAGACAAGGACATGAAGGAGAATCTACAACGGTTCGTTTCCCTGTCGGTGAGATTTCTTTCTTTTTTTCTTTCGATTCTTTGAAATGATTTGAGGAAAAAAATGTCTCACGAATGAAAATCTGAGTGATGTTGATTTTCGAAATTGAAATTTTTGTTGACGAAAGAAAAGGAGAAAATTTCGGGAACGGAATTTCAGAAGAAAAGTCTGAGAAATTTGGTGGAAATCTTTCAACTGACGATCGAGATCTCCAAGCTCAACAACGGTGAGTCGAATAATAAAACCATTTCCCCAATATTTATTCAGAATCTACAACGGAAGACTCCGATGCGGTGGCTCAGAAGCTGAACCAGCTGGAGGGCTCTACTCAAGGTACACTTTTCCTCGAATCTTCCATCTACAACGCTCACATGAAACAGAGATTTTTGCAGAATTGCAGGGACAGCTCTCGACTGATGGAAGATTCAACTTGAAGAGCATTCCCCTCCTCAATCAATTTGTGTCGGAGAATTTGGCGTGGCTCTTGCTGTCTTACCAGACGTGGTCCAAACACGTTCCCACCGTCGTGAAGAAGAAGAAAGACACTGTCGATGTGAGATACATCTTCCATCATGATCCTGCATCATCAATCACATCTTGCATCATCGATCGTGCATGCATCACATCACGATGCAAACTCTAAAAAAATTTAGAACCGTGAGAGCTGCAGAACGGCCATGAAGAACATGATGCAGTGGCTGAAGAACACAACGTCCTCCCTCAACGAGTTCTTCCTGCTCGAGACCACCAAGCATCCCAACGGTGCCCTCTTTAACCCCTCAGACGCTGTCACCTTCCAACTTGGCTGGGTGAGCTCTCCACATCTTTCACCTCTCGAATGACATCACATCACATTGCAACATCACATCATCGTTTCACATCACTACACCGGATCACATGAACATCATTTTCTCCTCATCTTCACATCAAGCATTCAATGCCATCCGCACTGACACCATCACATCAGAAGGGAGAAGACATGATGAACCAAGTCATCAGACAAGTCAACGGCAACCACCAATCCATCCTCCAGACTCTAAAGCGAACCTTAGACGCCCACGCCACCTCCGTCAGAAATGCGAAATAAAAGAATATCGTTCGACATTTATTTCGTCGCGGCGAGGCCCTTCAATTTTCCCGTGACGAATACGGTGTAATTTTCGAAGCCGGTGAGAGTTCTGACCAGTTGGACTTGGTTCATGTGCCGCTGGAGGAGCTCGCGGATGAGCTTGATGAAGTCGATGAGAGAGAGCATCCACGTGCCCACGCTGAGATACTCTTCGAGCTTGGCTCTCGCGGTGGGGCCTGAATGGATCAGTCGGGACCGGATGGCTATGGATGATGGATGGTTTGCGCATCAAGATGTGATGGTGATGGATGATGATTGAAGATGTGATGAACGATCGACGGATGATGAAACGATGTTTCCACCTGCTTCCAACTCCCTGATGTTCGGTATTCGATTCGTCATGACTTCACTGACTCTGACCATGTCTTCGATCTCGTCGGTCAGTCTCCTAACAGATCGATCGAGGTAACTGTTTCCCCCCTCCGCTTGGTAGCCCAGACACGATAGAAAGATGTTCTTGAAGGAATCGTTCAGGTTGTAACTCTGAAGGTGCTGTGCAAAGAGGACAAAGGAGTCGCGTATGGCCGTGCTCAGTTTTCCAGCGAGCTCTTCTTGGAAAAACTGACTGCAGAGTGAATTGGCCACTGTTTCGGTCAGTCCTCATCTGAATCGATGACATGTGTCGATTCAGCTACTATATGAATACGTTCGTTTTTCTATCACATCTGCAGATGAAATGATTTTAGATCATGTGAAGACGATACGCTCTACATCTATGGATGTCTATGCATCTCACCACTCTTGGCGTAATTCTGAACGGTGTCCCTGCCGACTGTCTTACCACTGACGATCGGTAGCATTCTGAAGGGAATCTGCGTGGCGTATTTGGCTAAGACGCGATCCACGAGGTTTCCTATGAAATTTCGATAGAATGCACTGCACGTCGGCTCTAAGAGAGTGCAGGCCGCTCGTACTGCATCACCCCAGGCCGTCTTGACTCTGGTACAGATGTGAGATTCCGTGGAGAATCCGGTGAAATTTCGTCACCTATCGAAGGGAGGGGTGGATAGAGTGTGTGGGATGGATGACATCTGTCTGGATATGGGGAGGCCGTTGGGTAATAACGTCGTTCTCTTCTTCGATATGCTGGATAACTGTGTGGGTCAGTCGTGAAATGGTTTTATTCTATTTTATTCATACGGAGGCATCTGACGGTTCGAATATTTTTTCACTATCACTCTTATTCGTGATTGAGAATGAAAAATGTGACGTGAAAAAATATGGATCATACGTATATGTGATGGACATCGATTGCCTCACTCTCTCGTCTATCTTTGCGATCTGCTCTTCAGCGTTGGCAGACTGGGTCATGTAATGGACTTCAGAGACGAGAGGATGGGCCAAAAGCAGCATGTACGTGTTTTTCAATTCCATGAGGACTTGGATCTTTCTCTCTTGGTAGTGATAAGACAAGACGGCCACCACGTTCGACCAGAAGAGGTGTTCGTCGCGGACGACTGAGATCTGCGACTGCGACGGGTCCCTTCCCTTCGTTTCTTCTCTCAGCATGCGGAGGATCTACCTCAGGCGTAAACATTAAAATAGAATAAATCGTTTCACCGTGACATATTTCTTCGCATCGAGAAGCTGACGGAGCTTTCCACCTAAAAGATCTCGACCAAAGTTCTTCTGCCCGAGTAGGTATTCGATGTGTCTGACCATGGATGATGTAGAGAGTGGCTTCATTGCAATGTGACCCGTAGGTTCCGCTTGGAATCCGACCTGTTGAAAGAGTCCTTGGTGTGAAGTTGGAATCGTCATCTGCATCGTTGTAGTCAGTCAAACATAAAAAAACAAGAGGTGAAAATTCTCACCAAGATTCTCTTCATTTTCCCTTGAAATTCTCGGAATCTTCCCTCCCTACCCGTCAAACTGTACGCCGCAACCAGCGTCTTCGCAGCACGCGACATGAAATTGTACAATAAATTCAATTTCCACTCCATCGGTGTAGATGATACCGCCGTGTTCTGCAGGGCGGCTTGTACCTGGGAAAATTCGATGAAAATTACGAGAACGATCGCTCACTTTTCCGTCCAGGTTGGGTGAGATGACAGAGAGGGCAGAGTGAGCGGACAGAGAGAGTGCGTTCATGTGTTTGGAATCTTTCATGCTGCTCCTGACCAATGTCTCCGTGTATTGTGCGCATTCAAATATCATTCTCCAGAGATTCTGTGACATTTCAGAATAAAAGAGAATAAAAGAATCGTTTTATAGTCGTTCTTTTCGCATGAAGATGATAGAATGAATACGATCGAATGAATAAGGTGTCCGAGAGAATAGTTTAAAATGATTCAAAATGATTTGAAATGATTTCACCTCGTAAAAGTATGGATCGACTCTGCAGGCTGAATTGAACATGTCTGTGTCGTAAATAATTCCACTGATTTTCGAGCAGATCCTCCTCTCTACAACGCGCAGCTCCTGCGTCATGACGTCGCTTGTCTCCAGCAGAGATATCATCAGTAAGAAGTAAGCTTCTGAGCAGTACAGAGGTATGAGATATGAACTACAACTGCAAAAGAATCATTCTTTTTGTACCAATTTTTCAAATGACGATCTTCTCTTCATTCAAATCATAACTCAAAAATTCATTTTGAATTCCTCAACCATAGTTGAGTCGATCACAAGACTTTTTTCATAGGAAGAAGAAAACATTTGACAAAAGAAAAGAGAGGAAAATATTCTTCACCTGGCATAATTGACGGAAGAGAAATCGTTCAACGTGGTTGCAATGGTTCTCAAGTTATCCACAGTTCGATTCGGTTTCAAAAATAGCATGAAAGCCTCTGATATCTGCAGTAGGTCCAGAGGCTTCGTCGTGGGCGAGATCGACACGATGTCCGACATATTGAAAGGCTTCTCCTCCATAAATAAAGAGTGTTGTCCGTGACTACAACTCTGTAGATAGACACCCTTCGACCTCTCCAGTAATATTCCGGATTTCTCCGTCAGCTCCCGCAGCAGTCTCGATTTGTCGATGTGTGATAGCATGTCCTCGTTGTAGAACGACAGATCCGACAATTTGTCGAGCTGGGCGGGCAGAGGCTGACCGGGTGGAAGGATGTGATAAAAATAGCTCAAGAGGGTGCTGTACTTGATTTCGCGCGCCCAGTAGGCTGTGGTGGCCGTCGAATTTCCTAATAATAGATTTAAATAATCTACAACGACTCTGACGTAAGGCTCTTCCGTGGGAAGCTTGACGCGCTCCACCGCGGAACGCATGAGGGTACGTAGCGTTCCTGTAACCGGATGAATTCGGGTAAATAGATCCTCCGATTACCCTTGGCGATGCGATAGGCCATCTCGTTGATGATACGTTTCTTCCAATACGGGCTGGTTGTAGATTGCCACAGCACTCCCAGCATTCTCATATTGATTCCTTTTCGATGCATCATCCGAGGGAGAGAGAGGCTGTCTGTCATAGAGTCCACGATGGAGTATTCCGTGTCTAATACACAAGCAAAGGAAGGTATGATGACCTACTCATCGATCATCATCACATCGATCACATCGATCACTCATCATCCGTCATATGAAATCACGAGACACACTCGTATGATCCAACAACTCACATTCAAGAGGAAATAATGAGCCTCTTTGATCTCTTCCTTGTAGAGTGTCCTGTCTGGATCATGTCTGACGAAGAGAGAGTGGCCATCGGAGCAGAGTGATTTCGGATAATTCATCACGAATTCCGGTCGAAAGTGGCGGTAAAGGAAGGATGAAGGCGTACTGTACGTATGAGGGAACCGTTCGGTGAACGGGTTGATCACCTGGGAGGTTCGGGGGGCATGAGCCTGGCGGTATCGAGTATGTACATGTTACCATCCGTTCCTACGTGTCCCTGGGTACGTAAGTTACGTTTACGTACGGTGACGACGTCGCGAAGTCGTGACGAGAGTGTGTGATTCTGATTTGTTGATGTGATTTCGATATCGATGTGGTGTTGATGTGGTGTTGATGTGATATTGATATCGATGTGGTGATATCGATGTGGTGTTGATGCGATGTCGATGTGATGTTGATGTGATATTGATGTGATGTTGATGTGATGTTGATGTGATGATATCATGCTGATGAACTCACTTCTGCATCTGCTGGGAAAGGAACATATTTCGTAGATCCAATCTGTGTTCCCGCCAGATGAGCCTTCAGATTCAATCTGTGCCCGATGTGGTCGATGATGGAAGATAATGTCGGATCGTTATCGTGTAGAGTTCTACCTCCATCGTCCGAGCCGTACACCAAGGTACTATTACTCACGGGGAGCAGACTCATCGCACTGAGATGTCGGTGAGTTTTCCGCGAGTTCTACGTGATGTTATGGGAAGACTTCTCACCTGAGACGGAAGCCTCGGTAGTCGAGGACGACGAAGAGAGGAAACTGTAAAGCGTGAACGAAGGCTTTGGCGGGAAAAATGGGCGGTAAAATTCACCGATATGTTAGGTAACTCCAGATTAAACATGGCATTGATACTCCTCAGCTCTAACGCTGCACTCTTCGCTGCGTTCATCGCACCTGTTTCCGTCATTTTTCCGAGATTTTTATCAGAGATTCACCTCCGTAGAGGCGAAATGTGAGGTTATCGTTACGTCTCCCATCTGTTGTACTCGAATTTTCATCGAATTCTAAAGTCGCAGACCCATTGGCAAATTTAAATAAAATCCCCTCACAAATGTATTTCTCTCCACCCGCCGTCCCCTGTTCGTGTCATCCGTTGTAGATGAAACTTCCTTCGAGATCATCGAGTTGTAGATCGTAAATAAAATAGAATAAATACCCCGAGGCTGCAAGGTTTGACGGTCTTCATCTCTGAAGGTAAGAACTTTTCGTTGACGATAATTTTTCCGTACAATTGGGCGGTGCGGAGAAATTCTTGGAAGAGGTAAGAGATCTTGGCGTAGGTCTGGACCTTTTGTATTGTGAATTTTCTGAGCGTTTTCGATCTACAACGAACCTTCTCGGCCGCTTTTGTTGAGGAAACGACCTTTGACCACAGTTGGCCGAAGATTTTATTCCATTTCATCCTATTTTCTTATCAATATAAAAAATAAAAGTCGAACGTTGAGAATAAAACTTGAAGTGTATCGATACAGAATTTGATAAGACTTTTTCAAACACGTGAATTGTATGAGCGTCGCGTCGTCAGGAAGAAGAATAAGAGATGAAATCTCTCTCTTCACCTGTCGATGTCTGTAGTCAACTCCCTTGGCAGACACAACCTGTCTGATTCGAAGAGAAACTCATTGGAAAAATGCATCTCGTTGTAATTGGACACAGGCTCCTCCACCGACGTGTTGGCCTCACCGGTGTTGCTGGATTTTCGTTGAAACTTCCATCTCGAAATTTCACTCACTTTTCATCCTCGTCTGATGATGTCGCGTTGTAGTTGGAGTATTTCTGCGCGGGATTATTCTTCTTCAGAGGTCTCCGACGACCTGGTAAGACATCGATGTACTCTGACTCGTTCGGTGGTTTTTCATCGAGTTTTCCAGCGTCGTCAATCTGTTCTTCTGATCGGTAACCCTGGTGATGCGTCAGGATAAAGTTGATGTCATGAGTCATGATCATGTGTGTACGGAGGAGCGAGCATCGTGATGCAGGATGAGACGATCGATCACCTCTTCTTGATGATCGACGGTATCGGTCGTGTAGTCTTCCGTTATATCGTAAGAACTACTCTCTGTTCGGGTGATCGGAGTCGATGCAGAATTCGTCACAGCTAATTTTTCTCATCAGATCCAATGACATCGGACGATGATCATCAAAATGATGATGAGAGTGTGAACAGGATGATGAAGAGACTCGGATCAATATAGAGGTTCGTTTCTGTGATTCTCACCGAGATGAGATGGTACCTCTCTCGTCCTCAGATGAGGTACGTTCGGTGCTGAAGCAGTCAAACGTCCGTGAATAGCTCTAGACATGTTGGCGAGAGGTGGTAGAGCGGCCAGTTTGCTCGATAGATTGATCGATGGGGAATCTTCAGTGATACTCAATCGATGCGAACGATGAAAGACGATGAACACCTCTCTCGTGTGATCCCACACTGTTCTCTTCGTCACTGTCGCTCTCTTCGACGTTGATCTTGTCTAACTCGTCGTTTCGAAAAGAGGGAAGTGTCGAATATTGAACTGGTCTCTCCAGAAGGAGTGGTCCACTCCTACATACTTAATCACCGTGATCCAAAATACGTTTTATGCACCTCCGTTGATCTCTGTTCTTCGTGTTTGTTGATGAGAAGAAGTGAGATCTCCTGACAGATAATGCAGGTGATTTAGTGGGCAGCGATCCGACTAACTGTTCAGGTTCATCATCGGAAGGTTCACTGTCGCGAGTCCGATCACGATTCGACCACGATAATGCCTGACCAAAAGCCCTCTTGATTCGTGACTTCTTCCTGCCCAAAGCAGGAGATGATATGGGTGACGCCCCTACTGAATCCATTACGAAGAGGTACTGACGTTATCGACGATCTCGTTGATTCTAAAGACGGTACGGCATGAGCAGGGAAGGGCCTGTGACGGACTGGAATGCGAAAGATGTGATTCGCAAGTTTTTTCGGCATCACGAGAGAGTTGGAACACAAGGACGCGCGACGAAGAACGAACGGATGGATCTGAGACATCTCCCTGCGTCTCCAAAAAAATGTGATCCACATCACATCGAATTTTAAGACGCTTTTCATCAGAGTGAGGTCGTCCAGAACAGAAGAGAAGGCAAAAGGATTAGCTCGGTCAATGGACAAGTTTCTCATCACAGACATACAGAAACACGGGCCAAAAGTCGTCACAGCTCTATGTGCTCGCGCATTTTGGGTATATAAACGCGATTTTTTTGGTGCCGCTCAACATTATGGTTTGTTGAATTTTTGAATAAGGCCGCTTGTCGCTGAATTTCTTCTTTTTATAATGGTCAGTATCATTCCTATGCATCAGATTGGCCCTAAAGGTGTTGACCTCTGTCTAGACATACACGCAACCTCTACTCTGCAGCTGATGTTGAGGACGATTTCAGGGAGAGACTAATATCCACCCTCATCGAATCTCATTCACAGAATCGGATTCTGGACTAAACGATAGAAAAAACCGATTTGAAACAGAATTACCGCCAACATGACAAACCAGCTAGACAGAGACTTCACCATAGCCTTCCGCGTCAGACCTCCAGCCTCTAAAGAACCAACCTGCTTGTCAGCCGCATCGCATGATACGGCTTTGATACAGGAGCCAAAGAAGACGGTCCGCCAGGAGGATTCTTACACTCAACACGAGTTTAAAGCGAATAGAGTGTACGGAACAGAGGTTCAGACAAACGAGGTGATGGTTTGGGTGACGATGCGATGATTGAAATGTCACAGATATACGAAGATCTCATCAGCAGATTAGTTCCATTCGCTTTAGATGGTGGATATGCAACCGTCATGGCGTTTGGACAGACTGGGTCCGGAAAGACATTCACAATGACCGGCTGCACCCTGTCTCTCATTGAGGAGTTGTGGAAAAATAATGAAGCTAACGGAAAGCCCAGCTGCAGGGTGCAGGTGTCCGCCATCGAACTCTACGGACCAGACATCCACGATCTCTTAGACGTTCAAAACCACAAGACGGCCGTGAGAGAAGACATGCAAGGTCGAAGTGTCTTTGTTCACGCGAGGGTCGTGGAGACATCGTCATCCGCAGAGCTGAAGAAGACACTAGAGAACGTGAGTTCGTCTAACGAACTCAATAACGTCTGACAAGGCTGTATAGGCGTGGTCATCCAGACGAACCAGCTCAACAGAGAAGAACGAGAGGTCGAGTCGATCGCACGCCATCATTCGCATCACATTGCCTCCGCTAGAAGATCTCAACGCCACGGCAGGTGTCATCCAATTGATCGACCTCGCTGGAAGTGAGAGAGCTCACAGCGATGCCAAGTGAGAAGACATCACCTCACTCTCCGTCTGATCTCCACAGGAACCACACCCCTCAGCAGAAGGCAGAATCCATTGCCATCAACAAGAGTCTTATGACTTTAAAAGAATGCATCCGAAGTCGATCGCTGTCTCAGTCCATGCTGGAGGGCAGCAACAAACCTCCCCACGTTCCATTCCGCACGGCTAAGCTCACTCTGTGCCTGAGAGAAGCTTTCGACATCACAGTTCGTCAGCCAGCCCACACGGTCGTCATCGCCACCGTCTCCAGCATCACATCCGACGCATCGGCCAGCATCAACACGTTACGATACGCATCTCAACTGCTCGTGGCTCCATCACGGAGAACCAATGGAGCTGCAGCTCCAATTGATCCCAAGGACGTGACCCACTGGGACCACGAGAGGGTCCTCCTCTGGCTCGAACGCGTAGGAGTCCCTCAGCCGAAAATCGTCGCTCCATACGAAAACGGTCTCAACTTATCTCGCGTGCCCGAATTCGATTTCATCGCAAGGTGCATGCGATCCGGCGTGGAGAAGAAGGAGAAGGCTAAGAAGATCTACTTGGGCTATTGGAAGCTCGTCGTAGAAGGTAGAACGAAGAAGAGGACGGAGGAAGCGAAACAGTGGAGTGAGCTGTACAAGCGGAGGGTGAAGGAGGAGGAAGAAGTGGAGGCACAGATGAGAAGAGTCGATCTGTAATACAAGAGTCTTTCGTGTTGCGATTCATTCGATTCATTCTTGACTTTCGACGGGCCGTTTGGGTCTCAAGAATCCGATGCTCCTCCAGTATCTGACGTAATTCTCCACAGTTTCTCCATCGATCTTCCCACAGCTCCTCAATCTCTCCGTCTCACCTAGCGTCTCTGTCATATCGAGCGGGGAGAGGACAGAAGAAGGTGGGTTCTTCTCGAAATATCCTTTCAATTTGAGCAGTGGGTTGTCTTCCGCCGTCTCCCTTCGTTCTAGCAAGTTGGCGACCCAGTCTGAATGACTGACGATCTCGAACGAGATGTCACAGTTTCTGACGTATTCCAAGAAGAGTTCCCACGGAATCTCCACGGGATTCACAAAGTGTCGAAACTGCCACTCGTTCGGTTATACGTTCGACTCGAAATTTCACCTTCGTTCCGTCTCGAGTTTTCATCGAGATTTCCACGATAGAGTCCGCTAGAACGTCGACGGGGATGTAGTCGACGCGGCTGTAGCCGTCGGGCATTTTCCCGGAAAATTCTGCCCCCTTTATGATCAAAGGAATGTGCTCAGTCGTGTTCCATACACCTGTCTTTCCATCAGAATCTGACAGGTCACGTGATCATCACCCTCTCCACTTCCTGCGATCTGCCCGATGCGACAGACGATGCAGTGGAGACTGAAAGACCTGGACACCGTGTGGATCAGATTCTCCGCCAGCCACTTACTCAGGCAGTATCCATTACCCCCCGCCACTCTCACATCCTCCACCACCTTCTCGGGGACCTATGACGTCATCAGCCATGACGTCGCGTGAGACATCTCACTTGTCCGCCGTAATTCGTGACCGAACCGTTCGAGCTGAAATAGACGAGACGTTTCGGTGCACCGCGGCACATCATTTGAAGGGAGTGAGAGACTGTCTTCAAGGGAGAAGAGTAAGAAGAGAGAGGCAGGTTCCAATCCATCTTCCAACCACACAAGAAGATGTCCGTCACTTGTTCGGTCCACTTGGCGTACTCTACGTCGGAGAGTCCGAAACCGTCGCCGTTGAGGCGCGCGGCGGCGGGGATGACTCTTCCCTCGCGGATGTTACGTTCGAGTACGCTCAGAGGTAAGAGACGTGAAGACCAAGAGTCAAGGAGGGACCGGTGGATGGCCTCTCTTCCTTTTTCTCCTGCGATGACGTTTGGAACAGAATAAAATCGAATAAAACGTACCGTTTCTGAATAAGATTCTAACTTGTCGGACGGTGGGATCTTCGAGCAGAGATTTCAACACGAAGATACCAAGTGAACCCGACGTACCTACGTAATTCGTCACGAAATTTCATCGAAACAAAGATCCACCCGTCAACGCCACGACGCGAGCCGTCTTCGGTGGATCTCCCCGGTTGTCTCGTTGTAGTATTCCGAATTCCTGAATCATGTCTTCCAACTTGTTCCTAGCTTCCGAATATATGTCCCTCTCCTTCTCTTTCTCTCCCATCTTGACTCTCCACACGTGGTCGCTGAGTCCATCTGCATGACATCACGGACACATCTCATGAGAGAAGCATGATGTCATACCCAGTGTAGGATATTCGTATATACAATTGGAAGATATAGATGGGTCGATGCGATGACTGATCAGGTTGGTGATGCTCATGGCGCCAAGAGAATCCAAACCGAGAGAAAAGAAATCTCGATCTCCTTCGACTCGTTGTAGACGGAGAGCTCGACACACTTTATCGTGTAGTACCTCCCTCACCTATTCCACGTCATTCATTGAGATGTAGATGAAATTTCCCACTCGGCTGTGAGAAGTCATGTCGTGATGACATTTTCCACTCTCGAAATTATAATACAAATCTTCTATTTCTCTCTCGTATTGTTTCAGCACTGCCTTTCTCATCGGGTTACCCTTGTCAGTGGACGGCAGACTCCTCCCCTTCTCTAAAACGTAGACCATGTCCTCGTATATCCTGGAGTGAGACGGTGCCAACTTGTTGGCACTTTCCACCGCTCGCAGGACGGCCGATCGGATCTCATTTTCGTCGCGGTCGTCGACGTTCATGATCTCCACTACAGCGCAAGTGTGCGACTTGTCTTGCCCTAAAACGGAAACTCTCACGGTTACATCACAGTGTGATTGGATGTTCTATATCGATGTGAGATTCTGAAGACGAAGAGAGAGAGACAAACCTGTTCCATGCTGAGTGCGCTCGTCTTCTCTCCTGTCGAATGGACCAGGGTGTCGTCTTTTCTGCCCGTGTATATGTAGAGGGGTCTGCCGTCGGGTGCGTTCCTCTCGTCCCGAATGAAGAGATCACCGATGATGTAATCACCTGCGATCGTCATCACATGATCATCACACGATCGTGATCATCATCTTCGAGTCATTAACATCATCTCGTATACTTGATGAACGATCGTCCATCACATTCACAATCATGATCGATGTCGGCCGTCACGTGATGTGCTGTGACTCACCGTCCGGTGTATTCGCCATCTCTGGTACGAGCGTGGGACACTCTTTCGACACGACCAACTCCATCTCTTCTCCTCCATCGACTCGGATGAAGTGATGCGGCTTGTGATGACAGAAAGCCATGGCGGGGTAGCTCGTCCTTCCATCTTCCATTCTAACGGAAGCCATCATTCCAATGGCTTCTGTTGCTCCATAGTTACCCTGGTGACGTCAAATTTTGGCGGGGAAATTCTTCCACTCACGATGACCCGTATTCCCATGTCTCTCAGCTCTGTTGCCACGGCGTGGGGTAAGGCGGCACCACCACCCGTTAAGAGTCTGGGACGTAATACGTCCGACAATGTGTCGTCTTTACGTATGAGGGGTAGGAGGTGTTCCATGTGGAGTGGTGACATCAGGCTGACGTCGGGCGAGAAGGTTTTGATGAGCTTGGCGATCTGTGAAGGTGGGTGTGTGCGTCTACAACGTTGTAGATGAGACGTACCTGATCGACTCGTGGAGGCCAGATGCCCGTGGGGAGGATGATGGGACAGCCCTGACATCATTCAGATTTGGGAGAGGGTAGGAAAAATGATGATTAAAATATTTTCCGTCATGGCTCACCCTCACAACGGCATACCCGAAACTGATACCAACGCCTCCCTCCATCACGATCAGCATCGGGGGCGTTCGACGGTGAGACTCACAATGTGATAATGAGGAAACATCTGTAACACTAGTTTGCCCTCGGGAAGCCATTCTTTATCTCCAGCTAGATGTGTGAAGACATTCGAGCGTAGAGGAACGATCTTTGGAAAACCTGTTCATCTTGTCACCGCGATCGTAATCAATCGTGCTACGAACCTGTAGAGCCAGAACTGTGCAGACGTAAGAAGTGGGCGTTTGGATCGTCACAAGGCTTTCTCGTCATGTAGAGTGGGGGTTCTGGAAGCGTCTTCAGATCTGGCATGAGATGGGCCAGAAACGAAGAGGAACGTGACGCTTCGTCGATAGAGCTCGATACCCCCAGATTATAGACAAGACCGACACTGTCTGAGGTCTGTACAAGATGTCTGAAGAGATCAGATCACATTTGAATGGGATGGAAGTTACATGATGGCAGCTGGTGCGTTTCGAGGCGATATGAGGAGAGGTAGATAGCCCAACTTGAGAGCGCCAAAGAGAGTCGGTAGGATATGGGCTCCCGCTGTCAAGCAGATGCTGATGTTCTCACGACCTTCTTGAACTGCACCAAACTGGCCGTAGATCCAACCAGCTGCTGCTTCAGCCATGCAGTTAATATCAGCGACAGTCAATCTCTTCTCCTTTCCGTAATCATCCAACATGACGTAGAACGTCTCGTCAGGTGTCTGTCGTGCCCTCTGTTCAAAGAGTTCTAGAATCGTCTCGGGTGGCTTCATGGTAGCTGCGCCTGTTGGTGTGTAACCAGCCGGCTTGGCCTCTTATGTAAGAGGCCCGCGGGTGAATAGAATTCCGAAGTCAACCTTAAAAGTCAACGGACACAATTGATGAGCCGCCGCAGAGACAAAGGTCGATCTCAATCTTACAAAAGAAGAGGAAAGACACGAACAGCTGCACAGGAGGACACGATCAACTCGACATCATACAGGAATTAAATATCTATTACGATCTCACACCCTTTGAGCTTCTCGAAGATAAAAAAGAAAGATGCTCCATCTCCCTCATCACTTGGCGAAGATCTCGACCCTCTGATAGTCTCCCGCCCTGACCTTCTCAATCCTCTCGCGAAGGTGAAGCGCTGGCTGATCCGTCGGATACTTCTCTAGCAGCTCATCCAAGCTCCTCTCAGCCGCTTCCATCTGACGATCATCGAACAACTGGAGACTCTTTTCGTACATGGAGAACATGTCTAACGTGTCGGAGCTGCGATCGTGGTGGATCTCGTAGAGGCTGGTCTCTTTTGTCTTGCCTTCGACACGTACGGTGGAAATCTTGCGAATGGCAAACATGTCTCGTTCGATCTTCTCCCAAGTGTTCTCTGTGATCAGAACGCTGGTTCCGTAGTACTTGTTGATATTCTCCACGCGAGAGGCTAGATTGACGTTATCTCCAATGCAAGTGAAGGCCAGCCGCTGACTGCTACCGATGTTTCCCGCCAAAACTTCCCCCGAGTTGATGCCAATGCGATGGTTGAGTTCGAAGTGGTACAGCTTCTTCCACCTCTTGTTCAATTTCTTCAGGTGCTGCGAGCATTCTGCAGCGGCGCGGCAGGCGGCTTGCTCGTGATGGGGCAGATTCGAGGGTAGATTGAAGAGAGCCATGATGCAATCTCCGATGTACTTGTCAATGACTCCACCGTGCTGATCGATGATGAGCATCTCAGATCGTGATGATGACTCACGTCGGTGATGATGGATGTCATGGCTTCCATATATTCGGCTGTGACGTCGGCTAACACATCGCTGTCTACCGTCTCCGCTAGATGCGTGTAACCTTTGATGTCTTGAAAGTAGACCGTGGCCTGAGCCGAGCTGAGGTAAGGTACGGCTTCTTTCTGCGTTTCCGTTAGCCATGGTGAAAGTGTTGACAAATGAATCACTGACTCTCGATTTCAGGATGTGTCTAATGATTTCTTTCGGTACGTATTTGCTGAAAGAACTGAGAGCGGCGTGCATCATGACGAATGATTTGTACAACTTGGATGCCTCTAGGAACGGTGGCTCCGATAATTTGTTCAATTCGAGCTCCAGTTTCGAAACCTGACATTCGTCAGAAATCATCCATCTTCACTTGTCACCTTTTCTAATTCTTCAGACATATCGAACAGCGAGCGGGTGAGGAGTAGAACGACCACAAAGAACAGAACGGAAGCCAATATGCAGATACCCACGCAAATGAGAACTGAGTCTCTGAGATAATTGTCTTGAGCGAGGGGTATCATTAACACGATGAGCCATCGGATGTTCTGATGTCCTTGTACCTGAGATACTGCCGTACGATAATCGACACCTTCGGTGACATCAGCCATTTGGAAATGTCTGATGTCATCCATTCACCATTATAGTTGACGATGTTTGTGGTATTTGGATTTTTTAAGTACGCAGCAAACGATACTCTGACCCAAGCCAAATCAGTGCTCTGAGCGGTGATGCGGCTCGCCCTGCCATAAAATCATCGATGTGTTCAAAATCCACTTATGATACATATTTTCGATCATCTCACGTCGTGGAATTATAAGGGTACAGTCCAGTGGATGTAGACACCAGATTTCCATTCGGCTCCACGATATAAGCCATCGCATCGGGTAATTTGATGTCCTTCAAAATTCCTTGCAGCATGTTCTCGATGCTACCTTTATCAGTCTGATTCTAAAACGATATGCATCACTCACGCTTCCGTATCCATGCATATGTTGATTATACCAGCGAGAGTGTCATTTGTACAGTGAAACGCCACCCGACATACAGCCCCGTAGGAAATTGCGGCTGGATAGTAAGACACCATCCAAGCACCTTCATTATTACAGCCGAGAGGTAGAGAGTTCAATAAGAGCGGAGTCGAATAAGGCACGACATAATCGGGTCTGATGCAAGCGTCATGATCTCATGGACTGATAAGCCCCCCTCACCTGGAATAATTAAGGGTGGCTAGATCCATCGTATCCGTGATAGTGTAGCGATAGGCCTGCCCGATTCCGTTTGGAAAGATGACCTGATACAAACCCCAACGGTTTTCAAACACTTCGACGTTGAGAGTCTGCCGGGCGTGAGCGATGATGGAAGAGGTAGAGATCACCTGGCCCGTGAACCACGTGTATCCTGTGGTGAAGAAAGAATTTGATTGCGGGCTGGCGATCTGTCGGATGAAGTTGAGGTAAGGAAGATAGTTGGGGGCTTCAAATTGATCTGGATGAAGATTTGGCTTCATGTCTTGATACTTGAAAAATGTCCTAACTGCGGGGCGTCAATCACATCATCTTGCATCGCGATGCGGATGTAGCCGATACATGGAATTTCACTCACTGGCCGTTAGAGACTCGTCCACGTAAGATAGACTTAGCGTGATTTGATTCTGAGCCACCAGATTTACGCCCTGTTCCTGGCTGTTCAATTGAGCTTCTTTCAGTTGCTGCTGGATCGTGGAGCCCATCGAGGTGAGAAGAATGGACACCACGATGATGAAGAAGACAGCGCATGTGACCGAGATGCAACGGATGGATAAGAGTCGCCTGAGGATGCTGCGGCTGCTCTACGTCAGATGGTTCGAACTGATGAGGCGGAAGCTTACGACGGCCTCTGGTTAGATAGAGAACCTCTGCTGGAAGCTCTAGAGTGAAGCCTGTCCTTGACACTCTCTTCGTGCGCGCTGAGCGGCAATACTGTCGTGGAACTTCGACTGGAAGAGTTGCCCATCGGTGATGAGGTTCACCGCCCGCTTTAGCCTCTAAAGTCTGTTTCTGCCCGGACCACGCATATGGAATAGGTGTCTGAGTGGAAATTACCTTACGAACTTTTAAGAGCGATCATTGGTCAAGAACGAGAGGAGGTGGGAGATCTGCCGCGGCCCGAAATCACAGATCACGCAAAATAAAATTAAAATATGATATGATCGAGTATGAATATAGTATGATACACTTCAGATGGTTGGTTGACGATATAGCAACGGCCGTTGAGGTTTATCACTTGCTTCACTGGACGACTTTCGTGATGTATAGAGAGGACCGTTTGCTCTCAGACGTCTAATTTGCAGTCAAACAGTGGTCATATACTTGGTTCATAGTGAAAATGAACGTAGAAGAAGACAACTAAAAAAATGTTCGCGAGAAAATAGATAATAGATAAAATCCTCGAATGGTGTTGTAGATGCGGAGGGCCTCATCATCACGATCGCATGATTACGAGAGGATCTTGAGTGATGGAAACTTGTTCTGAAGTTGTCAACTTATTACGAGTGATCCATTCACCTTTATCTACCAATGAGAACAGGTTAAAGGCACAAGAAGTGAGTCTCTGTGAGATCTCACAACTCATGATTCCAGCGAATCGAAGAGTTCAAAGAACAGTGTTTCAACACTGAAACAAACATCGAGGGTGAAGTTCTCCCTTCCGGGGTATATTACTCGTCCATCCTGTGGAGCATCAGCAGCACCAATCCATCTACAGGTATGAATCAACGCCGAACTCGTTGAATGTCTTACGTATGATTGAAAATAATCATCCACGTGTCAGATCCCAACGAATCGATCGTCAATGCAGTCGTGCGCCACTTTGCCATTCAAGTCTTGGAGTTGACTACCGTCAATTGTTGGAATGGTCTGGCCGTCTCCCAGAGAGAATTCATCAAAGGTCTAGCCTTCAAGCTCATGACGGTGAGACCATCCATTCCACCTAGAACAAGTGTCTTCTTCTCATCTTCTTTATGATGTCTCGTTCATTCCTCCGATCATCGTTCCATCATCTGAAGATGACAAGGGAGTGGGAGACATCTTAGAAGAACCTCAATTCGTCAAAGAAAAGATCGCCCAGCTCGTCGTCGATCTAGTCAAGCGAGATTGGCCTCAGAGATGGCCCAATCTGTTCGAAACGCTCAAAGGCATGACGACTCAAGGTCTATCTCAATGCGACATGGCTCTGATGGTGTGGAGAGCCATACCCGAAGAGGTAGTACCTCCCTACGTAACTCGAAATCTCATCCGATTTTCCAGTTATCCCAAGAGACTTCGACTCTACCGGAACAGAGGAAGAGAGAGATCAATACGGAGATGACGCACAGTCTGAAGCCCCTGTTGGATCTGTTGTTTCAAGTCATCGAATTTAATTTCGGCGCCATGACGGGGAAGCAGGGGCAGGAGGCCATGAGGCATTACAAACTCGTCGACGCCGTTCTTACAACGCTCTTACCCGTCATCGATTTCGCACAACCTGAGTGAGTGATGATTCCATGTGTGATGATCATCAACGTCACGATCATCATGTGCGATCATCGTGACATCATTGCATGATGCATCTCTATAAGAAATACGATTTTCATGATGACATGATCGCGATGACGATCTCGTTGACCAGAATGACAGCCCTCTCATCAACAGCCAATTTCCTGAAGTCCTCTGTCGGCTTCTAGTTCACGTCGATCTCAGACTGGTAACCCTTCTGATCCTCCAAGAATTCTGATGATGATGATGATCACCATCATCATCATCATTCATCATCACATGACGTGAGTTCTCACCTTCTATAGAAAGCCTGCGAGTGTCTCTTCGGTATGGTCAGTAAGAAAGGTTCAGCAGAAGAGAAGGCTCACATTCTCAAACTCATCGGTTACACACCCCTCTTCTATGCCGCTGTAGCACACCAGAGCAGCCCCGGTAATTCTGCAGTGGATTATCCTCTTCACAAGAGATTGGCTCAGGTGAACCATCACGTTTCCGCTGTACATCCCATCTTTTAGCATTTAAGGTTTATCGTCTTGACGTCCCACAGGTGTTAGCCGCTCTGGGATCTGTATACGTCAGTGTACACACGAAACCAGGTATCGCCGCCTTAGCGAACGAGTGAGAGAGAACTCTCCGCAAAATTCTGAAGAAAATTCAGGTTCTTAGAATTGATGTGGCACCTCTACCAGCATCCCAGCCACAGCATCTCATCCATTCTCCTCCCCTTCTGGATTCTCATCTTCTCGACTCAAGATGTTCTCCCCGTGAGCGCGAAATTTCACCGAAATCTCCCTGACTTTCCTCAGAAATCAAGCAACATGGACTACCTCATCAAAGTGTTGGGCATGCTGGACGAAAAGATTCGAAAGACAACGAACTTGTACCAGGATGATTCCATAGCGTCTTACTTTGACCGGCTCGATTTTGACTCCCACGAAGAGTACGTTCTTTTTTTCGGCAAGCTCAGAGGTTCCGGTAGACAATTGGTCATGACGACATCTCAGATGCAGGTGAGGGGAGATGGCTCGTTGTAGATGATTGAGATGGGTCATCAGCCGGGATTATTGATGGAATATTGTGCCACGAAATTGAGTCAGGTGTTGACGATGGCTTCTACGGCCGAGTACGATAAATTTACGAAGAAAGATCTAGACGCATTGGAGACCAAGGTGAGGACCATCTACAACGCTGTAGATCGAACATTTACACCCAAAAGGTTGAAGCGGTCGTCATCATCTTGACGTGGAGTATCCACGGAATCACCCACAAGTTACAACTCGGTGAAATTTCTCGTATTTCTCTTAAGAAGATTCTGTGAAAAGTTCTCACCCTCTGCAGGTAAGACGACCGAGGTGAAGACAGAGGATGCATGGAAGAGCAATCCAGTCGTTGTAGAGCAATGTCAGAACATCTTACACATGCTATCTCAGGTCGATCTGAAGAGACTGGTGAAATCTCACGGAGATTTCATGATGACGGAGACGCAGGTACCTCTCATCATACAGAACTACTTCTCTGCGGTGGAGGGAGTGGGTGTCATACTCAAAGAATCTGGGAGCCTGCTGTCTGTCATACTCGAAAAGGTGCAGAAAATTCTCGGAATACTTGAGGAATATTCGTACTCACAGGATATGCATAATCGATCGACTGCAACGCCATGAGATATCACGATCGATTTCAAAGACATCATGAAAAATCGCCCACCGAGATCATCTCATGACATCGTACTCCCCCGATACGGCATCACACCTCACTCATCCGACATCACTCCATTCTACGACATCATACTCCCCCGATACGACATCGTACTCCCCCGATACGACATCACTCACATCGATCAGATCCAATCTGTGATCGACCCAACCATCGTCATCAACAGTGGACCTCACGAGCAAGCACAGATACCCAGTGACATCTATCAGATGCGTCGTGCAGCCTTCCACACCCTCTCAAACTTCTGCAACGATTTCGCACCCATCATCGTGGCTCACTGCCCTCCCTTCGTCACCGTTCTACAACAGCAGTTGTTCTCCAACGGTGTATTGGTATCCGAGAGAACGGTCATCATCGGTATGCTGGCCTCCCTCAGGTGATTTTATTCTATTTTATTGTCCGTCTACAACGGTGTAGATTGACACAGTTACAGCCGGGGATCCTCCGGACAGGGAGCCTTCTTGAAGCAGTACGTCGAGCCTCTCATGAGTGTGTGGCTGAGTGAACCGGTGACACAGCTCTTGTCTTCCAACAACGTCGCCCTCTTTCTACAGAACCTGGGCCTCTTCAGGGACAACCCCATCACCGAAGTGTCCAAGCCACTCAACGTGAGCGTTGTAGACGGAGAAAACTCGCGGAAAACTCACGTGTACAGGACGTATGGTTCGTTGTAGAGACGATGGCCATCTTGAGCCGCAACGATACGATTTCTCCGGAATTGATGGTGCAATTTCTGCCCAATTTGTGTGGTTTCACACAATTGGTCCACTCTCTGTGGTCTCCTTCAGCTCGCGACCTCATTCCACGAGAAGCCACGAGAATACTCGAAATGAGGTATGAATATTCCGAGAAAAATCAGGGAAAATCGGAGAAAAACTGAAGAAAATTCAGCGAAACGGCGGTGAAACAGCTGTTGACTGTGGCACCGAGGAAGAAGTCATTCACAAATGTCTCCGCGAAAGATAACCACATCAACCACGTTCAGACCTGGCTCGACACTCTACGCGAATCTGCGTGAGATATTTCGGATGTCGTCCATCTACAACGGTGTAGATGAGCTGACGTGTGGGTCAGGTATCAGATCTTCTCTCACTTTTTGAAGAAGAGAGAGATCTACACCCTGCAGAATTTTCCGGTATTATTCCAGAATTCCATTCTCAATGGAATGGTACACATGCAGCCACGTCATCTCAGTCGTCTTTTTAGTATCTTTTATTCTATTTTGTTTCATTTTATTCTTTTTCCTTCACGGCGAGAGACATGGTACTCGTCTCCCTCGTTCAGAACTGCCCTCAGGAACTTTACTCGAATTTTCTCGCCCCCGTGGCTCAACACGTCATCACCGTCACCTTTGACTACCTCGACACCAACTGGAAGATTTTCCTGGAAAATAACAAGAATAAGAGGTGAAATCTCCGCGAAATTTCACTCACTCTCCCAGCGAGAAACTCGAAGTCCTCGACGACAAATTCCTCAGAGACGTAACTCGAAATTTCTTGTACTGGCACAAAGAGTTATTGTTGTCAGAGAAGAAGACAGAAGAGAAGAAGAAGGTAGAGGATGCAGAGTTGGAGCCTTCTGTAGCTTGTCGTCTCTTCTTCTCTTCTGAACACTTTGTCCTCTTGGTTTCAAAGGTCATCTCTTCGGCTCTGGGATGGCCAGATTCTCTCACTCTCAATCGAGCTTTGGCCCTGGCGAGGAAATTATTCCTGCCCATGGGAGGTCAGTTTTTCACACTTTTTCTTCACTTTTTCCTCGTTCTTTTCCCACTCTTTTTCTTTTTCTTCACTTTTTCACTTTTTTTCACGTTTTTCACCTTCTTCGATTTCAAAAAACTTCACGTCACAGACCCTGAGCCGAGTGGATTCTATTTTATTCATCTCTATCAGGAAATGGTGCCCCGTACATCAATTCTATCCTCAAATCAGTAGTCATGGCCTTGATGATTCCCGCCTTCGACACGCTCCACTCTGAACTCATCGAATTCATCCGAAAAGTGTGCCACCCTCTACAGATGCATCGACTCATCTCATCCAGGTGGCCACCGTGACGCCCATCTGCATCAACTCTCTCGTCGGTTTCATCACCCACTGTAACCAACAGAAGGTCGAGCAGCTCTTGTCAAAGATGTCTACGGAGAACGAGAGGGGACAGAAAGTCATCATCGAGCAGTTCCTCACATCTTTAGGAGTGGGTTTCATTTCGTTGAAACCCTCTCATCTCGTTGCAGATCTCAGTCATCAATCCCATCTCTCAGACGTCGAGTCGCAGACAGATCATGGACCTCCCAGAGCAGGCAGCCGTGAGAGAGAAGAAGGCCGCACCCACTTGGCACGACGAGGGCGGAAACATAGACATCGATAAACTGTGGAGCTGATGTGAACATGCGTGACTTACGCGATTTACGGATTTCGCCTCTCAGAAAGAGCTCTCGTGCTTTCTGGCGTAAAGAGTAATTACGATGGCTGTATGAATGATATTACCACGCATGTTTGAGAGGATCATTGCTGGTGGGGGTCATTTGTCTACCGGCCTGTCTCTGGAGTCACTCTTAAAACACATTTGTGCTTCTGTGTTCGTATTCACTGTGAAGTTTAGATCTTTTCATGTGTGTTAGCCGAGGGTGCGCCTTGATATTTCATAAAAATTTGCGTCATGAGGTCACCTGGGTAACTCTGACCCCAAGCTTCCCAGACATAGAGGGGAGAGGGGCACCCGATGAAACGGCAGAGGACAGATGATGTCCCTCCAAAGAATTCATCGAGGAAGGCGACGGTGGTGTGGTGTTTACCTGAAACAGGACCACCTTACTTCTCTCTCGTCGATGATTTGGCAAGAGAGATGTTGTCTGAGGTGTTAGATTGCACGGATGCGCAGAGGTGAAGAGTGATCAGGTCAAGGTGATTGTCTCATCTGAACAGAGAGGGGATGGGTCAGGTGTTCTGGAATACAGTACAAGAGGTAGCGAAAGACGGTGAAAACAGAGAGGAACACCTTCAGCTCTCGGGCCAACACCTTCACATCAAGTGAATGCAAACTCGTAGTCATTGATTCTGAACGTGATTTAGATACAGAAAGATGTTTGTGGACGAACATCCCGCTGTAGTCGTGACGGCTAAGACGATATCGAGTCCGGTTGCCCTCCGAATGGGTGATCCTCCATCACATCGCTGATTCTACCACTGATCTTCCAGGTCTTCCGTCCGAATTGAATGCCATCGCCGATGTATTAGAAGAGGACGTTATCAGAAGAACATTGGGCTTTGAAGTGCTCAGAGTCATGTTGGCCGATGTGATGTCCACTCGACCAATTCCAACATCTGATCGAAACAGTACCGTCAGATGCCCATCTTCAGAGTCTTAAGTTGCGATCCAAATTTCTCCAGATTGTGGGGCCTAACCCCGCGTGAACTCATCGGCAAAACATCACGTGCACATCTTCATCTCATTCTCTGCGTCTCCAACTGAAATCAACAGCCGAATTGCACCTCACACCGCAAGAATGCCAAACGTCCTACAGCCTCCTCATCAATCACTTTGACCCGTTCACAAAGACGTCCACCTTCACAATGCGAGTGCAGCAATTCCCCACCGTGTCCTTCTTCGTGGTCAAGCGTGAGGTACGTACGTGCATCTCCCTTGGGCCATCTCCCTGGCAACGTAAGATAAACCCCTAAACCCATTCAGATCCTTCCTGGAATTTTCCTGTCCATCACCGTTGGCAGCGAGATACGGCCCAGGCTGACGGGTCCACTACCGAACGTGGTCCCAGTCTTCTCCAGCAATCAAGTGTGGAAGAGAAACATGTGGGACGAAGTCATCGAGAACTGTCTGCGATACATCGAACACCACACTCAGTACACGACCAACACGAGACAGACACTACCGAGTGAGACAGACAGACGTCTGTGATGTGACACAGATGCAGTTGAGTTCCTGTCGGACGATCAGATGGTCTTCTGTTATGCGTACAGAAACGAAAAAGAAGGTGAGAAGAGAGAGAAGAGGGGAGAGGCATGACAAAGATGCAGCTTTCCTACCATCAGGCACGCACGATGGTTACAACTGGAAATCGAGTCGTGGTGTTTTGAACACAGGTGTGAACAATTGTCATCACAGCCCACCGGTGCATCCTCTCATTTTTAAGCGGGTCATTTGAAGAAGAAGTATCACTACGCCGATCTACCGAACGGAAGGAGATTGAGAAGAAGGGTCGTTTGGCTGGACGACGTCCAACACGTCTTCATGATCGAGTACAGACACGCTGAGAACAACTGCACGGAGACGGACAAATTGATCGGGCCAGAATGCATGGACTGGCCGAGGCTGTTGCACGAGGTTCACTCCACGAATCAGAGGCTGATCGATAACGTCAACGACATCGTGAGTCGATTGGATGTTGTTCTCGCTGATGATGGACAGGGATCACACTTTGATTTGGCACAGACGAGGCAGACCGGAGGAGTCGCACCGGACGCGGCCTTGTCTTACGTGAACAGTGTTTTATCGAGATGGGCATCAGAGTATGGGTGAATAAAGTGGAGGGAGAGTGATGTTTTGGCTTGGAAAGAAGAAACCACGAGATGAGAGAAACCCACAGACGATCGTGATCAGGGACGAACAAGCAAAATCTTCGCGTGTCAGATGCATGTGTGTCTTACTTTACGCTCCTGTGTTTTATTCATGTACACGAACAAACGAATCCAACGAGATCAGGTGAGAAGGAGAGTGTCAGGACATGAATAGAGAAGATGCAGAGGTTGTGGCTAGCGTTGGCAGTATATATTAATTTAATATATACAATAAATACGTGCTTGTTTTCACCCCTATCGGAATTTTGAAGAAATGCCATGACAACTGGGGATGCACATGCTGTCGTCACCCATCATTCCCAGAGATCGATGAAGAGGCAGAAGACAGACGCAGCTGCGCCTCCTGCAAGGCATACTCTGCCGAAGAAGGCGATGGTGGTCTGTTGTGTTCCTGATACAGGACCACCCTACTTCTCTCTCGTCGATGATTCTGCAAAAGAATTGTTGTCTGAAGTGTTGGATCACACGAACACACAGAGGTGAAGAGCGAAGAGTGATCGTGATGTTTGATTCAGACAGAAATGTGATCAATCAGACCTTCTGGAATACAGTCAGACAGGTGGCGAGAGATGACGAACAGAGAGAGTCATACCTCCGACTCTCGGGAAGACAACTTTTCATCAAGTAAATCTAATCGTGATGTTATCAGCTCAGTCCAATCAGGTACAGGAAGGCTCTTGTGGACGGACAGTCGACAGTAGTTGTGACGGCCAGAACGATGTCGAGTGCAGCAACCCTTCCACTGGGTGAGTGCGTATCCCAATACATCTGATCTTTCAGGTCTTCCCCCAGAAGTCACTGCCATAGCACACGTGATAGAGAAAGATGTGATCAGGCAGATGTTAGGCTTCGAAACGTTCAAAATGTGGTTGGTCGATGTGACAATGATCCGACACATCTTCACCCTCTGATCCACGCAGTACCCTCAACTGCCTGTGTTTCGAGTTCTCAGTTCTAATGCAGCGGCCGCCGCTTTATTTCACCTCACCCCCTCTGAACTGAATGGGATGATAGCACGTGATGTCTTCTCCTCCTGCTCTGCGTGACATCCTCGCAGTTGATTTGGGATATCCGATGGAAGAGCTTCAACGGCTGAACGATGCTCTGTGTAGTTATTTAAACCCATCGACTCAGATTGCCGCCTACTCGACTTACGTCCCACACCTTCCTAACACCTCACACTATGTCATCCAGCGCCAGGCACGCATCTCAATCGAACTCTCATCACAGATACGTCTGCATTCCAATCCACGAGACATCATCTCAGAACATCCGCGATCCCCCATTGACATCTGATCAGGTCGTCCCCGGCTGCTTCCTCATTCTGGCCATCGATAACGAGATACGCCCCAGGCTGACGGGTCCACTACCGAACGTGACTCCCGTCTTCTCTGATCATCAGACGTGGGGTAGAAGTATGTGGGACGACGTCGTAGAAAACTGTCTTCATTACATCTACCACCACTCGCAGTACACGACGAACGTGAGGAAGACACTACCGAGTGAGAAGGAAAGATGCTTTCAGAGAGTGACCGTATGACAGTCGAATTCTTATCAGATGACAAGATGGTCTTCTGCTATGCATACAGGAACGAAAAAGAAGGTGAGAAGAGAGAAGAGAGGGGAGGGAATGACAAAGAGGCAGCTTTCTTACCATCAGGCACGCACGATGGGTACAACTGGAAATCGAGTCGAGGTGTACTCAGCTCGGGTAGGGCATCTTAACACGGACGACTTCCTCTGATAGACGATGATGACGATGATGATGATGCTGACGAGGAGCAGCGGGCAGACTGAAGAAGAAGTACCACTACACCGATCTACCCCATGGAAAGAGACTGAGGAGAAGAGTCGTATGGACGGAAGACATACCGCACGTGTTCATGATCGAGTATAGACACGCAGAGAACAACTCGACGGCGACGGACAGATTGATTGGTTTGGACTGGCCCAGGTTGTTGTACGAAGTTCACTCTACGAATCAAAGACTCGTCGATGCCGTTCATGACATAGTGTGTATCGTGATTCGTTTCGGTTGCACGATTCAACACAAACAGGGATCACACTTTGACATGGCACGGACGAGAGAGACTGAGGAAGTGGAACCGGATGTTGCGCTGTCTTACGTGAACAGAGTTCTGGCTAATTGGGCTTCGCAACATGGAACCGGATAAAGAAGGCTGCGAGCATGTCAGGAGCGTTGATCGTGTTGTGTTCATGGTGTGATATTCTTGAATTAAAACGGGTCATCTACAACGCAAGTTTCGCTCGGTAGCGGGAGATGATCGTGACGCCAGTCAGGATTGGATCGACGATGTCTGCCTTCGAAAGAGCCACGAAAGATATAGAATCAGGTGTGAGATGCAGGAGACGACGCGTTCAACATGTAATGTATCTGCACAGAAGAATGGGTGGATATATCATCCTTCGTGGAGGAGGCTTGCAATGACTTTGCGTCGGGTCAACTATTGCATAGAACAGGTTATAATCTTTTCGAAGCCATGTCGGCTATAGAGGTTCGTAGGTCTAATGAACTGCCTTCCGTCCTTATGATAGCCATCAATGATCGTTTTGATCTGTAATCCATGTTCACCCAAATTGAATTACCTTACTTATCATGTGTTCACTATCTAATCACAAGGTAGATCGGAGACCCTAAGATGGATAGTGGAGTCAACCTGGCTCGATTTCTGTCTACAGAAGAGAGAATCGAGAGAAGCATCATCCCAAAACCCGATGATACCCTTCCAAACGAGACAGTGATAGAGATCATGGACCAATTATTATGTTGCCAGGTGATCCATCGGCGTCCAATCATCCAAATGAACATCTCCGTTGTCCATCAACACGTCTTCAATCACTCATTCCTCTCAGGCTACGTGGTTTTCGGGCTTCTCCTTGGCCCAAAGTATCTTCACTTGTATCTACCTTCATCGTCACACGTGCATCACCAATCAGTGGCTCCTTCCATTCATTCTCGGTCTCTTGAAATGTTGCGATCACGTTCGAACACTGATCATGAGAGCCGATGTCTTTGGGGTGGGTCCATCATCATCACATCATCACCATCATCCCCTTCCATCTCAAACGCGTAATGCAACGAAAGGAGGAAGACTTTCTCGGCTACACTTTCGACTTTTATCTGTGCGGCGATCGAGATGACGATGACATCACGTCTCTACTGGAAGACACGATCAAGAGATTGAGCGAAAAGATGAAGGTGAGACGTTCACTCTGAACAAAGAATGACGCAAACAGGGTCCAAACGGTGCCGTGTTTCACTCCATTCGGTCTCGCGTCGAGTTTGTCAGTGTGAGAGAAAATATTGCACGCATGTCATCACACGGTCACGATCGTTGTGTCTAAATGATTTTAAGACGTTCCGGGGGACTCTGATGGCATTGGACGGTAAATTGACTGCCAGTGGGACTCCTCTGAGGACACCGTCGGACTACAACCAGGCGAGAACGATTTTGGCGAGTTGTAGAAAGCATCTGGACGAGTTAGTAGAGAGAAAGGGAGACATTCCCATGGATCAAATATTTGATCCACAGGTGTGTAGACTTTGGTCTGTCTCTTATATCTCTTTGTAAGAGAGAAAAGAATTAAAATATCGAAACGATTATTTTATTTATTTTCGTGACAGGTAGCCAGAGTACAGCAAGGCCCCGCACCGGCCAGAGTCATCTCCCTCCTCGATTTTTCTCAGTTCAAGTGAGTCCATCTACAACGAACCATCCTCTCATCTACAACCCGCCAGAACCCTCTTCTCCTCCCTCATCGATGCCCTCGACGCCGTTACGCTGCTTCCCCAACTCAAATCGAAGACCATCAACTCTTATCTGGGTGAGGAAATTTCACCGATATTCCGCGGAAATTTCACGGAATAATCTAAATAGATTACCTCTACTGGTTCTCAGCAGCAGAACCGAACGTCATAGCTCGGTCCAGGATGCACTTGTGCGTCTTATCTGAGGGGAAAATTCTGGGAAAAATGACCGTTGACGAGGTGGAAATTTTGGCGGGAAAAAAATGACCGATGGGTAGACAATCAACGAGGGAATGTTGGCCTTTCACGTTCCTCCAGCCACCGTGAAGAAACAACAGACGCAAGATTTCGTTGTAGAAGTGGCGAAGGTGATCCTTCGCCATCAGAATCTTCACAGAATCTTCTCGATTCTCTTCCACGATCTTTCCGTCATTTTTCTTAGAATCTTCCCACGATTTTCCCGCCAATTTCTCACGCATCTCCACGCTGACCCCGAACAGGTGGCCGTCCACAGCATTCGCGTCCTGTCTTACAACCGAGCGAGGCAGAGGAGGAAGATCGTGCACCTCTTAGACGATATTGTCATCATCATCCAATACGCTCAGAGCCTCGACTACGAGTACAAACCACCCACGGAAGATCAAGAGGACCCCGGGGTGAGAAAATTCTCGGAACGTTCCGTCTACAACGCTGACGATTCAGGCGAGACATCTCGAGAGTTGGGTGTTGGACCTGGCGGTGCCGTTCATGGTTCAATTTGTTGAATTGGGATTCGAATTGGAATTATATCATCCGACGGAATATGCTTCCATCTATTGGTACCTGGACTACCTACAGGGCTTCAGATTGAGAAATTCTCAGTATGTCAGTTCACTCGTGGCCGAGGGAGGTGAGATATCGTGACGTAATGTCGCGACGTGATTTGACTCGTTGTAGAGAGCAAAAAGAGTAAGGGGAAGAAGAAGACTCCGTTCGTTCCCAGCATCGACCAGGTGAGAAATTTGGCGGGAAAATTTTCGCTGAAATTTCCAGCTGTACACCGAGGCCCACATGGCCCTGTGCCGAGGAATCTTCCGAGTAATTTTCCATCTACAACGTTGTAGACGCTCACACTTTCAGATGATCTACGCCATGCACTGCAGTTTTCCGGGAAATGTCATACCCTACTCCCCCTTCTCCACCTCCCTCTTCCCTGGGCCCTCTTCAGATGAGATGAGGTTCTACCACAGGTTCGGTGTCTTCCACAAGCTGACTCAGCCCACCCCCCTCCACTACAACCACTTCAAAGAGACTACAGTCCACGACACACTCACGGTACATATTCGATCATCTACAACGTTGTAGACGAGGCTGACGAGGTAGGTGGAACAATTGATCCACGGCGCGACCGAGTGTTTCAAACAGGCGAAATTTTGCATCGAGAAGGTGAGAGTCTTCTCATGAATGGATCCGACCCAGTAGAAGAGTGACGACGGACAGGTGGTGGCTCATGCAAAGACGACCTCTATCTTCACGGAACCAACGCAGACACCTCTAACACTCTCTCGCTATTCGACGACGCACCTACAATCTCTCATGAAGGTGTCGGTGACGAATCTAGTGCAGTTTCAGCTGCTGCAAGGAGCCAAGGCCAAGGGAGAAGCGAAACCTCTCGGTGTCAATTTTTCTGCCCACGGCGTTTACATAGTCTTGAAGAATTAAAGAGTCGAACGTGTTCATCGTGAACAAAGTAGATTTGAAACACGTGTGGTGCATGATGGAGGTGCATGTGATCTCTGATGACACGTGTCGGTGATGAGAATTGTCACAAGCGATCCGTGCACTGTGAGAGGATTTGAGCTGCTTCAGTCCGTCAGCGTGCAGAGATGAAGAAGATTACAATAGAGAGGGAAAAACATCGGAGATGTGCAGTCACGAGAAGGTAGAATCAGAGATCTCTCGTCTGGCTACTAGTGATGCTGTGCGAATGGGTGGGAAGTGAATGCACCAGATGACTTCTGCCTCTCATCGAGCAACGTTTTCATTTGAAAGGAACAGTTTGGAATACGATATGTATGTCTCCTATAGCAGGTCACGTACATTGATTATTTGTAGATCATGATGTCCTGTATCAGCATGCTCTTTCTCTCTGGGTACACCCAGATTGATCTGCAGGTGGCAGACAATCTGGCTCTGTTTCTACGCTCTCGATTCCTCATTATACGATCTTCATCTGGAGTGCGTAGTCGTAGCCTATCCCGTCGATCTCCTTTCTACAATGTGAGAGAGGCTAATTCCATCGAGGATCCATCGCGATGAGTGGTACACTCAAACGAGCCCCAAGGCTTACAAAGATGCTCTACAATTAAATATTAGGTTATATTCACCACATGACAACGAAAGGCGACATCGTGATCAACTCGCGAGATTTGTTGGAACTTGAGCCGAACGGCTTGTTAAGTAGATCGCTGGACTCATCAAGAGTCGAACTACCTCGGGAAAGAGAGAGGGTGTGGACGTCTCATCGTCACGATGTCGATCGACCGTCACAGTGATCGATCTGGTGGACGATGAGGCACCACCTCCAAAGAGGATACCCATCGATATCACATGAGTGGTCTCATGTTGGATTCGGCTCACTCACTTGTATAGAATTTCGCAGCTGTCGAAACATTTCCTCATGTTTGAATAAATGTTCTCCTTTTCCTCTCTTCATCATGGATTCCACATGCGATGATGACCTCTACACACAGTCTTTATTTAAAACGGCATCTCTTCGCCGGTGTTCTGGTAGAACTTGCCACTCTGCTCGGGTGTGGCTCTATCGATGATGGAGAGGACGTCCACAGCGCTCTTCTCTGGGGTGATGCTCATGCTATACATGTAATCTTGCACTTCTTTCGGTTGTTTCTCGATCCCACTCCTCAACATGTCTGTCATCACGGCTGTATCACATCAGACGAGAAGAGAATCGATCGCTCACTCCCTGGGTGGATGGACAGAGTGATGATGCCCTCCGCCTTATGCTCTATGGCGATTCTGCTCATTGTCCAATTGATGACGGCCTTGCTGATGCCGTAAGCGTCGAACCCCGAGCCAGGCGTGGGAGGGAAATTCTTCTGTGCACCATTGCTGCCCATGACGGAAGACATGGAGGCGAAGACGCTCTGTGGCCTCTTGACCAAGAGTCGGTGTACCTTCTGAAACAGGATGATATTGCCCCACGCGTTGATTTGAACGTGATCATCAAATTCTTTGTGCGTGATATTCACGAGGGTGCCTTTACCATCTCCGAGGCCAGCATTCGCAATGACGTAGTCCAGATGACCAGCGATCTGAAATGATATAAATCGATGATGGAGCGCTGATCTTCTTCACCTTTTCGATCTCGACGACTGCTGCCTCTATCTCTTTCTCATGTCCCGCAGAGATCTTGACCAGATGAAAGTTGGGGTTCTGGCTTGACAACTTCTTCAATTCTGTGGCGTTCGTGGGGTCCCTGGCCGCAGCGAAGATGATGGCATCGGTTCTCTCTGATAACTTGGAGACGAGGGCGAGACCGATGCCTCGGTTAGAGCCAGTGACTAACCAGACCCTCGTTGATGCTTGTGGAGGTTGAGACATGCTGTTGGGGTTGTTTGTGTCGGGTGTGTTTTGGTTGTTCGTCAACTCAATAGCTCCGATGTCAAATGGAGTCGTGTGATCCGTTCACCGCCGCAGAAGGGTCAGCTGTGGAAAACTGTCATAGAATTGGATGAAAATATCCAATAAATTTGGCGGTAAAACGTCACACAAAGGGAGAACTACGGCTCCTATAGATGGTATTAATAGGCTTGTAAACGCCCATTGGCAAAGGTCACTCAAAGACCTGAATAGTTATTATCTTAATGATAGCGTAGAATTGGTATTCAAGGCATAGCATTTCTACGCGATATCATTTGGAAGTAACCGTGGAGCAATTTTGCTCGATATTAATATCTAGTGATAATACGGGGGAGAATAAAACCCCTGTGATCTATAATAGGGGCCTAAGAATGTAGCGGAAATTGCTTGATCACTCTTCAGATTCCATTCTGTGTATTTCAACAGGGGGATAGCAGGGTTTGTATCTGATCTGAATAATTGCACAGAATGTTGTATTGCTCTAATGTTATCCTGATGCCCTCCAATGCTGCCTTCAACTGTACGTAGAATGAAACAAATGTGATGATCGGAATGCGAGCATCACCTCTTTCGAGATGCCATCTCGTTCGAACTTTCGGATGTCGAGTACCTTCTCTCCGTTCAATCTCTTTGCTGTCACTCGCAGTGCATTGGAACCCAACTGATGCGATCAATGTGGCGACTCGATGTCGGAAATGAGGTGCTCACATTGACGTAAGATTGACCTTCCTTATCAGTGAGAATACTTCGATGGTATCTGAACAGTGTTGGATGAAGACGAAGATGGCGATTGTTGGACGCTCACAGGTAAAGCAGAGATGGGGTGACAGATTGTCTTCGTTGGTAGATCCTTGCTCTCTTCTCTATTCATAGCGCCAATTGTTTGTGTTCTTATTCTTGGATGTACGAAGTCCTCACATGCAATTCTACCAGTTCCTTTTGGACCAACTCTGACAGCTGCTCTTTGTTCTCGTCAAGACAACCGTCCTCTAAAACCAATAGCTCCTCTAATTGCCGCCGTAATTGACGAGGTGTGATCAACCTCTCTCATAATAATAATAAATTTAAATTATTATTAAATTTTATTGTATTAAAAGATGGCAACCGAGAATTAGAAGCCGCGACGACTATGAAGTGGAATAAACACAACATGAATTGGAATCATGTCTTGAACGTGCACTCAAAGTAACTTTTTCGCTCCCAGACTTGACCATCAGCTCAGCGCTCATCTTTCTTCATCTACCTTTGAGATTCAGGACGTGTTATCGCAAGACAACACACGTAATCTGAGACAGGGCGGACAGAAGAGGACGTGGAACAATTGCAAGAGACCAAAGAAGATGTGAAGAGGAGAGAAGAGTTGATGAAAGAGAATAAGATGGAGAGAACATATTCCATCTTTTGGACCAGAAGGGTAAAGAGCAGAAGAATGGCGACGATGATGACTGTGATGAAGAGAGAAAAGTACCTTTACTAATGCTGTGTTCTGATGGGAGTCCGATGTTCTTCATCTTTGATGTGCAGATGTCGTCAAACACGTGTCACTCAAACCTTCGTGAAACATTCGTTGCATGAGGAGCTGAAGAACTTCGTATCTCGTCATTCTTCAATTGCCTCTATGTTTTATTCTTCAAGCGACAATTTTCTTCACGAAACTGATGATGTTGCCACTCCATCGTCTATGGCTGGCTCTCCTTCTCTGTTGGGATCGCTGCTTGAGGTATTCTGATTTAATGTATTCTGCTCTCATCCATGGATGTTCCAAGACATCATAGACACCGAGACGGTCCCCTTGATCGATGGTGAGACATCCGTCTATGAGAGACAAGACGGTGTCTGATACGCCATCGATGTCCATCCATCTTCCTTGTATCGAGTTCTGCATCTGTTCATCGGTGTTGTCTCCACCCCAAGGAATCTGACTCGTGTGTCAACGACGAGATGCATCTTAGGATGGACTCACTCTGCCACTAATGAGAGCGTAGAGCAGGACACCGAGAGCCCATACGTCGGTCTTGGGCCCCAAATATGCTTGGCCTTTGAGGATCTCAGGTGCAGCGTAGAATGATGATCCACAGCTGGTCTGTAATGCCTTGCGGGAGCTCCACTGTGCGGCCAGTCCGAAGTCGATGAGCTTGCACTGTCCGTTGGCCGTCACCATTACGTTCTCCATCTTGATGTCTCTATGACATGGTCATTCCGAGATGATAATGGAAGGTGAAGCACCTGTGGACAACCCCGTTCTCGTGGAGGTATCGTACGGCAGAAGCAATTTGACAGAATAATACTACAGCCTGTATACCCTTTAGACAATAGATGGGCGAGGCAATCTTCACCTCCTTCTCTGACATGGATCGATCCGCATAGGCATCGAGGAAGTCAAGCAATTCTTTACCCTCCACGTATTCAATAACCAGACAGAGCTGGTACTTTCCATCCAATTGAATGACCTCTATCAGTCTTGCAATGTTTGGATGTTTCAGCTTTGAATGGATCTGAACTTCTCTCTTCAACTTTGCTGCCTCTATATCTCTGTCTCTTGAGATGAACTGTGCATCATATATGAGACCCGATGATTTGCAAATCATCCAAAAGGTGTCACCTTCAAAGCCACCTTCTGACCCGTGGTCTTGTGTATCCCTATCTTCACTTTGGCAAAACTTCCCTGGCCGATCGTCTCCCCAACCTCATATCTTCCCACCATCTTCTTCTCTCCTCTCATCATCGTCATCGTCGTCTGTCGTGTGTTCGTGTGTGTTACTGGTCTCGTGGTACGTTTGAGAATGCTCTTCGGCTCCCCTGATGCGAGGTATAGAGTGGCCTGTCCCTCGATAAAAACTGGCCGAAAAATCCCTCCCGAACCTGTCCCTTTACAGACTAACACACACGTGTATCTGACCTTCTTCTCTATAGTACGCGCCATATCTTGCAACCTTACACGGCCGAAATCGCAAGGTGTTCGTTGGTTGACGTCGAAACAGGATACTTACCGTGTGAGACGACAAGGAAAGTGGGCGTGGTGTGACGCTGGAGGTTTGATAGACATCAGGAATCCTGGGATAAATGTTGGTGGTTCGACGGACGAGAAGCTTCAATGCCACGGACGGTGCAAAGATATTTATTATATTTTCCGGCGGTGACCTTAGAGCTCGAGGGAACATCCTCGTTATCACCGATGATGATGCGACGTAAAGAGGTGCAGATCATGAAGGTGATGAGACATGGTTATGGTACAGATGGAATATATTTATTTCTGCTTCACAGAAGGCCTCGAGGCAAGATACCTCTATAGGATCCAATAATTTAATTCGACGCGGTGTCTCCCTCCATCTCATCACGAAGTCTCCGTCACGGCAGGGATGGGTTCTAAGATCTGCTCTTTCAAGAGCGTGGCCAACTCTTCCGGGTCTTCGATGATGGCCGTCTCATTCATATACATCAGGTGTTCGTTCTGTCACATCATCAGTCACATCGACCCATCTGGACGCCATCATCTCACCGTGACTTCTAATTCTTCGTATTTGAGAGCTTGTATGCTCTGGATGAGCGAGATCCTCTTCCAGATCATGAAGAGGAGGTCGGTGTCGATGGCACCATCCTCTAATGTGACCTTGTTTTCTGACATGAAGGTGAAGTCTCTGTGGTATAGACCCAAGAAGGGTACACAAGGTCCTCTTCTGAGGTGAAAAGCCTGATTCAAATGAGACTTTGCTGGGCGAAGAAAGATTAAAATGAAATAAATTCGACTCCGTTCACCTCTTGGTAATTTTTGAAATTGCTGAGAGGTGACATCAGCTTCTCTAATTCATCGAGCGCCTGTCTATGTCTCGGAGGTGCCTGAGAGTTGTTAGAATGAAGTTCTATGCCGCTGCAGATGAGTTACCTCAGACCACAGGACAGACATGCCCAAGATGAGATGGTTGCTGAAAGCGGATACGATGACCATGAGTGCGTTGTAATTACCGAGGAAGAGTAACCTCTTTGCCTCGAGTCAACACACGCTGACATCACATCATCATGTTGCATCACCTTTGCCATGTCTAAGATGAATTCTAAAGATTGTAATTTCGCCGAAAGAGTGGAAGGCACGACCATCATGGCTACGACCCACTTGCCCAGACTGCAACATCCATCAGATCATCTTCCATCATGATGACTTCACCGACTGAAATGCTTCGTGAACTCTTCGAGAGGTCCCGCCTGTTTGATTTCTTCTCCTTCTGGATTTTTTGGACGCTTGCACCAGCCGCCACGGTAGAGAAAATCAAGAGGGTGGATCCTTCTAAACAATTGAAAGTCTCTCTGTGTGATAGAATCGGCTACACCTTCGGCAGTGAATCTGTCGAATGTGAGGACGATGTGATGGGATTGGCGATCATGTGATGGGATGATACGACGTGACACATCACCTTCTATATCGCATGATGGACATCTCGGATATGGAGAGAGACTCGTGAACCTTTCCATTGGTGGTGGCCGAACGGACCATGCTTCTCGGTGGGGAATGTGTGATGGAATCAGAGCTGACTTTCTTTCGGATGACCGAAACCAGTCGTTGACCCAAGCCTCCACTAGCTCTCAACACCTGCACGAGGTCAGAGATGGAAGATGCGTTGGATGAATACCCTCTCCGGTGAATGGATGGCACCCATCATGGTTTGACCATCGATGTATTCCTGATGTCTCTTGATGATAATCAGTTTGAGATCGTTCTGTCTCTGTTTGGGTAGACGTAAGCGTGTAACATATTCCAAAACCTGGTCACATGTTAGCCAACATCATTGTTTTGACGTCTATACGATGGGCTTACCCATGGTTTCTTCTTTCCACCGAAATCGCAGTAGAAACTGTTCAACCATTTGTGAAGAAAATCGCATGCGCTGTTTGGTGTCAGATGAAAGATTCAGCCACCTCCAACTCACTTTTGAAGTTTCATCTTTGAGCCTTCGTCACTCAGAGTCGAGAGTCTCTCACATCTGACAAGATATTAGACATCGGTTGGTATGATGTCACACACCGATTATACCAAGTGTTAAAGAGATCCTTGGGATCCATGAATCGTCTGAACGTGAGGAGAAATGCATCCACAATTTCTGTCACCATCAGAATCTTCCATCGATCCACGCGCCAACCTCTATCATCATCCGGATATGGTCCATTGATGACCCTCTGAACCAAGATGGTCAGCTGAGGATTCAGTGTGGGTTTCTCCATGTGCATCTCTTCGGGTGCCTCTATCGTCTCTTCTGTGTTACAACTCATCTCCGTCGATAGGCCGACTCTCTGCGGAAGACCTCGAGTACTCGCCTATTCAATGAGATCCTTACGGGCTTTCAAATGCGTGGACGATCGTCCAGCGAGACCCACTTAAGGTGTATTTACCCCGTCAAAGGTGCCTCTCGGAGATGAAGAAGAGGAACCAAATGCTAACAGACCTGCGGTAGCGTCAGGCCTCGTACGAATCACAGCGAGTTCTACGATGTAATGGGGCACAGACGATATCACGCGAAGTTGGCTTCCAATCAGGAGGCAACAACAGAGGTGAAGAACGATAGAAGGTCGCAACCATAGACACACCGTTGACGAAACGTGTCCCTATGTATCACTCTTCTCACTTTTCTCATCCTCATCCCTATTGAAATATTGCACAAAGAGACACCTAGAGTCGTGCGATCACGTTCGTAGTAGGCTTTGTTCCTCGTTCACTGCCCTGGAAAGGGAGTGGAATTCATTTCGCCCGATCAATGGAGGTCTGAGCGCGTAACATCAAGTAAGGTCGTTTCCAGCAGCTCCACGGCCAGGTGGAGCTCCGGCTCCGTCGTCATCCTCCCAGTGGAGAACCGTATGGTTCCCATGGCGAACTCGTGGGGCACAGCCATGGCCTCCAATACGCTCGAGATCGTGATCACCTGTGATGATGTCACCGTGTGTCACGATTCATCATGATGGTGTCACACATCGGAGTGGCAGGCAGAGCCAGCGGATGCGGCGAGCTGTTCACTGAGTCGGTGGAGAATTTGGTTTGCGATGATGCCACGGAAACTGGCACTGAGAGTGTTGGGAAGGCCCAGTTGAAGGTCACCGTTGATCAAAACTTGGATTCTATCGGACTACAACGAGTCAATGCGACTCTAGGTGTGATGATGTTGTGATGTTGTGATGATGTTGTGATGATGTTGTGATGATGTTGTGATGATGTTGTGATGATGTTGTGATGATGTTGTGATGATGTTGTGATGATGTGAACGATGTTCGTGTGATGAATGATTCACTTTGGGGGAAGACATGGCGGACTCGGCGTCTTCAAACACTTCGAATCGCTGACGAAAGAGATCCAGCAAGAGATCTCGATTCTTCCTGCAGTGTCGAATGTTCTCCTCTAGATCTCTACGTGCGATCTCACAAGCCTTTCCCAACCCCGCCATGAACAGTACGTTCTCCGTTCTACAACCGTAAGTGTACGTACGTACGTACCCTACTCACCCCGCCCTCCGATCGCTCTCGTGTCCCGCGCCGTGCATGAATTTTTCCATCACCGTCCCTCTCTTGACGTACAACACACCTGCCTCCATCATTTTATTGTATTTTATTTCGAACTCGCCTACACCCTTCGGCCCGTACAATTTGTGAGCAGCTATCGTGAGGAGATCGACTCCTAATTCTCTCACGTCCGTGGACACTTTACCGACGCTCTGCGATGCGTCGGTGTGGAGGTAGATGCCTCTCTCTCTGCACACGATGGAGATGTCCGAGATGGGTTGGAGGGTTCCGACCTGCGAGATGTGATCATGCGATCAGATCGTCGTGTGATGGACGTGATGACGATGTGATGATGTGATGTGAGGAACGTGCTGATGTGATCGAGTGATGCGATGAACGTCAGGATGATGTGATCATGTGATCATGTGATGATGGAATTTCATCACACAATGATGATGAGATTGAGATGAGTGAATGGTTCACGTATTCACCTCGTTATTAGCGTGCATGATGGTGACGAGCACAGTGTCCGGCGAGAGAGCCTCACTCAACTCTTCACATCGAACGCGGCCGACACGATCGACGGGCAACTTTGTGATGCGAAACCCGAATTCCTTCTCCAAGTAGTCACACACCTGTTTCGTTCAGAAATTTGTCACATCATGTGGATGATGGTCAACATGGAGGTGACAATGATGTTTGGATGATGCACGGATCACCTTAAGGACTGCGGGATGTTCTACAGATGAAGTGACGATGTGATTTCCCTTGTGACGATTGGCCAAGGCCACACCCTTTCGTCCTCTCAATCTTCGATGTCGATGATCGAATGGAAGATGTAGAGGTGATCGATCACCTTGATGGCCCAATTGTTTGATTCCGTTCCGCCACTGGTGAAATAAACCTTTGTCTAATGTTGGCTGATGAAATGCATGATGGAGGAGTCACCTCCTCTGTGTCACAATTGAGCGTCAGAGCTACCTGTCCTGTCGTCAGCGGCCAACGGATTAGAGAGTGGTGATTTAGACATCACCTGTTTCCTGGCATCATCCATCGCCTTCTTTGCTTTCCTTCCGACAAAATGAATGCTGGATGGGTTACCTCTTTGATGTCAGACGATGGCAGTCAGTGTTGACGATCACCAAAATAATCGGAGAGATACGGTAGCATATGTTCTCTGACTTCATCGGCTATCGGCGTCGTTGCATTATAATCCAAGTATATCATGTTGCTTCTGCGATGTTGTTGACACAGACAGAATCAGATCTGACGCCACCTTCTCAAATGATTGAAACATCACATCTGATCTCAGTTTATTACAGGCTAAGATTGCCTCTTCCCTTCTCCAATTCCTCCGCTTCCTTCTTCAACATGTCCACTCTCAAGTTACGAAATGCAGTCTGGATTCTGGCGTAACTGGCTGGGTTCGATTTGATCTGTTGATTGGCTCTCAGACTGCCCAAGAGAGCTCCCGTCTCTCCTCCCAAGAACATGCCACCCGTGGACAGCAGCACATACGTGGCAATGCCTCCTAATCTCGATGGCTTGAGGTGTGACGTCAGGTCTGGAACGGCCTCTTGTCTTCCATCGGCGAAGACCAAGTGAGTTGGTCTCTCTGCGGTACGGAGGGCCTTGAACATTGCCTCTCTCGCCGCTCTCAATCGGTATGCACTCAGGGCACCCAAAGAGAGACCGATGAAGGTTCCAGCGGCGGCGAAGGTGAAGAAACTGTTTCCAGCAGACATGAGGAGGTCTCTATCTGATTGGTGAAGATCGTGTTGGAGGTGATCTTCAGCCAGTTTGTGAAGGTCGCTCGCCATAGTGCGGCGGAAAGCTGCGATAGAGTCGGAGGACATGATGGTGTTCGTGTGGTGTTCGTGCTGGTTTGTGCTACAACCGAAGCAAACTGCAGAGAGGAAGAGCCTGAGAGATTTCCCTCCGTTACGTACGCAAAATGTATTGACAATTTGAAGAGGCCCAATCGATTACTTCGTGTCTTCAGATCAGTCTTAGGTTGAGCTAGTACTGAACGAACTTCCTGTACAATGCAGCGGTGGCAGATAGATAACGATCGTCTTGACCATCATCATACGAAGAGGAATCGAAGTCACTGATTCATCGAATCTATTCCCCATTCGAATCCTTCCGTGACTCTAACTCCTCTCTTGTCTCAACTTCTTTCGTGTCTCCATCAGAGCCTGACCCAACAGATTGAGTCCCCAATCATCCATGTTCTTCAGAGCTTCTTCTCTCGTAAATCCAATACCCCAAATACGATCCTCAGGGCTGGCCTCCACTATCAACTTGTCTCCCGTCTGCATTAATGCCACCTTTGCCTCTTGATTCTGAGAGAACTTGCCCACATTGCCTTCGGTGACGATGCGTAGACGGTTGGCCTCCCATTTTTCTCGATCGAATGACGAGACCTTCCTGCCCAATGCTTTGACTGTGGCTGGATCATTGGAAGATGCGATCTGTTCGGCGCTGTGTTTGTCTTGAAAGAGAAGAGCCTTGTGGTACATCATGTAATGTTCGGCGGTAGGGAAATGGACTCCATTTACGGTGAATGGATGATTGGACCATTGTCCAAAGATTCCGTTTTCTTCGTCTGACTGCCAGAAGAAGACAAAGTTATTCTCGTCGAGTGATGGTTTCTCTTGCATTGTGTTCGTGGTTTTATGATTACACGTTGCGTCTGGCTCAAATGTTTGGTACAATTCCTAGAATCGCGGCTGAACTAAATCTCACAGAGAGCTTCATGATCTTACGTCTAACTGTGACATCGTGTTGCCATCGACATAGACGATAAGATATATACTACGATGCATCTGATCGCAGATCATTAGCGTCTTTCTGCATCGTCAAGATCAGCTCGAATCCGGATTCAGCAGGAATCAACAACCGATATGAACAAGACAAAGACACCATCAATATTCACCATCGCATCTGCGACGAGAAAGAATCAGTCACAGCCCTCTACCAAAATAAATCAGAACCGGTTCATTCATCACTTTATCACACACATCGTGTATGCGTTCCACGGGATCTGGTGATTTCAGAAGCCGAATCATCGACGGAACATACACTCTTTCGATCCCTCTGATTGGGATCAAGTTCATATTGAAGTCATGTTTCATCGTACCGCTTCCACTTCGAAACAGTTACTCACTGTATAGGAGCCATCAGAATTCACCATCAAGCATCTGCAACGAGGAGATCCGAATAGGGCGGAACGCCCGGTCACGTGACTCTAAAATCCGCAAGTTGATAACTTTTTTACGGTTGTTAACGTGACAATCACGTTAAAGAGCCGAAGAAGGAGGATTGAAACATTTAGTGGTTCCGGCAAATCATTTTCTGCTTAGCACACAGAGGAACAAGCCAACAACAGCTTCACAGCCACAACAACCATGGAACATCCTTACTCGGATCTTCATTGAGACACAAGTTGCAACGGCCGAATGCATTCCTCCACACAAGATCTCTTCTGATCAAGAACACACGGGCTTACATCCTCTTTGGAACCTCACTGGGATGCCACCAAGAGCCAACTTCTTCACTGCCCCACCGACTGTGACAAGATCAACAATCGAATCTCCATATGGGCACCACAACATTACACTAGAGGAGCCTCACAACTGCACGAAAGAAGACAAGAACGTGTCCCCAACCACCTCCAACGACCAAGTCAAACGACAGTGATCACAAGTAGCGTCTGCTCTCCTTTCGAGGATGATCACAGACTGTTGTCCCTGACTTGGCGATGTGAGGTGACGATGCTGCTATCAGGAGTCAGACCGACAACCGATGGATAATGCACGGCTAGTATGCCTTCGGGCAGAAGACTGTGTGTTATCGCATCGACCGCACAGAAGATGATACACGAAAGTGATTGATTCTGGCCGGAGTGGAGCAACCCTTTCGAGGGTCTCTACGATGAAGGCAGGCGAGTGTCTGACGAGGCTGTGGTGTACGGAGTATGGCCGTACCCAGCCCAGGTAGAGCATCGGCGTTCCTTCTTCTCTCGAATGCATTGAGACATCTTCAATCCACATTGCATACTGGCGACACATTAAATAAATAGAACTGTATCGAATCTGTTTTATTTCTTTCCCTTCGAGGTTGATCATCTCTGTAACACATGTGCGATCTCAATGTTTCAGCACAAGTGAAAAGATGGAAACTCCCAAATAAAATAATTTATACTCTCATTTCGCACGAAATAAAATCCATCACATCTTCATCGATCCATCTCATTTCTGTTCAGGAATGGGTGACATGATTCTCCTGGGATCCATACGCAGCGCAGCCGAGCTCGTTAAGACGTTCCTCCCCGATTGTCTCAGGCTCTTTCCACCGTTGGGACTCTTCAGAAGGGCCGGCGGTAGCGTGACGAGATCGTTGTTGGATTTAGACTTTGAAGAGGGGTCGAGCTTCTGTTGACCCGAATGTATGTATTGGACGTAGATGATGTGGATGACGGTGGTGTAAGCGATGAGGGCAGTGACCACGAAAGAGAGACAGAGACTCTGGAATCTATAAAGAAGGTGAGAAGGTGTGGGTGATGGTGATGATGATTGTGAGATTGAATGATGGATGATGGAAGCAGATCATGTGAGATCAGATGACGTTGTCGAAATCTCTTGGGATGACCATCGAGATCAGATGATGTTATCGAGACATCATCCATCGGCGATGAGAAAGACATTCACCTTGCCGTCCAACTATAATACGTCGTGAACTGTACCGACATGAAGATAGGCAAGTAGACACACTGATAAGCCTGAGAGGCCAAGAAGGTGTTACCAATGATGACGGACAGATACAACAGCCACTGCCACGTCAAGAGAGACAGAGCGGTGCACGTCTTATCTTCTATAACGGGTGACTCTGATCGATTCATGAGGATGTTGGGTGTCGTGTTGCTCTTCTTCAAGTCTTCATCTTGGTAGCCGAAGAGACGAACTGCGGATCTGATCGAGTCGGTGATGTGATGGATGTGATGATGTTGATGATGTTGATGATGTTGATGATGTTGATGATGTTGATGGATGTTGATCTTGATGATGATGATGCTGATGGTGCGGTGGATGTGGATGATCGCGGTGATGATGATGGTGCGATGGATGTGACGATGATGATTGCGATGACGGTTGCAAGGATGATGATGTTGTGGAGACGATAGGGTAACGATGTATGGATCACGGAGAAGGATGAGTGATGAGAGGATCATATGAATCATCTCACCTCTTTACGAAGGGAATGGACAGTAAACCGACGCAGACGATGTGACCCAACATCATGATGACGATGGCGGGGATGATGAGCTGGATGATGGTGATGGTGGTGTCATAATCACTGTTGAATATCGTATAGTCCCATTTCCATTGATTGTGGTTACGGTACAATCTGAATGGACATCAGTGAGATGAAAAAGATTAAATCACGTTTAGAATGGAATTTAATTCGTGTGAGTCGTTCACCTGAATATAACGAAGAAGGTGCCCAATACAACGGCAAAGTAGATGATGCAGCTAAAAATAGCCGCAATCAGAGCCGCACGTTGCATTCTGCACGAAGTGTAGCTCCTCCTCTGGAACGAATCTTCCGTGAATTTTCCTCCCACCTTCTTCACCAACTAGTACCGTAAATCTTCCATGAACTTTCCATCTACAACGACGAAGATTCACCTTTCTGAATATTCTCGTCAAATGGCTGGGTGGCAGGGCCAGAAAATCAATACTCGTGCACGTGTGAGCCACGAACGTAGCCAAACCAAATAAGATCAGCCAGAATATCGCTGAGATGACCTGCACGTCCATCACCATCACATCGATGATGATGATCGCATCCACGATGATGATCGCATCGATGATGTCTTACCCCGTTCTTTACAATTCGATAAGCTCTCGCATCCTCTTCGATGGTGTGAAGCTGCGTGACGAGATCTCGACTATTTTTAGCCTCGTTCGTGTCATCCCTCTCTCCCGTGAAGCCTGCCACGGTAGACACGTAAGCCTTCTTTTGTAAAAATAGATCTCTCTCGTGGATTTCCATTCGACTCGAGTTACGTATGAGATATTCGACGACGGGGAGGAAGAATCCTGGAAATATCTCAGATTTTTCTCGGAAAATTTCGGTTCATCTTGCCTTCGGACTGTCTGGGTGTGGGTACTCCTAAGAGGGCGGCCAGTGTGGTACTGACATCGTGAGAGGTGTAAGGTGTAGATCGGGTCAGAGACAGGGGATCTTCTATGTTCATCCTTCCTTCTAATTCGGCCGTACCCAAATTCGACCCGTTACAATAGAAGACGAGGGCTGTTGGGGCGTCAGACTATTCCGCGAAGATTCTGAGAAAAAGGAAGCGTAATGTACTTACGTATCTGGGTGACCTGAGATGCCGTGCCGCCGTGACCACCGACGTCAACGTGTCCGTGATCGGCCGTTATCGCAACGATGGTCCTCCACTTCTGACCTGTTCGAATTTCAAAATCGAATTTTCCCGCGCAAATTCACCCTCGGGTGATCGGCCTTCTATGTCATCGATCTGCCCCAATTTTTCGAAGAAATTTCGGAGGATATTCGTCTTTTTCGTGATGGCGGATGCGTAATTTGAACTGGAAGATCCGAAGCTGTGGCCTTGACCGTCGATGTCTTCGAAGTAACTGAGGAAGAAGTCGTACGGGAAGTAGGTGACATCGACAGAAGAAGGATCGATGGGTTGGGGTTCTCTGTCTAGCCAATCTGGGTTTTCTCTTCAGGTGATGACAAGATGCCAATGATGATGGATAGATGATGATGATATTGATGATGGCGATGATGGCATCACGATCGTGATGATGACAAAGAATGATCGAGATCGAACGTGTGATGGTGGACGTTTACAAAGAAAACGAACGTGAGAGTGAAAAGCAATTAATCGATGGGAAGCACACACACCTGCAGAGGGATCTCTCTCCGAATAGACCGAAGGTGTCAGCATGGCCTCGTACATGATATTGGCCCACGATTCGTCTCTAGCAATGAAACTGTGTCCTCTCTGATGAGTTTCATCCAACGCGGCGTTGAGAGCCGGTGCCTGCATCATCATCATCATCTTCCATCGTCCACATGACGTGATGCATCACGTGTGTCATCAGAATGAAAACATGTACTCACCCTCGTGCCGTCACCGAATAGAGGTTGTAGGGAAGTAGTGAAGAGAGTCCTCCAATCTTGATCGCCCGTCATGGCCGCTCTGAGTCCGTAGTTCTGAGCCTGACGAAAGAGGTTGTCCGATATAACTTCTTCAGGGGCACTGTTTCCTGGAAATAAATGTGAATAAATGATAAATGTCGTCGTCGTTCGAAGATGTCCACATCGATCGATGAGAGGAGGTGATGGAAGATGAGAAGGTGTCTATACCGGATACACCGTGATATTGAGGAGAAGAACCTGTCATGTGAGTGATCCAACTGGGAAGAGAGATGGATGGCATGGGGATGGTGAGTTTGAAGACAGCGCTGTCTTTTTTGAAAGAAGGTTCGTTCAACAGGCCGTTCATCTCGGGATGATTGAGAACTGCATCGAAATGCATACCATCTAAGAGGAACATGACGACCCTCGTTCTCACGGCCGTCGCGGGTGACACATCTTCAGGGTAATCTTGAATGTCTAATCTGCGATGGATCAGAAGCATGATTCGAACGAACATCTCCACCTCTTTTTTCCAAATGAAGAGTGTGTGGCATCGACTCGATTGAGAGACGCAATCGTCTTTGGAGGTAATATCATCGGGTTGGGGTGAGTCATAGATACCAGGCTGAGGTAGACATATCCTAACATGATCCCCAATACAACGATCGCCAACAACGGCATGTATAATCTCTTGCATGGCCCTCCCATCTGTGAAAGGTGCTAACCTCTATCAGCCCAAATCTCACACCCGACGTGCAATGGATCCATCAATCACCTTGCGAGGAGATCGTGGGGCGATGGGCGTCTCCATCGCAGGTGTTTGGACCATGTTCGTGTGAGTGGTTCGTGATGGACGGACCCGTGAGGAATGAGCGAATTCGCGTTACAAAGATGATGTCGAAATCTCCCGGAATATAGTCGTAAGGAGGTAACATGATCATGATGGAAGTGGGCTTCCCCCTCGATGGAGGAGTTGACGACATCTAACGATACAGCTGATCACCGTCTGTACGATCTCCACCGTTGGGTTCTGATGCCGGAAGTAAAAGATGGAAGAGAGAAACACTGAATAGCGGATGCTGAAGAATGAGAGATCCGCAAACATTGAGACGGCACCACCAGTTCCATCACACGACATGTACGGACGTTCTTTTAGACAAAGACATCCCAGATATGCGAACCATCTCCGACTTCCCATGCCGTTCTCCCCCCTCCAAACGTCTTAGACTCTCCGCACGATGGTGCAGCTGCCTCCCTCACAAAGAAATGCGAACGTGAAATTTCTTCACGGAAGCTGTGAAATGTTTTGATCCCTCTATGATGCCTATGGACGTCGATCCGTGTGTGGTTGTCCCTCTATCTGTGCACGATGTCTCCGTCGGATCATCGTGTCGTGATGTGTCGATCGCAAGTCTCTTTTGATTCAGAATATCGCTCTGTCGCTCGATAGAGATGTCTTCTGTCTATAGGTGCACGTCCTCAAGTATCTTGAGTGATTTCGTCCATCCATCTGGCACATCATGCCACGCGAAATCACGACATCCACATCTCATTTGCACCGTCACCGTCCGTCTATCGACGGATTCGACATCACTGCATCTCTTTATCCTATCTATATCGACTCTATCTCGTCTCCTCCAAACACGTAACCATCTTCACATCGAGGGAAGCTGTGGAGATCCCAGTCGACGTTTCATAGTTCCGACTTGCTCCGAGGCCGCCAAATTTCCTGGCAACACCTGAAAGGCTAAGGACGCCCTTCAATCCTCTAAATTTCGTCGACACGAGAGAAAGAAGATACCAAGAACTCACACGCTTTTATTTCACAGCGCCGCCATCTCAGACGACGACACCCAGACTACGTATATAGAAGATATCATTGTATAGAAGGACATATAAACGATGATCGAATTGCAACTCGTACATTCGGCACACCCATTGAGCAAGAGCGCTCACTCAATACCATCGGCTTCATTTCTGAACAATTGGAGTTCCTCTTCGTTGAATACTGTTTCACAAGAGTCACCTGCCCCACCTACCTCGCATGAGGACTCATTATTTGAGTTTGCCACCACGGGAGAGAAAGGAATGATGATGAAGAATCGATCGATGCCCGATCAGATCCTGAAGCCCGTAAGAGCGAATGAGTTCAATTTCTACGAGACAGTGTACCCCAATTGTCCCCAGATCCAACGGTTTGCACCCAAATATTTTGGGTTCAAGATGAAGGAGAGACGTATCCTTTACTATATTCCATTTCCTTCCTCTGTGTTCGAAATGGATTGATATCCATCGAGATCATTTTACACTCCTTCACTCGATATCAGCACTCGTCAAGTTAGAAGATCTTACAGCTCGATACAAGAGAGCGAACATCTTGGACATCAAGATGGGACATTCAACGGCCGGAGAGAAAGAATCAGACGAGAAGAAAGAGTACAGAAGAAAGAAGGACGGTGCCACGACCAGTCTACCGTTGGCCATGCGCTACGCTGGTCTGTGGTTATTCGACCCAGAGACTCGAGATTATCACATCAAGGACAAGATATGGGGGAAACGCTTAGAGGCCAAGGACTTTTTCTCCACTCTGGACATGTACGTCTCGAACCAAGGAAAGAACAGTATAGAGAAGAGGATCGGTCTCATCGACAAGTGGATGACCAAGCTGGAGGCCATCAAGCAGTGGATCGACTCCCCCAACGCCCAGTTTAGAATGTACAGCTCTTCACTCATGTTCATCTACGAGGGAGATGATCTGGATGACGTGTCCTGCGATCTCAGGATGATCGATTTCAGCCACGTCTACCCCATTCGAGATGGAGGACGTGATGATGGATACATCAAGGGTCTCAACAACCTCATGAGCTACCTGGCCGATCTCAAAGACATGTACACACTCAGCATGCACTCGTGATGGACGAGTCCACTTACGTTGGAGATTGTGACGCCGCTGAACCAATCATGCCACTGTGAATAGTCTACCTGCCAGCACCCCGACCTTCCTTTTTGGAAATAGATTTTCGTTTCTGAATCTCTTCTTTGTATAATTTTATCGTTGCACACTATTATCACGATCATGCAATGACGATCGAACGGTGTCTTGATGATGACGTTTCTTTTATTCTCTCCGTTCATGAACCACTCTGCTTCACTCGAAACTTCGAAGAGAAGCAGGCTTCGATTTAGAGGGAGAGCCCTTGAACATCAAAGACATGTCCGCACGTCCTCCCGAATGATAGGGGGTGTCTGTGAATAACGTTATCAAAGATAGCGTTATTCGTGTGTTTGTGTTGTAAGCGGAGAATATTCAACTTGAAACACAAGCCAGGACATCATAGCCGAAGCCCTCGCGAACTCGCTTTCAATGAGCGCAGAAACACCATCAGAAGACGATAGAGAAGAGGTAGCCAGTACTTCCGATGAAGAGGAAGACAGGTGATCTGATGATGACAACATCAATGTCTAATGATATTAGAACCGGTTTAACGTGTAAAAATAAGACGTTATGTTACATAGAGTTTCTCAAGACCAATGAGAACAAGATCACTTCAGAAATCGACAAGTTACGAGAGGAGCAACGGAAACTATTAGAGTATATATGCCTTATCCAATCAGAGAACAAGAGTCTGAGGGAGACCACCCAACCATCAAATACGGAAACGACACAGACATCACCGAAGGGAGAAGATGCCCCGCTCACACAAGCAGAAAAGTATGTAAACACACTTGTCCTCCATCTCTTTTGCATCACGATGGGGTTGATTCTCAATCGCACCATTCCAACATCTGATATGGCTCCGACACAATCACATCCATTCCTCTTCTCAACATTTGACAGGGGCGCTCTCATGGCAGAGAAGATTTGCCAGTGTCTAAAGAACAAAGGCGGCTGCTGCACCTGCAAATCATCAACCTCCACGAATGCAAACGATGAGACGAAAGCCACGGCCACCCAAGAGCAGTTGAGAGAGAGCCAGGCCATCTACAATCAACTCGTCCGAAACATCGATCACAACCTCGTCATTGCATCATCCCCCGATGTTTCAGACGATGAAAAGACGAGTGATAAGAGAGAAGGACCTCCGAAAGAGGCTTCAGAAGAGGGTCTGACTAGTCCAGACGGGAAGTGCATTAAGAGGAAGAGGCCGGTGAATCTGCCCGCCAGCGGTGGCTCTGTTCGGTGCACTCTGCCAGATTGTCAGTGTACGAAGAAATTTCCTTGTACGGTTCGGCAGGGATCGACGACACGAGTCGAATAAAAGGACGTGTAAGTGTGGATGATGAGAGATGAGGCTCATGAACAGGTTCATCACGACGACAGCGGCAGAAACACGATGAAACATGATGATGATGAGACGTGATGAAATGAGATGATGAGACGTGATGAAACATGATGACGTGATGAAATGAGATGATGAGACATGATGAAACATGATGATGAGACGTGATGAAACTTCAAATGTTTTTATCCTGCTTATTCACATCCAAAGAGACCTCCGTCTCCTCCGCTTGACGCCTGCACTTCTAGAGCTGACCCTTCCATCACCGACATCCATCATCACGTGATGATGGGCGTCTTGTCTATGACCTCTTTGAGGGCCTTCAGATCGATCGGTTTCGTCAGAACAAAGTCCATTCCGCTGTCCATGCAACTCTTGTAATCATCATCGAACGCATTAGCCGTCAGGGCCACGATGCGAGGTTGGCGTGATGGTGGAATCAACTTTCTGATCTCAACGGTGGCTTCTGTTCCAGACATCTCCGGCATCTAAAGAGGTCGTAAGTCACATGAGAGTCCGTGTCATCTCACCATCACGTCCATCAGAACGAGATCAAACTGCTGTTGCATGATGACGGAGACGGCCTTCTTTCCGTTGTCCACGAGAGTGACGTCTACCGCTTGTCCAATGTTCGCCAGGAGTCTCCTGATGACCTGTCCTCATCATCAGACTCCGGCCCAAACGAGAGAAAAAAATAAAATAAATAAATATTCAAAGTTTACCTTCTGGTTCATGGTGTTATCTTCCACGACGAGAATTCTCTTCTTGATCTCTCCTTCTTTCACCGTCTCCTCCTTCTTCACCGTCTCCTCCTTCTTCACAGTCTCTGCCTCCTTCTGAATCGTCTCTGGGCTCGACATGTTTCCACTCCTCCCCACGTTCTTGTTCTCCCTCGTCTGGTCCAATTCTTCCTTCGAGCTCACCCTTCCAAAGGGTAACGCACCGCTGGCCTTCAGAGACATGAAGTCAACGGAGACCCTTCTACGCGGACCACTCATCGGGTTAGAGGGTCTCCTCTGAATGGCCGACAGGAGGGGTGCGATACGAGCTGGTTTCCTCAAGAAGGAGACGGGCAGCGTGCGGTAGGGGTGGATGGGCATGTGTCCGATGACGATCTGTCGGATGATGAGATGGCGGGTTGTAGAGGGGAAACTCACGGCTCGTGTCGCACAGTTTTGGATGACGGCGAGGCCTTCGGACGCACTCTGACTGTCAAAGACGACGGCATCCCAGGGGCTCTGTCGTCGTTCAGTCTCTGTGTGGGTGAAAATAAATGTGAATAAAAGGAGTGGAAAAGATGGTGATGTCGTTTTAGAAGTAGACGAATACCTCTCGCATGGATTCAGCGATGGACGTTACGTCATCTACAATTCTCGTGTCGAAGGTGGGGAGATATCTCAGTTTCTCTTGCAACGTCGTCGCCACTCTCTTCTGCTTCGTGTACAGCAGAATCTTGTACCGATGCGACTGGTACATGTTCTACCCTCCCGTCAATCTACAACCCGCCACGATCTATTCTCACCTTGTCGATGACGCGGCCTACCTCTGGATTCACGTTGTTTGCAGAGATGACTAGTCGAACTCGCATGTGAAAATCAGATCCTACTTCTTCTCTCGAAGAGAACCACACGTCCCCGCCCATCTGCCTAGACAGCTGCTGACCTGTTGATGACGTCAGCGTGACGAGTGATGACGTCATAGAAAACGAGTAGAGGCTCACAGATGGTGAGGCCGAGGCCGGTGCCGCCATATCTCCTCGTCGTACTGCTGTCTGCCTGGGCTATTTTTAGCTCGAACGTCTGTGTGATGACGTCATACCTGATGGAAGGGCAGGAAGACGTTCTTCTGTGCATCCTCTGGTATGCCAACTCCTCTATCCTCTACGCTCATGACAATCTCGCACTCGCTCTCGTCTCCCCTCAGTGGATTACTTTTCAAGGAATTTTCATCGAGCGGTCGCCTCACGAGAACTTTCAGAGTCACTTCGCTCTCCTGATAGAAGATGAATAAAAGAATAAAATAGAATAAAACGTACCGGACGGGAGAACTTGACGGCATTGCTGAGAAGGTTGACAAGGATCTGACGCATTCTCGATGGGTCGCCCACAGTCTGTGATGTGAGTCAGCTGTGGGCCGGAAGAATACCGGAAGAACTCACCACCAAGTTGAGCAGCTCTGGGCCGTATTCAGAGATCAGTTCTACGTTCTGTTTCTCTGCTGAGAACCCGACGACCTTTCATCCCGTCAGACAAAAAGAATAAAATGAAATAAAATCCATTTCCACCTCGAGGGAGTCTTCCACCACAGATAAGACAGAAAAAGTCAACGTCTCCAATGTGGTAGAGCCAGAATCCGTCTTGGCGTAGTCCAAGATCTCAGAGATGAGTACCATGAGCTGCTCCGAGCAGATCTTTGCCGTTCTGGCCGTCTCCAGCAGCTCCGGTTGTAGATCAGAAGTCGTCAGCAGGGTCACCATGCTCAAAATACCCGACAAGGGTGTCCTGATCTCTAGGCTGTTTTCAGCTTCACGTATGTGACGCGAAGCTTACCGTGCGACATCACGGCAAGGAACCGCGTCTTGATCTCCAAGGCGTCTTCGAGCTGGGCCGTTCTGGCTTTGACGAGAGTGTCCAAATTTCTCTTCCCTTCGGCTAATTCTTCTTCCATCTCTTTGAATTGGGTGACGTCGTGCGCAGACAGGGCGTAGATGTCTCCGGTCAAATGGATGATGATAAAGTCCATGGTCAACGTCTAACGGTCGTTCAACATTTGAATCGTCGAAAAGAGCGGGAAGTGATGGAAGCGGGAGGAAGAATGAGAAGAAGGAAATCTCACCTTGTTCAATTTGTTGAACGTTCGTTTGGCTTGATAACGTATGGGTCTCTGCTTCGATTTTGCCATTCTCCACACGTTCAGGCATTCTTTGAATTCATCCGTTGGAATGCCCATCGATTGCTCGTTCGCCTGACGTGATGAGACGGACGTAACGTACGTATGGGTCTCACCTGTCCGGCAACACATCCAAAGTACGTCTCGAATATCTTGTTGCCTGAATTTTCGTTAAGACGATGGAAACAATAAAATAGATTAAAATGGATTCCCGCGGAAATGAGACGAAGGGATGTCTCACCGTAATGAGCGATGATCATGCCTTCATCGCCGACGATCTCTACGACCGCCATGATGATGGGTGCCGTATTAAAGAAAGCCTTCAAAGCACCGGCCATCCTCAGTTCTCTCTCGAAATCGAGGGGATCGTCTACCACGTAATTCTAATCGAGTCAGAATGACACGAGAAGTTGGGTTTTCCATTCTACCTGATGGAGGTCCTCGGTTGAGATCTGAGACAGGATGTTGTTAAGAGGCTGGATGACTAGCGTGTCCGTGTTTTGTATGGGAACGGGTGAGATGCTGTGAGGCGTGAGAAAAGTTCGGAGACGATATGATACGTGATGGTGCGTCTGATGATGGACGGTGAACAGACGGAGAAACTCACGTAGCACTTCTCTCGTGGATGTGTCCTCCTGGTGGTGGTACAGCCGGTGTTACATGACAGTACATCTGTTGATTACTGTATGGATGACACTCGACGCGGATCTGGATGGGTGGACCCAGACTTCCATCAGCGGATAGAGCCTGGAGAAGGATGAGTCTTCGATCTTTCGAAAAAGATGCAACTTCTGTTTCCCCCGTCGTTCTGCATTTCGGGCCGAAGTGATGGTTCGAGAGGAAAAAGGTGAAAGACTCACCTCAGAGGAGAAACTCCCCGCGAGAGGAGATCCTTGGCTGGACACCCTTCGTATGAGCTTTAAGAATCTCTTGTTCTCTCTCTTTCCAAACATGAATCCGAACAAATCCATAGACGTATCTCCGGATTGCTTGTCTCCCTTCACGCAGTGATCGATGATGAATGTATTGAGCGATAGACTCTTCATCATTTCCCTAGAGATGAATACGGGTCGCTCCTTTTCGATCAGCATGGTGCACTCGTTCCCCCGGCTGAGACAGAACGTCTCGAATGATGGCTCCTTAGACGTCCACACATCTGACGGTGTCTCGCATTGTATGGTTCGAGGCGGAGATCGTTGGACCTCTTCCGTCCTCTTTCTCTTGTGTCCATGATAATCTGTGAAGGCCGATGGTACAAAGAGGTTCGGTGCTGAACCGATGGTGCCTGTCAGCTCGAACCTAGGAAACCTCTGGCCATCAGACTCTATTTCCATTTGTATTCTCTATCGTTTCGCCGATGTGATGGTGCTGTGTCTGGCAGGAGAGTTATTCACAACAGAAAATTCACGTGGCTCATAAAGAAATTTCATCTCTGAGAGCTGTTGGCTGTCACCGATTCCGGACAGGAGAGATCATAATGAACTCCGGGTGAGAGAGGAACAAGTCATCGCCCTTCTTCCCGTTATTAGAGGTCGCAGTCGTCTTCACAGAGCACACCACCTCTGAAACATACGTGAGCAAAGGATAGAGGTGATCACACGAAAAGTCATAGTGTCCAACCTTAACCATTTTTACGGAAGAGAAAAGCCGGAAATTGATAGATTTCCGTAATAATAAGAAGTGACCCACGTCCAATGGCAGGAAGCGAAAGAGAAGGGGAGAAGATGCAGGTGATGATGCGTGAAGAAGTCAAGACAGAGGACGGGCTCGTCGTGACATAGAGATCTCGTCAGCTGAAGTTCGTGGCTCTCTCTAGAGGATGTATTGTAGATTTCAGCGATAATTCACTGCCAAGTCTCTTTGAGAAGAAGGAATTTGAGAACGTAGACGCCGCATGCGACGATAACTGACGATTTCGAGCTCTCTATGGAGGATCTGGTCTCATCCTACACACGGAAGATCGGAAGTCAAGTTGACCAGCGAAGTCCGGGAGATGATCTCGTGTGTCGTATGTGATGATGAGGAGACGAAATTTGCGGCAGACCGATGTGGCAGCTAACAATCGAAACCTCTGGCTGACAAAGTCCTCCCAACGTGACGTTGTCCATCACACTGACTCCTTCACATCGTAGGACAAAGGCCGCTTTCTAATCATACACCAAATCATCAGGAATGACTAAATGTTTCCTGACACCTATTCTCGATTGCGTCCCATCCGTCTGGGCACAAAGAAGCTGATGTCACGTATACAAAACCATTCCCAACCCAGCGTCCACCCACTGCCACATGTATGGGCCGTCTCAACTGTCGGCGGTGTTTCACGCTTCCAATGGATCTTCTCTTCTTATAATCACCCCATGTATCGACAGTTTGGTGATAGGTCGGGCTCGTTCCATTTCCTCGACCTGTCATGTTTTGGGAGCCATGAGATGGAGTTCGCATGGTTGGCGATGACGGGACGCATATTATCCAGAGCCAGCACCAGGAAGGTTACAGCCTTCCACTGTAATCAGTGATACCTCACTTGTATTCGTTCTATCAACCATCACAACGACACGCAACGACGAACGATAAACATGACGGCAGTTGCAGTACACCCCGCTCGCATGGATCCCAATACGAACCAATTGGAGATATCGATGAAGAACCTGACGGTCAGCAATGAGTGGCCGAGAACTCTCTATCTACAGGAGACATTGAACTCATACATCAAGAAGAATGAGGTGAGACGACGGCAATTGAAGGATTGAGCGGAGTGTTGATAGATACAGGTGTCCATCTCATTTGCTGAGACAGAAGAGTTCATCGACATGATTAAAGACATGGTGCACATCTCAAAGGTGAACATTGGAGGTCTTCGCCTTTCCAGACTCACTCTCTCCAGCATTCTTTCAGCAATAGCTTCCTCATTCCCGTAATCATCTACTGTGATCGATTCATCGAGAAAGTCGGAAGGATAGCACGTAAAGGAGTCTTAGCCATGCTTTTCACTTCTACCTTCCTCACGCTCAAATTTTGGATAGACGAAGGAGTTAGCCTCTATAGAACAGCGAGATACTTGAAGATCAGGCAGTCTGTCATGGTCAGAGTAGAGGCACAATTTCTGAAGAAGATCGAATTCAGACTCTTCATATGTCCCGCCGACATTCGAAGACACACGCAGATCCTCTAAATTTTTGTGATGTAAATATTGTCTATAAACAACATGTGTATCGATTTCGATTGGAGGTCGCATGGATGATGTACTTCGTGTATCCTCTTTCGAACACGAACCGTCTCACGCACGGCAGGTGATAGAGGAGGGAAAAAAAGAAAGAGATCCAAGGTTCATGTCGTGTTTCATTTCTTGGAGAATTTTTTCGTCAGTCTGTCCAGCTCTCCTTGGGTCCTTTCTAACAGAGCAGCCAGCTCTCTCTTTCCATTTCCAATCATCACCCCCATATGAGCCGTGGCGATGTTATCAAAGTCCCAGTCCTGCATCACAGCTACATCACGATCAATCATACAGATCGATGATGTCGATGGAAGGAAAGGACTTACTCTGGATGAAGGTCTTGAACTCGTTGGGTGCCTCTGCGCGAGGTTGGATGCCTCCTCTAGACAACATGGGATGGAATGACAATCCAGGGCTGAGGAACATGCTGGAGATGAGATCAGCACGATGTCGATCGTCCACGAAGGAGACACCTCAGGGGAAATCGAACGGTTTGAGCGTAGCCTAGAGTATCATCCACGTGGATGGTCTTGCTGTCTCTGTGATAAGCCCAGATGGTGCTAAAGTGGTTGTGTTCGGAGGGTGCGAAGAACTCGGTTCCTGTGGACAAGATATGAGATGACGATATCACATTCTCGATGGTATTTACCTGTTGGGATCCTCAGATCAACTTCAGGTTGCCATCTGGCCAAGTTCGTGGGCTCGCTGAGATCGCCTGTCCACTTGAGGTCAGGAAACATCTTGAGGTGTCTGGGACAGCCATAGACGGCGGCGTTGGGATACAAGTTGCTCAGCGTGACGATGGATCCTGTTCAGAGTTAGGACAGCTGGTGACGCTGGCGAAGAAACTCACCCGTGTGGAAGGGATGTGTGTGGATGATGGCTTCGATGTTCTCTCCGTTAGAAGTAAGCTCGTTCAGCTCTTTCACCAGCGTGGGGTTGTTCAGAGTTGGCGCACCATCTATAATCAGAAACTTTCCAGTCGATAGACGTGCAACAGACATGTGTGTGCCTGTATTAACTTAATTCAAATATTAGCACCTCTTTCAACTCACCAACATTAAGAAGCTTGACAATCTTGAAATCGCCACGGATGTTCCAAAAGTTGGATCCAATCGGTACAAGAAGAGGAGAAGAATTGTTGGCTGCCATGTGATGGGTTATGCTTGCTCTTGATGGTGTGTTCTGCGTTTCACGAGTTTTCTGTTTCGGGGACTTCTATAATTATTCCGTTCTCCCGTACAAAGGTCCTCGTGTCCTTTGTATTTAGTTCAGCATTAGACAGATCTTCTGAGGCATACCCCAATTCAATTGGAATCTTGTCATCTCACACAGCGATGAAATGATCTGTGACCGTTTTTGGGATGTTACTTCAGGGTAAAGATCTTCTCGACTCATCGGTCTCTCAGCTGAGACATGGTCGATCGGTGATCACGAACCACAACAACTAGTTTCAAACCCCTTTATATCGATTTTTTTGGAGACTCATGATTGGGCAGACATTCATTGATGTCTTCCCAGATTTCCGCTCAGATGAAAGACCAGATGGTGCGCATCCACTGGTCCGTTTGTTCTAGTGTGGCTGTTATGTCTCAGAATCCACGTCTTATTGGAGATGAACCACTCACAAGTTCTAAAGTGGATCACTCCATCGTTGAAAGTCTTCAAAAAGAAAGACAGATTATTCTTTGGATCTACTTGAAGTTCCTTGAAACTCCTTTGGTTGATGATCTTGTAAGGCGTCCTGTTTGTCTGATGACAATGTGTGAATCATTCTGAATGATGATCGAATGAAGAGCTTACCTCTTTATGATAGAAATATATTCCATCTTCTTTGAGAACAAGCCAGATGTTCTTCCAGTCTTTGAAGATGATGCCGTCCTCGGTCGTCATATGTCCCTTCTTGACCTTACACAACATGAGTCGTGATGAATCGAATGAAATCGAACACACCGGTAAGTGTTTGTTGACGTGACTATCGTATCTCAATGCATATGCAAAGTCCACGAGACTGATGTCAGAGATCAGCCGTGAATGAAGTGAAAACGCTCGATACACACCTAACCGTATCGTCCTTCGATTCTCTGATCTACATGAGCATCAGATACTTGATTCTGCCTTCTTCCACGTCGCTCGTGATCTTCTTTATCAGGAGGTCCTTCGCTACCACATCATCTCCATCTTCGTCTAACGCTGCACGACTTCAATTCATCTCGTAATTCATTCTCTTCACCTCCTTCTGCTTCTCGATGACTGCCTCAGGAATGCCCTTCATCCGTCAGATCGATCCCATCGTGACGATCTCTCTCACCGTCGACCAATTTCGCAGCGCCACTGGGTAGGTAGCTAACATTGAGGATCTGATTCATCGATTGCTGCCACGGAAAGAATGACATTGTGATATTGGGGCGTGAAGCAAGAAGCTTCATTGAAAACTGTCAAAACAAAGACGAAGACACGGCGGCACCCGGTCGCGACCGTGGTGAAGTGACAAATGGGACAGTACCGTACTTCCTTGTAAACTGTCACACTCTGCTCGGCACCCGCAAAGAGATATTTTATTGCGTCTGAAGCTTCGCGCGGTGTCATTCCATCGTCAGCGAGATCAAAGTTGTTGTTGGAAACTGTGGCCTTGTACGCTTTCACTGCCGTCTGCAGCGAGAGCATGCACGAAAATCGGTATCGCAGACGTGCAATCGTCCTGCGATCATCATCATCTTGATGCCTCACGTACCTTGTCGACGTGGATCGTGCGACGATGGTTCCCTCTAGAAAAGCCAAAGGATGTGACGTCAATCCGAGATGTGAGAGCTTGTCTGCAATAGTTTAGATGTAGATCCATCTACAACGGTGTAGATCCCCACGATAGCAGATCAAAGACAGAGGTTTGGGAGCGTCCATTTGGTCCAACAATTCTGACGACGGGATAGAAAGAGAACGGGGTAGAGAGAGAGACGCGTATCTTCCGTTTATTTTGGAACTGCGAGGCTGAGACCCATTCCAAACTCTCCAGCCGCTGATGGATCGGCGTTCTTCACGTTGTTCGACATGGCCAACACATTCTTCCAATCTTCATCACTGAATGGAGCGTCGTTATAGCTGCAGAGGAGGCCAAAACGCCGGCTGGGTCATTCCGTCTACATCTAGCTAAACACGTGGCTCACATCACCGTCCGAACCACGGTCTTTTCTCTCTGCCTTCTTTCTCATCCTTCCTCTTGGTCTCTGTGACATAGATTTTGTTATCTGAAATGAATATTGTCATAATGAATGAAAGACATTGAGCTGACACTTCTATAAACGCTTGATGAATAGAGCGTTCTTAAACTCGTCGTGGATGAAGCACCATCATCGTGATGGAACCACCACGGTACCTCCGATCTCCTTCGGGCCCATGGAACTCCGATCGGGATTCGGGGCTTCGGGGTGTGTAATCAAGAAACAAGACAGGTCATATTCATATTCTTACCACTCAGACAGCGACATGTCCGGAGTATTGATTCACACTGAAACGAAGAGACTGACCTCGAACAGAAACAACTCACAGAAGCCATCAGCTTATTGAAGGGAGACGTGCACGGCTCGGTTCACTTTAAGGTGCTAGAAAATGGTTGAGAGAGGCTTTCATTGTACGACTGAATCGAGGAAGGTAACACGCTCATCACCGCCAAGATATACGGTCTCGCCCCTGGAAAGCACGGATTCCATGTCCATCAGCTCGGCGATCTGTCCAATGTGAGATGCGATGTTCTCATTTCCATCTCAGATCAGAACTCAACGCATCAGGGCTGCGTAACTGCCGGGCCTCACTACAATCCACACGGTAAAACTCACGGTGGACCCCACGATGACGAGAGACACGTCGGTGATCTGGGTAACATCGTGAAGACGGAGGACAAAGAGCCAGCAGAATTCGAGCTGGAGGACTCTCTCGTCAAATTAGATGGACCCTTCTCCGTGATCGGAAGGTCTGTCGTTGTTCATGCGGGAGAAGGTGATCAGTTTTAGACTCGGATGGTGCGCTGATGTGATCAGATGATCTGGGCAGAGGAGGACATGACGATTCGAAGACTACCGGTCATGCTGGGGGTAGAGTGGCTTGTGGAGTGAGAAGAAATCATTCCTTGTCTTTCTGAGTATCGACAGGTCATCGGAAAATCCAAGGAGTGAATTGAGCTATCTATGGCTCCGTGAAGGATAAACTTATAAGTGCAAAAATCTTACAAAGACACTCGGTCATTCTGAACAGGAGACGTTCGTTTTATCACTACTGCTCTTGGCTGCGTTTCACCTCCCAGTCGATCCACATCATCCCATTGTAAAGACATAACGATGACCTGATCGACGTCATCGTGGTGGACACACCTTGTTTATTTCTTGGAATACTTCTTTGTCAATTTGTCAAATTCTCGTTGCGTTCTCTCCAACAGAGCACCCAACTCTCTCTTTCCGTTCCCTATCAGCACTCCCATGTGAGCTGCGGCGATGTTTTCAAAGTCCCAGTCTTGCATGACGGCTGCGTTCAGAATCAATGACACATGCACGTGATCACATCATTGTGGATGACGATGGACGATGATGTCAGACTCACTCTGCAAGGAAAGTCTTGAACTCTTCGGGGGCCTCCGGGCGAGGTTGAATGCCTCCTCTGGACAGCATGGGATGGAAAGACAGTCCTGGTTTGAGAAAGATGCTGATGAGATCAGCAAGGATGATGGTATCACCATGCCATCTTTTGATGGAAGATAACCATACCTCACGGGGAACTTGACGGTTTGAGCGTAACTGAGGGTATCATCCACATGGATGGTCTTACTTTCTCTGTGATAAGCCCAAATGGAGCTGAAATGGTTGTCCTCGGCGGGTGCGAAGAATTCGGTTCCTGTAGGTGTCACATGAGGATGTGATCATTACTGAGAAGGTTCGAAATGCTGTGATCTTTCCATCGACGGTCTTTACCTGTTGGAATTCTGAGGTCAACTTCGGGTTGCCATCTGGCCAAGTTCGTGGGCTCGCTGAGATCGCCTGTCCACTTGAGGTCAGGAAACATCTTGAGGTGTCTGGGACAGCCATAGACGGCGGCGTTGGGATACAAGTTGCTCAGCGTGACGATGGATCCTGTTCAGAGTTAGGACAGCTGGTGACGCTGGCGAAGAAACTCACCCGTGTGGAAGGGATGTGTGTGGATGATGGCTTCGATGTTCTCTCCGTTAGAAGTAAGCTCGTTCAGCTCTTTCACCAGCGTGGGGTTGTTCAGAGCCGGTGCAGCATCTATAATCAGAAACTTTCCGGTCGATAGACGTGCGACAGACATGTGTGTCCCTTCGATCTCTCAGTTCAGATCTATGAAGCTGCTTCTCTCATTGACTCACCGACATTGAAGACGGCTTTGACCTTATAATCGCAACGGACATTCCAAAAGTTGGATCCGATGGATACGAGAAGAGGAGAAGAACCGTTCGCTGCCATCTGATGGGCGATGCTTGCTCTTGGACGTTGTGTTCTCGCCAACGACAAGGCTTTTGATTTCTGGGACTTCTGGAATTCTTCCGGTTTCGGGCCCCATGTCCGATGCATTGGTGCTAGATTTAGGGTTTAACGGCGGATCTGACAGTGTCGGACTGACCGTTCATGAGCATTCGATGTTTATATGAAGCACCTGGCAAGGTGCGCGATGATCCGCCACGATCTGTTCCATCGATAAATCTGAATCGGCGGACATCACGTTACGATCAGACGAAAATGAGAATCACTCTGTGCATCTCGATATCAAGTTATTGTTTATTCATCCATTGTCTCAGTAACACAGGATAGTCTGTCATGATCTGTCGTCCAATCAGATCGCATGCGAGTTCCTACCCACTCCATCAACTCCCGTCTGTTTGGCCTCTTCAAACTCTGACCATTCATTCGGAGTCCACAATAGAACAACGAGTCCCCTCTTACGGAGGTGTGAGAAGAGCGATTTAGACATGAACAGACGCTTCATGCACCAGACCGCCAGAGGTAGAAAGAAGGGAGGGATTCCAGGAAATATTTCTTCTCTCACAAAAGTCGAATGGATGTAAGGTGCCTGTTGATGATGAGATGGACAAGTTTGTAATGGAAGCCATCACCTCGAATGCATCTTCCTCGATGTGCACGAAAGGTAAGAGACAGAGAACATGTAAGAGATAGATTCTCAAGGCTCGAGGCTGTGAGAAGAATCTCTTGATGGTCGAGTCTGTTTTGGAATGAGATCGTTGCGATTACCGTCTGATCAGATGAGAACCTTTTCGGACGATGAGTTTGTTGAATTCTTCATTGTTGAAGCCCGACCCCCAGATGATCTTGTCTCTCATGTTGTATCTCACGATCAGATCATACACATGGTCTAATAGCTCTGGGTCGGGAGCTTTGAAATCCAAATTGATGGCTGTATTAGGAAACATCTCGAACACCTATCGTGTCATGATCCGAATTGTGTGATACCATCATCTTCACCTCTGAGAGAAGAGGTATAGGTTCTTTGTCAAAGACGAGAGGGAGATCCTCATAGAGTGTTGTTGATACCGATCCCAATCGATCCGAAATATGTGAGAACTCATCGTCCTGAGACTCATTGAATCAGCTGTTGTTGGCATCTACTCACATGAACTACGACGACTCGCTTGTCTCTCGTCAATAGAACATCCAACTCGATCAGATCCGTCTTCGCCTTCTCGACTGAATGTCTAAACGCGAGCAAAGTGTTCTCGGGATTCTCCCCTGAAATACAGATCAGACATCATACGAAACGGCACCGATGGACTGATTCCGATCTTCACCTGCACCGCCACGGTGGCTGCTATGAGCAATCGAGAATCCAAACGGTTGCTTCTTCTTATGTGTGAGTGTTGGATGATGTAATGCTATGTGGTAGACGACGCAGAAGCTGACGAATATGACAGGGATTGCGAGATAGAGTGCGCTTTCCAGCATGTTGTGCAGTTCTTTATCTTCTGATCATGTCTGAAACGGAAGAACCTGGAAGAATGGCTTCTGTGAATCCGGAACAGTTCCAGCAACAACTGTCCCACACTACAACGAATACTGGATTCAAGTTCAATTTCATCATCATTTGAGCAAAATTTCAACTATAACGCCCGTCATTTGGACTGTTGGCAGGATGTACAGAAGCGAGAAGTTTTTTCATCATCGATGTGTTCTCAAAGTTTCGCAGATTTGCAGGAACCCCTCTGTCTTTCGGTGATGATGATCTGTTGTAGACATAGTGACGTAAGTGGTGGGTTTATATTGTCATTGCTAATGTGCTTGAACTGGGAATGTTAGGAGGAAGGGTGATGACGACCGTCATGATATGTGAGATGTCCGGGGGCTGAGTGTGCTGCTTCCCTTCGTGTTGAAGGAGTGAGTGGTGATCATAGTGTGATCGATAGTTGACATGAAATATATCTAAAGCGTCCTATTCATCACATGTATCTTCGTTGTGCAATGATGAATGAAAAAGATACACAAGATGATTGTTGAAAGAATCACAACGCCGGCGGATGACTATATTCTCTATGACTGTGAGACGGTGAAGAGATGATGACACAGACACATGCCATCTTTGAACTGAAGAGACGATGACAAGTGGAGCCAACCTCTCGTTTGACGCCAAGGGCCTCAGGAGCCTCGGATCTGTGTAAAACTGTCGTATCAAGCAACCTTTTGCGACTTCATCTTATTTGGCGGTGGTGAAACGCTCAAGAAACAGTGGAGGCTATTGCACGATGAAGAGAAGGTGGGAAGAGAGCGGAGGAGAAAGGCGATGAGCATCAGAAGGTGACGAGGACACTCAAATACCTGCAACTATATATATTACTTATCCAACCACAGCTCCATCAGATCTAGCGGTACGTATTCAACGGCCCAAGCGGTTATTTACCTTTTCCAAAGAGCGCGTGAGAAGAAGAAGAGTATCCAATGGTGATTTTCGTTTACCGCGTGCTAAAGAAAGGTAATATCGCTACTTGACACGAAATTACTCCTGTCGTGGGTGTGTCTACAGAAAGATATTCTCATCATCGTCCACATCCTCTCTCTCAACATAGAGAGCATGAGAAGGCAGTACATCCGATTGGATGAAGACACCTCGGGACCTGCATTGTTGGATAACACATACGGAAGACAGTGTTGCCATCCCGCTCCAGGATGCTGTTGTTGCATACCGTGTGTTCCAGTCGTGAGTCTGCGATGTCTGTGGGAGATCTGATTAAATCAGCCGGCTCTCGATCTCCTCTCGCAGAGAGTGAGGAGTAGAAGATTGGCTCTTTTAATTGCCCTCTTATTGGCTCTATCGCTTTCCACAGTAACCTGGAAGTCATTATTCAATGAAGAGCCCCCAGCATTCGAGTCTGTAGATCGTGGACAGTCAAACAGTAAGTCCTCGAGCTCATCGATCAATTGATCTCACAATGCTCTTCTGTGATTGATCAAATGAACATGCCTACAGATGAAACGAATATTTCACAATTTTCGTGGGTGAGTCTCGACACATGATTTACACATACTTAAGATCGAAAAGTACAAGGCAGACGCCGTCGTCTCATTCTTTCATCTTCTTCTCGTCCTCCCTGCCAATTCAGAATATCAGACCGTTTACATGGTGATCTCATGTCCATGCATCCAGACGATGTGATAGTCTACAGACTATTCCGGGTATCGTATGGACTTCATCCTCTATCGGCTATCAATGTTGGAGACACACCAAGGTATGGCTGTATCGATGATGGAAGAGACGGCTGATGTCATCGAAGGGAGCTGCTGATTCTTCCTTCATACTGACTCGAGCACTGTGGTGGACGAATTTGGCCTGTCTCATATTGGTGTGGATCCACCTTTCAGAGATACTCATCCGACACCACACGACACGCCCCATCAGCTTCACTAGTGAGAGGTGAAAGAGTCTCTTCATCACATCAGCATCACGATCGTCTGCATCATCGTCGCATCGTCCATCTCGCTCGACTCATCTGCATCTCATGACTTCCATCATCGACATCACATCATCACCCGACTCATCCTCTATATCCATTGACCTCCCGTCAGATTTCAAGTCTTCTCCTCTTACGTCAGAAATCGTCTACGCAGACCCGCCGTTCGGCCTGGTACCTGGGTCAGTTTCCCGCCAAAATCGAAATCTCACTGAAATTCCGCAGGAAGACAGGAAGAGGATCAAGAAGGTGATGAAGAGGCGAGCTGTACATGAAGGTGCTACGGTGTGGGAGAGAGTCAAGACGGCTGCGTACAACGCATTACCTTGGGTCATGATCAGTGAGATCCTTCTTCTATTGATTATGTGGTTGATATTCTGCAGCGTATTCGTCTACACAAAGGGGATTCTTTAAGGTGAAGGCGTGATTGGCATCTCCATCATCCATCATCCATCATCCATCATCATTCATCGTTACATGTCCAGCGATTTTCATCTGTGTCACTTTCATCAGATCTCATCATCGTTCCAACTTCACGTCATCACGTTACCATCACATCATCACATCATCACATCATCACATCACCGTCACATCATCACATCACCGTCACATCACCATCTTTCCATCCTCCCACATCATCTTCTCACAACTCTCACAGGTCTCCACATCTGACGAAGAGAAGAGAGCCTTCTATTGGCCGCTCCGTCTCTGGATCGGCCTCTTCTGTTCGGAATGTTTCATCGTCGTGGCTTCTGGAATCTTCTTTTACGTGATCGGAGTCGTTTGGCAAATCATCTACATTCCCATCAAAGATCACATGTGGCCCGACACCCTCGAGTTGATTGGAAAGATCGTACAAATCGTATTACCTTGCATCGTAGGGGTGAGATGATTGCATCGTGACGTGATCGTTGCGATCATCAGATGATCATCAGATGATCATCGTGATCGTGATCGTGATCGTGAGATGATGATGGTGACGAGATCAGGCGGTAATGTTCTTGATGCACGTCAATTGGTTGATGTACTTCTTGCGGTACAGACAAGTGAGTTCTACGTCTCCTCTCCTTCGTGACATTATCCGTATTGATCTAAATCATCAGTTGATACTCGACATGAGGCAAGGAAGATACGACATAGCCAAGGACAGAATGTCTTGTACCTCAGTGACGCAATACATCGGCCTGCAGATCGCGTGAGGATCTACATCATCGTAAGAGTGATTCTGATTCTGACGTCGAAAGTTATTCCACACTGACGGTCGCTCTGTGCTTTGGATTGGCCAGTGAGTCGTGATCGTGATTCCGTCATCATCATCATCATCATCATCATCTCACACCGTGTCAGCTATTATAGCCGGTGTCATCGTTGCCATGGTCTTCCAGGAAGAATTCAGAAGTTATTCACTGAGATATCTTGGAACGATATTAGTCACTGCCATCATCAATTTCATCCTCAGAACGTAAGTTCTTCATCTACATTCATCTTGTCGTTATTCCAACTTTCAACTTTAACTTTCAATTGATTTCGTTTCAGGTTGGTCAATTTAATTTATACCACGGACGGTGGCAGAATGATCCGTAACTATCGTCTGTTCTCTTATGCAGACATGCTCATCACTCTCTCATCCACGTAAGTCATCTTCTCGTTCGTCTATCGTTCCGTTCACGTCGGTCGACGAGGTCATCCGATCAGATGATGACCAAGCTGACGATCAGATGATGATGATCTCGATGACGATGATCTGATGTGAAAAAGGTTCACCGGTCTGGTTGCGGGCATCGTTCGATTGGTCACCGCTCTCGCCTGCGCGGTCGTCAATTTCTCACGCTTCGATACACCACTCATCGGAGGTATATCATCCTCCATCATCTCACCTTCACATCATCTCATTATCACATCGTCTCATTCTCACATCATCTCATTCTCACATCATCTCATTATCACATCATCTCATTCTCACATCATCTCATTCTCACATCATCTCATTTCACAACTCAACGTGATGTCGAGATGATGTGATGCAGGATCGCTCGATTTCTTAGACGGTGGTTACAATTCTTTCATCAGCGTCCTGTGGACCGATTATCACTCGAGCAACAACCCCATCATCTTGGTGGCCGCAGACATCTTCGTTAGTGAGCTATACCTCTTTAAACGACCTTCTAAACGTCTGACACAGGAGCTGCCATCATGAACCAAACAGATTGTAGGATAGACATGGAGGTAGACGGTCTGGCTGTGAAGATGACACGCGTGAAGAGGAGACGTATCATCAATCGGTGGTGGCTGTATGTCGTTTTATCAAACAATCCGGTTCTACTGCCTACCAGAAAGTCGCAATTGGAAGAGGAAGAAGTCATCGAGTTGCCATAAAGAACGAATTCTTTCGATCCGTGTCCACTGATCATCGTGTTGACGAGAAAAGGGACGTAAAGTGGCTGACTGGCGATTTATTGGTAAAATCACATCTCGAAAGATGAGCACAGATGCGGTCACATTGACATCAAATGAGAAAGAGATTCTGCACACTGAGAAGACGGAAGAGGATGATGCGAAATCCGAAGGAGATCAGAAGCAAAATGAAAACATCGAGAGTCGTGATGTCCAACCATTAGAGACAAAGACTCCACCTCTTGATACGAATAATCCTGGTCTCGTCATCATCCCAGCCCAATTCGAAGGAAAGACGTTCCACGTGATTCGAGATGATGAATTAGAAGCCGGTACGAAACAGAGAGCCCTGATATCATGGTTGAAGAAGGAAGAGGGAGAAGAATTTGTATATGCAGGTCCAGTCTTTGGTTATGCACAGATCGCTCTCGCCTTGGCTGCCAAATTGAATGGTGAGTTTGATTCTCTCCCATCATCAAGTGTGGCCACACCGTACAACATGATCCATCTACGATGCATATAATCATGTGATGTAGGTAAAAAAGGAACTCTTTTTAGAAGAACGGAGACCACGCCATCCATTAACGCAGAAGGCCGAGTCATTAGGTGCCAACATCATCGAGTTGAGACCGAGAGCACCTCTCAAGGAAGTCCAGAAGGCGGCCACCGATTACGTCGAACAGAGGTGAACTGTCCGTGTGACATCACATTATCATGATAATGTGACGGATCAGAAAGGACAAAGGGACAGTCTTGCTTCCATTCGGTCTTCATTCTCCCGAGTTCATTAGTCTGTTGGCCGATCGACTCCGCGATGCCATCGGTCTATCTCATCCGGAATTATTGAAGACACCTCCCGCTCGTCTGTGGTTGGTGGTGGGTTCGGCGACTATATTGGCCGCTCTCCATCGAGTGTGGCCAGACACACATTATCTATGCGTCCAGGTGATCATCTGAACATCGCCATCCGACATCATCATTCCCATCACTACATCGTAATATGATGATCTGACATCACCATCATCATCGTCTGATGTCATCATGCAATGTCTTCATCTCAACGGTGACAGGTGGGAATGAAGATCTGGGATGATCTGGTGGAAGGAAAGAAGCACACCATCTACGTGGCACCCGAGAAATTCACTGAGGTAAGAAACGATCGGATGATGCACACATCATGATGTATCGTGACACGCACAACGTGACGATAGTTCTCATAGAACAAAACACCTCTCATCATCACATCGTGAACCCTATCATCACATCATGGACCACATCATCACAACATCTCGACGTGCAGGAAATGCATTTATTTCATTTTATTCTTCCTCCACAGCTCACCGCAACAGACATCACTGAGACTGCCTCCCTATCCCTCCGTGCGAACGTATGATGCCAAGCTTTGGCAGTTTGTAGAAGACCAAGGACAAGATGGAGACTACATCTGGAACGTTGGAAAGGACGTAGACTCACCCAACCCACAAGTGAAACTTTTATTTCATTTTATTCTTCTTTGAAACGGGACAACAGCTGAATCACGATAGATGGAAGGGAATTACAGAGACAAGAGGAGTGATTCTAGACATCATCCTTATGGAAGAAGTAACAGGGAGTCACGGCAAGAGAGGTTCGGACGTGATGGGAGTGATCGGCACCGACGTGATGTCGATCGCGATCGATACGATGACGATCGTGGTGATCGCGATCGGCGCGGAGATGATCGCGATCGACGCGATGATCGCCACCGGAACGAATACGAACGACGCGATGATCGCCGAGATGATGACGATCGTCGCCGACGCGACGGTGATCGTCGAGCTGATGATCGACGTGGACATAGGTAGCACTCCGTGTCCTTCCAAAATAAACAGACGTGATGAACTGCATTCACTGAGAGGAAGTCAACAGCGTTAGAAGGGATGATCTTGATACCCTGTCCACGGACCCTGTGTTGCACTGAGATCTTCTTACATCTCATCTGTCTCCCCATACATGATAGTATTTGTAGAGTAAACCCTGTGCGAATGGAACGGCAGAGGAGGGATGAAGAGCCTCTTTGAGAAGTCCTCGAAGAAAAGCGACGATGGTGGTGCGTTCCAGAGACGAGGTCACCTCACTTCTATACTATCGATGATTCGACCAGAGGTGTTGACAGAGGTGTTGAACGATATGGACACACAGAGGTGAAACGTCGTGGAGATTGAGCAGAACAGCGGTCAGTCAACGGTGAGAGACTTATCCGCATATGACATGATATTCAACCTCAGCCAAACGATTCAGTCTCATTCTATCTCCGTTATCGTCTCGAGTATGGCGATTCCACGTGGTATGCTACTCTCATCATCGTGTTCCTTCAAATATGTCAAATGGAACCGGCACGGAAATGAAAATTCGCGCCGAGATGACGAACACCATGTTCCATCGTCCCCACCCTGACCCTCTCCTCTGACCCTCTACCCTCCTCCTGATGCTCTTCTCTTCGAGGTGTTCTCGTTTCATTGTCTCTCATTACGCGAAACCTCCGAATTCACCCTGGATATCGAGGCTAGTCTTGAGTATCCTAGATAAACTCCTCACTCAAAACGTTCGTCTCACGTCTCTAAATAGTTTCTGCCAGGGCGTCAGGGCTGGCTGGGCTGTTTCTCAAACTTTTTGTTTCCGGAATTTATCGCGATATCGTAAAAGATATCAAACATAACACAGAGACCTCTGCCGCGTCCACAGGTAACGACACCGCCCATTCATCGTGGGCCACAATTCAAGCTATCCACAAGGTAATAATATACGGCTCAATCAGACGCCTGTGTCTATATAGACGTTCTTGTGTGTTTACATTTTCTGACCGTCACATCAGATCTCGTGCCTATCATCCTGTCGCCACCTCGAAGATTCTCAAGTAATTTCATACGCTCGAACTGAACGCTTGGCCTCTCGGTTTGTGTTTTGGTTCATCTTCATCGTTTTGACTCCTGGGTAGAAGATGACGGATCCCAATTTGCCCACCATGCGAACTCGCATCAACGGTCTCGCCCTTTCTCTGGCCGAGAAGACCTGGGCTCAGAAGGAGCTGACAGCCAACCCAGACCTGGCTACCACGTGGTTCCCTGAGACAAATGTTAATTTGACAGCTTTCATCAAGCAATCTGCCACCCAGTTTGCCCCACCTGGTGAGTCCCGACCCTTCTTTATTCTCTTTTTATTCTCTTTATTCTCGTCGCGGTGTCCCCAGGGCCTCTATGGGGCTCTACGGGCCTCTCTGGCTCTAGCTCACATAGCGACGGCTGAGAGGGGTCGTTTCGGCTGTCGTATTGAGAGATAATGAGTTGATATTTTTGTTGACACTCACATTAGGTAAAACAGAAAGATATCTTAAGTTAATCGCGATGGAAATGGTTATACAAAAACGGAAGAGACTGGATATTTGGACTCCTTCAAAGAGAACTCTTGTTGATTCTACAGAATTTAAGGACAGTCTTATCTCGTACTACGATAGGAAAGACCCACGATCTAGCGACATCAAATGCATGGTGTTGGATAGATTCTATCCTCGAGACAAGGTAAAATGATCATGATTAATCAGGTAACTCAAGCATTCAGGTTCGCGGATCTCATATATGGAAATATGCGACATATGGCGAAGGGCTAGATGAATTTGGCCTGAAAGAGGATGACGTGAACAAAGAACGTAACGGTCTGCTCCTTGGTGAGGGTATCGAGCTGGCATTCGACAGTAAGCAGTTGTGTTTTCTGTACGACCCTATCAATACAAAGTTTATTGTCAAAGTCCTGGANGAATCATCGCCGTCTCTTTTTCATCGTATCTTCTTAGACTTCGTCTCGAGCGTCCACAGCCGGTGAGTGTCGACCCTTCTTTATTCTCTTTTTATTCTCTTTATTCTCGTCGCGATGTCCCCAGGGCCTCTCCAGGGTCTCTACAGACCTCTCAGGCTCTAGCTCGCATAGCGGCGGCCCTGGAGTTCGTTTCGGCTGTCGTATTGAGAGATAATGAGTTGATATTTTTGTTGACACTCACATTAGGTAAAACAGAAAGATATCTTAAGTTAATCGCGACGGAAATGGTTATACAAAAACGGAAGAGACTGGATATCTGGACTCCTTCAAAGAGAACTCTTGTTGATTCTACAGAATTTAAGAACAGTCTTATCTCGTACTACGATAGGAAAGACCCACGATCTAGCGACATCAAATGCATGGTGTTGGATAGATTCTATCCTCGAGACAAGGTAAAATGATCATGATTAATCAGGTAACTCAAGCATTCAGGTTCGCGGATCTCATATATGGAAATATGCGACATATGGCGAAGGGCTAGATGAATTTGGCCTGAAAGAGGATGACGTGAACAAAGAACGTAACGGTCTGCTCCTTGGTGAGGGTATCGAGCTGGCATTCGACAGTAAGCAGTTGTGTTTTCTGTACGACCCTATCAATACAAAGTTTATTGTCAAAGTCCTGGACCCCGGTCTGTTGCAGGTACATTTAGATCACACAATCATTATCTATAACTAATCTATCTCAAAGTCTTCGACACCAGTGAGCCCTTCACAAACAAGGACGTTTAGCGATATCAATAATCTTCCCTTGTGTCTTCCCGCAGGCCGCAGCCCCTTCCGACGCCTCCTCAGTTGGCATGCCGAGTGCACGTACACTACAGCTTTAAAGAAGACGTGGATTGACCAACCCGCATTTGACACTTTCACCACTTACGACAATTTATCTAATGGAGCCAGACCTGATTTTCTTGAAGATCTTGACAATGAAGAATAACGATGAGAAGATATAATTTATTTGATATTTTTCAACTTTTTGGTGGGGATATAAAGATAAATAAAAAGAGAATATTATGACCATAATTTATTTTTACATTCTGCTGCTGCTACTATCTCTCGTGCGTATCGTTCGTACGTTAGTGTTGTGTTGTCTAGACAATACGGGTTCTGTAAATTGATGAATTGCTCTATGCAGTCTGTTGCTAAACAACAGCACCGGGAGTACTTGATTCCTCCTATTGTACATGAGTCTATCGTGTGTTGAGTTGTTTCTCGAGGTCTAGACGTCTCTGCGCCTCGGCGGCTTTCTTTTCCAGCTGGGCTATTCTTTCTGCCTGACGACGCTTATCTGTCTCCATGCGTGATTTCTCTCGAGTGACGGCGAGGGTATTCTTAATACGCTACTCTTGTAAGAGTCTGGCAGCAGTTTCCGGTCCCTCTTCGATGTGGGCCTCGCAATACACCTTTCCGTCTGATCCGGTACGACGTGGGCCACGGAGTTTGCACCATGTGTCGGGGTTTGCGTAAACAAATTGGCATCCAGAAGGTGGTTGTGGTCCACGGCGTCTCACAGAGGCTGGCAACGATTCTCTGTGAGGAGGTGCGTTGACAGCTTGGCAACGATTCTCTGTGAGGCGCTCTGAAGTGGGTGACAGAGGACGAGGAGGTGAGGCCTGACGAGGGCTACCAAAAAGCTCTGGAATACCGTTGTAGGTCTCGTCAACATCCATAGGCGCGATCTCGTTGTGGACGGGTCTCCACTTGTCGTGACTGATACGGCAGAAAGGACACGGCCTCAGGTCAAGCTCCAGATCAAGAGCACAGTCGGAGCAGATTTGGTGACCGGGTACCACTGCCCAGACGGTAGGGTTGGCGTCGTTGGCATGCTCTATTGGCACAAACGGTTTAGCCTCGCGGCATACTCCACACACAGCAGACATCCTAGATAACACTTGAGTTTGTAGCAGTAGCAGAAGGCTCTCGTGGTCGGCGAGAGCGTGCTATGTAAAAAATGATTGTTTAGCGGTGCTTTGTGAATTTGGGACTTTGAATTCGTCTGACGTTTTCGCGGCAATTTGAGTGAAAACTCGTTTAATCTGGATAGATCTGCCTAATTCTATTGCCGAGTGAGAGCAAATCTGCGGGCGCTCGGCCAAAAAAGCAGTTTTTCAGTTTTTTGCCTGCGCTGTAGGCGTTCCGTAGAACGTCCTAAGAACAAGGGTAGTACAAAAGATTTAAAACAAATAAAACCAGCCATCTAAGGCGTTTAGAAGGTTCGATTTACAACGCGTCAACAGGCAGATAGATATCACGATACTTTTTCGTCACCGTATAGGCGGTCTTGGTATACTGCATCCTGTATGCTTTCCAGTAGATTCCGCTCAGTTTCGCTTTTTTTTCTTACATTGGAAACAGCAACCAGAAGAGATACGCGGACATGTTCGCCCGCACTTATCAACTCGCCGGTGAGTCTTTTATTATTTGCGAGGACAGTCTTTGCGACCGCCCATATGTTCTTCGCGCCGACTCTTCGTTCTTGTCCATCGGCATGAAATAATGCCTGCAGTGTCATCTTGGCGCCATAGTGGCAATCAGCAGGTGCTTTATGGTACCATTCGTGCGTTCTATTTGGGCTTGACCTTGTGGCTTATCGCTAGGTTACGTTATATGTTTTATACCGTCCGACTCTTACGAATTCAGAGCTGTGAAGGAAGTGGCATTATCTGCCTGTAGCGTCTGGCACTTGACAGGTAAGTCGTCGATCTATCGTGTGAGACAATTTGCGACATTTTTCGCTGTTTTCGTCTTGAGCTCAATAAATATTTCGAAAATGCGTTGACAATTTAATCGGCAAGTACCGTCATTATAATGTCACAATGCTTTTTTGCTGTACAGCGGTTAAAATCGCTCTAATCGCTAATTTTATATTCGTGTCGTAAATACACAATAATACTCTAGACCGAGTCGGAGTCTGACTTGAAATTACTGGACGAAAATGTTGCTGGTGTAGCAAAATCGTGGCGTGTCCTTATTACACTGTTTACCACCCACGCAGTGTACAGACCATGCCTGCCACACTGTAGACAGGACGACTGCCGATCTCTCAAAAAATCCTGAGATATAGAGCGCCAGCTAAACAAAAGAATATAAAGTTCAAATTTGAATGAATAATCTGCTTTATGTGTGCATTAGCGTTTACAATTTTGGTCATTTTTTTTGGAAACTAAACTATCTGTCAATACAAGACCAACAGCTAAAAAAATATGTAACATTATTTACTATTTATATTGTTATATCACATTCCCTTTGGAAGTCCAAGGTCTGCACTGTACCTACCACAACGACCACCACTTCTTCATCTTCAACATCTTTTGCACCAGTACTGCATCCTCCACTTCCTCTACATCGTCGACCACTAGTGGTACATCGATATCCATCTCTTCTGCATCCAGTGCAGAGGCGACCTCACCTATGAAGATTATCAATACTGTTTACAAACAATACAACTATCACCACTGGACAAGCTCAGGTGAGAAGAAGAGAAGAAGAAGACAGAGAGTGACACTTGTACAGAGCATATTGAACAGCACATCCTCGAATGATGCAGAGGTGAGAGAGAAACCAATCAAAGAAAAACGTTTCTCAGAGAGAGATCTGCAAGATAACTACAATTTTCCCATAGATAACCAAATATACTTCACCGTACCCAACGTGTCGGCATCACAACCGTCAATGGCCGACAGAAGTAGAGAGAAGGTCAACACGAACCAAACGGAGGAAGTTCCCATCAGGCTCTCTCTCAGTATGACCTTGGATCTCAAAAGAACTGTTTTTGGTCTTTTTTGGTTGCTTCTTAAGCCGTTTCTTCAGAAAGAGAAGCTCGTTTCTGCATAAACGGAATGTTTGACACCCTGTATGGGAACTTCCCGCGTATAAACTCTCTCTGCAGAAACGATGCGCTTTGTAGTGACCGAAATAACAGAAGGCCATCAACGAAGATTGGTGAACAATTTAGAATCATGCGGATTCGGTCAACAGTTCACGTCATTACATCTGCCACAAGAATCATATACGTACCGTTATTCTATTTTGCTGCAACGACTCACCTCAGCTTCAAAATAATTGTACACTTAAGATTGCCTTCATCGGTTGATGAATATAAAAAGAGCCTCTACTGGGGATCGAACCCAGAATCTCTTGGTTCGTAGCCAAGCGCTGTTCCATTGAGCCATAGAGGCGGTGTGTGGCCGAAGTGCAATATATACATATCAGGAGCTGTGCTGGCAGCCAAGGGATTGAGCGAATTGTTCCGATTCGAGATAGAAGACGGGTTAAGGAGATATTGCACACTCAAACTCGCTCACATATTCTTCACATTCACCATAAGCGACTCCCACCTATCAAGGGGAATAGCAAAACAAGTATCAACTGTTCAATGACGCATCGAACTTCTCTCATATTCATTATCAGAAGGTTCGTGCAATTGAGTTTGTATTTTCACTATTTTCACAGACCTCGGTTGGGAACATATTCGTCTTTTCTCGGCACCATGGTGATACAATCTACAACGAGTCACTCCCCCCTCCACACCACCCTCTCACCTATGATCGGACAGACGGACAGACACAGAGTGCATCCGGTGCACTTGTCGGTGACAGTGGGAATGTGATTCTCCGCCGAAAACTCGATGGCCTGGTAGCCAGAATCGTTACAAGTCATGTAACATTTTCCACAGTTGATGCACAGCTCTTCGTCTACGAGGGCGACCACTTGTTGCTGTAGAGGGTCAGAGATGTAGAAGGTGGAAGAGCAGCTCTCACCTTGTTATTGAGCTGATTATAGGTTCCGATGAAGGGTACGGCTTTGCCAACTTGTTGGAGGACCGTCTGGATCTTCTTTGCGGTTTCAGAGTGACCGTTCACTCCGTTCGAACCGTTTGTAGATTTCTCGTTCAATTTCTCTTCTTCCGATTCCTTTGAACATTTACAACGTTGTAGACGACCAAAACTCACCCTTCCATCCAACTTCTCTTGCTTCTCCTTGCGAATCAGTTCGTGTCTCTGTCTCAGAAAGTTTCCAAATTTGGGTAGACCTGTCAAATGTCAGGTGTGAGCTGTCAAAATGACGTACCCATGGCAGCGGCGGTGTTGTTCTTATGCTTGGGAATGGCTCCCTTGGGAGGAGACTGACCGGACCATCCGAGGTATAACTCCGGCCTGGACTGCATGTACAGGTGGGCCTGTCACCCGTAAACGTTTTCCAGGAATCGACCGTCTACAACTCACCTTCAGACCCAGTATGTAGTCTTCTACGACGGTGAAGTCTTGGTTCTGCACGGCCGAGCAGATCTGAACGACACCGGCACCGCAATAGAAGAATTGAATCGAAGTGTCTGCGGAATCTGCACCACCCGTTCCCATGATGGGGTAACCTGGCAACGCCCTCGCGATGGCCGATACACCTGGTACGTTGTAGATCGTTCATAGAGTGAGGGTGAATCACCTTTGAGGGCGACGGGTCTGGCTGCGTTACCGGAGACACCACCGTAAGTTGTTCTCTGTTCGGCTCCAACTGCGGGCCACGCGTAACCGCTGCTGTTGATACCCATGAGGCCTGCCGGAGTCAGAGTGGCTCGTTGTAGATGGAATCCCACCCGAGATGGTGTTGATGGCAGTGACACCGGTGGCTCCTCCCTTGTGGGCGCTCTTTGCGATTTCGGTGATGTCTAAGAAGAGTGAGACGTGGTAAGATAGTACACTCACCAGTGACGTTGGGCGTCAGCTTTACGAAGACGGGGATCTTAACGGCCTGTGATACCCACTCACTGATGTGTAACACCAGCTCGGGCTGAATCCGATTACAACGTTGTAGATGGACGAACGACTCACATCTTGGCCGCAGGCCAAACCCATTCCCCTCTCACCCATACCGTGTGGGCAACTCAAATTCAACTCGAGGGCGTCCGGTCCAGCAGCTTCGGCCATTCTCGCGAGTTCCTACGAGTTCTCATTGAGTTTTCCGTCGAATTTCACGGAGAATTTACCTGCCAGTCCTCCTTGTTGTAAGAAGACATGATACTCGCGATGACGATGCGGTCCGGAAAGTCTCTCTTCAACTCCTTGATGCTCTCGCACCAGTACTGGGGAGATTTCTCCGAAATAAGTTCGATGTTGAGGAAAGCCCCTTGCCCTGGACCGTAGTGATGTCCACTCGTCGTACCCCTGACGATTCTGGGTGAAACGTTTGTAACAGAGTCCTTGTTGAGAGAGAAGGTCTTCGTCACTGCAAAACCCCAGCCGGCCTCGAATGATCTGGGAGCGTTGAATGGATGACGTGGAATGACGTCATCGTTGTAGATGATGATCACCTTCGGATCATGTCACTCGAGGTACAAGGTGTGGCCGATGCGAGACCGAATGGGTTGGGGAATAGGATGCCAGCGTATTCGATGGAAACGTCTACCGCGTCGATCTCGGTGTAAAACTTTGGCAGGCACGGTGAGTTCTCCACGGGAATTCCGTATTGAGCTTGGAGGTACTTGTGGATGTGCCAAGAGGCAGTCTTTCCATCGTTGGCAGCCTCTACGGTCATTCCGTTGCCTGGCGACGTCAGTGTGACCGAAATACCGTGGAAAACTCACCGATGATGTCTCCACCGCAGAACAACCATTCGGCATCGATGCTCTGTCCTATGAGAGATGTGAGAAATCTCGCGCAATCGAATAGTGTACACACCGGTTTCAAGGTTTACGTTGGCGGATCCCCACTTGTTCAGCTTCAGGGGTGACATCTTTTCGTTGAGGGTCTGGGGCACTTGAGAGCCAAAGGCAGAGATGACAAAGTCACACTTCATCCTCACAAATTGATCTTCATCGATGATACTGTCTCCTTGATCATTCGCATCCATCTTGTACAACTCCAGCCCTCTGATGTGACCGTTACGCACGATGACCTAACACACATTTCAATTTCAAACGACCCGCGCAAACTCACCTCCTTGGGTAGAGAGTAAGGAATGAACTCGCACTTCTCCTCTCTCGCAGCTTCGGCCTCTTCAGGTACAGCCTTGATACCACTGCTGCCCTTTCTGAATGCAATGTAAACTCGATCCGCTCCACATCGTAGGGCAGACGTCGCACAATCCATGGCAGTATCTCCTGCTCCCAGAACGACCACCTTACCGTACAAGGCGGGAAGCTGATGGAGAATCAGTGGAGAACGCTTGGGAAACTGCCCACCTGTGACTTGCAGCTGCACATGCCGGGCTTGCTGGCCTGAGTGACGAGCGGAAGGAAATCCTTCGAAGAGTAGAATCCCTCCTTCTCTCCCACGTTCTCAAACATCTTCTCTACTTTGGGCTGGGGCGTGTTAGATACGAGAGGGTCCCAATTCCATTCACCGAAGGAAAGCCGATACCGAGGAAGACGCACTCGTATCCCTTCTCCTTGAGAGATTCCACGGAAAAGTCGCGTCCCAATTCTTGTCCGTAGTGAATTTTCACGCCGAGATCAGTCATGAGGCGTACTTCGAAATCTACGACGTCGTAGGGTAGTCTGTACTGGGGGATCTCACTGCTGCTGAGACCACCTGAGATATCGTGAGTCATAGAGGGGGGAGGAACGGTACCTGCGTATTCCCGCTTCTCGAAGATTTCAACATTTGAATATCCCATTCGCGCCAAAAATGTGGCACAAGAGATGGAAGCTGGACCACAGCCGATGAGGGCGATCTTGGCCTGGAATCGTCTCAGTCGATCTGTTCGGATCGAATGTTTGACGCACCTGATAGCTCTCGGGTAATTGATCGACGGGGACGGCGGAGGGGTCTCTGATCTGTTTCAAACCCATCTCTTTGAAGACCTGCACGATGTCAGATCATCGAATGGGGGTGGATCACGATGGGTACCTCTGTGGCAAACTGTTGTAGACCACCAATGTTGATGGGACCTTCTTCTGTGGCGGCCAAGTTGCAGCCACCCACGCAGAGGTCACTGGTGGGGCAGACCATACCACAAGTCAAGCCGACTGGGTTGTCTGAGAAGATCGCTTTGGCTGCTCCATAGTAGTTCTGTTTGTTTTTGGAATCTGGATGATTGAAGAGCCGAATTTACCTTGTTGGAGATGGAGGTGATAAATGATTTGATGTCCAACTGGGTGGGGCAACTCTTTTGACAGGGTGCGTCCACGCATTTCAGACAACGGCTCGATTCGAAGAGAGCACCCCTCTCCGTGAGAGTCGTGTGCTTGATATCGTCAAAGTTGTTCTTCAAGTTGCAACCCTATGAAAATCGCGTGAGTTGGTCAATCCGATTCCATCGTCTTCTCACCGATGGGCTGTCTATATTTCTCTTCCACAATGTTTTCTCCTTCTTTGTCTTTGCACTCGGTCGTAAGCTCGCATACTTTTGAACCGTTGGTTGGAGGGCCAAGATCTGTAGGAAAGACGTCAGCGTTGCATTGCTATGATTTAAATACCTCTATGTCTTTGACTGCAGAGACGTCCTTCTTCATTGTTGTATCTTGTGCGTTGGCTGCCACCATGTTGGATCCGAAATGGTGACAAGCTGACCCGTTGTCAGTTTGTAAACCTCGTTGTAAACCCAATTCCCGTTATTTGGATTGTCAAACAACGAGGAAAGCCTGAGAGAATTCGGAATCCTCATTTTTATCCTATTTCCCATAGTTACGGTGTAATATTACTTCAATAGATTTTATGTACTTGCGACGCTGATCGCTGGCCTTCTGTTCCTCCAATGCGATAGGAAACATGGTTCGCAGCACGGTTGGATTATGTTGTAGACAGACCCTCTTTCTTCAGAAACAAGAAACGAGGAACGTTCCCATGTGTACCAAATCCGACGCCGATGAAATACCTATACCCGAAGCTCTCTGACCTAGATATAGAAGTCACTTACGAGAACATCAAGAAGCTATGTGGTGAACCAGCATTGAAGTTAGCTCAATTGGGGGGCCAGTACTTAGCAGATCGCGTCATTCGCCTTGCCAACCTATGCCTTCAACCGCAATAGTGTGTCATCACCATTACTGAATAGACAATCACCATCGAACAGTATTTCCAAACTCAAGTCGGATCACCAATTAGACTCTATTCAACCGATAAAATCGGTCGCACGTTCCATTCCATATCTCTTCACAGTCTCGAAAGGTACAATTCAGACGAACAGAGCCAAAAGAGATGCCAGGTTGTTCATCCACGCCCTCTTTCAGCTGTGGGATCCAGAAGCAACCACCGAGGTGAAGAAACAGAAACCGAAGCCCAAATCCCAGCCAGCGGTGGTCTCAAATAAGCCCGCCCAAACGGCAGTCTCAAATGTTAAACCTCCCGCGGTAGTCGCACCCAACGTCCCACCTTCTGCTAATTCTCCCTCGACAATCAAGGCAGTCTCGTTCACCGCAGTCGATGCCTCGATAGAACACACGGAGAATTTGCGCAAGATGATGGCCCTGATGAGTGTCGGACCTCAAGATAAGGCTACATTGGATATCTCTCCGTCGTTCAAGCAGAAGTCGGCTGGTTCGACCGAAGGTGACTTGTTTTGAATGAAATCATTTATAAATTGCGCAGAGTTGAAGAGCGAGGTACCGTCCACTCGATCTGTGACGACCAAACCACCGATCAAGAAAGGTCGTTCATCGACATCGTCATGCACATCGTTGAAATCATTCTAGATCCATCGGAGACTATCAAACCTGCGATCGTATTGGTGGACGATGTTTTCCGTCTGGTCCAAGCTGTGTCCATCATTGGGTCGGAGAAAATAATTTCTTTCGATTGTGAGATGACGCAAGATGACGGACGCTCTCAACTGGCTTTGTTACAGATCTCTACAACCTGTCTGTCTGTCTTCCTCTTCGACATGATGTTTGTCAAGAAAATAATACCATTGATGTTGGAGTCATTCAAGGTGAAGTCTACCTCTTTTTCAAATATTTTATCTTGTCATATTTGATCATGATTCACGGATGGTAATGTGATGATGTCATCAGGCTATCTTTGAATCACCAAATATTAAGAAGATCGTTCACGATGGAAGGCAGGACGTTCAACTGCTCAAATCCGAGTTGGACATATCTGTGAAGAATGTGTTAGATACACAAGTGCAATACAGTCTATTGGAGAAGATGAGAGGAGAAGAGACACGTAGGGTCAGCCTGTCTAAGCTCATCGAAAGATATTGTCCACAACACCTTACCGTGAAAAATAAGGTAACCACGTCAGTTGCGAGAGACTAATACTTTTTAGATTTCGCAGAGATTTCAGCACGAACCGAGACTGTGGGAGAAGAGGCCTCTCACTTCTGATATGATCGATTACGCATCCAATGACGCAAAGTTATTATTCGAAATTTCGCGGAGAATCGAGGACGAAATGAGAGCTTATCAAGATGAGTTGTCGTGTACCAACTGTGAGACCATCGAAGAGGAAAGTTGTTTCACTAGGAAGAATGCACCGAAGAACAAGATCCTCTGTATCTCTTTCGACGATAATTCTGCGAGATATCGTCCAATAGAGGAGGTGATCACACAGGGCGATGGTCAGTTTGTCGATGATTAATCCAACATTTAAATCTTCACAGCGCCTACTGCGAAGAGAGAGGGGAGAGAGGGGAGAGATGAGAACGTAGAAGATATCCTCAGAGTCTTTCCTCCAAATGTGAGTTGTTTACCAGCAGGTCATTTTGTTCCATCTCAATATGCGGCAGGTCGCCAATGCTATCCGTAACGAAATCTCCAAGCAAATCGACGTACAACTCAACGAGATCGTGGTAGATTGGCAGAGACTCATCCAGCTACGCTTCTCTGACGGCGGCCAACGATCCCTCCACGAACTCGGGGTGGTAGCTCAGATGGAGCCTTTCGTCAAAGAACTCATGTCCAAGACGAACACTGGCTTCAGCTCTGATAATCGTATCGGCCTGCAGGTGATATATTCTTACCACCTTCTCGATGCGTAATTCACAACCTGGGCAGGACAGCCTGCACAGGATCTCTGCAATCAAGAGTAAACAGAAGAAGATTGTTGGTCTGACCTATCGCATTGGCAGACACGTCAGAAGTTCCGCAAAACTATTGACCGATGTCATTCATCAAGTGACGAAAAAACACCAAGGAGAACCACAGAGTGTTCTGTTAGTAGGCCCACCCGGCGTGGGAAAGACTACACTCTTACGTGAATTTTCTCGAACTCTCTGCGAGGAACACAAGTGAGTCACGTCGAACTTACTGCACGTATCTTACGGAGATGTAGAGAGAATGTGATGATTGTGGATACATCGAACGAGATCGGTGGAGATGGTGATACCATGCATCACTGCGTCGGCGAGCACGCCAGAAGGATGCCGGTACAGTTTCATCTCGAAATTCCAGTGAAAACTGAGCTCGAACAGGTAGCCAATCGTGAGAATCAGCATGATATCATGATCGAGGCGGTGCAAAATCACACACCCACCGTACTGGTCATCGACGAGATTGGTAACAAGAAAGAGGCGAGTTGTAGTTCGACAGATACAGAAATGACAGAGACAGGCCACTGCGGCCAAGACCATCTCTCAACGTGGTATCGGTCTGATTGGAACCGCCCACGGAACATCGATCGATTCTCTCATGAAAAATCCAGACTTAATACCCCTCCTGGGAGGTAAGGAGATCTGTCGAATTACAACTCGATTCTGAAGGTATACAGGTCTGCAAGCCGTCATTCTCAGTGATAAGTCGCTGAACGGTAGCACTCAAGGAGGAAAGACTCGATTGGAGAGAGTGGGGGCACCTACCTTCCCTGTCGTGGTAGAGATCGTCAAGAGAAACATGATCAGAATACATCACGATGTTGCGGAGACCATCGACAAGAAATTGGCGGGAAAAGCGTACGAGCAGGAGATACGGTGGGACATTGGCATGATTCCTGGAGAACTGACTCGTTGTAGATGGGTAGACGAGAGGGATCCCGGGATGGTATATGCTACCTTCGAGATCACGAGTGGTCAATCCAAGAGAGATTGGATCGAAGAGTTGAGAGACAAGATGGCACAGCATTCGGCGGAGAAGAAGAGCACATGAAGACATCTCATTTTCTTACCACAATGATGGCATAAAGGACGACAATGATTTAAATGCTGGGAACGTAATAATACAATGTGCACATTTGTTGACAGTCACGGAGTCATTGTGAATTGGTCTCCTGGGATATGGGTGACTATCGGATAATATGCGTGAAGCGATGGCGTCACAAGGGAGTATAGGAAATATCTCTTGTTCACATCATTTTGAAGGATAAGAAGATAACCGATCCCTGGGACTTCAGCGGAGGGAGGCTCGAAGTAGCCACAGTATATCAACCACACACAGAGGTATCCACTATGGCACCACCGGTTCTGTCTTCTCTCGATCAGGCGACCCTCACGTCTCTCAGTGAGATGTTGAGTGAGAGAATTTTACCACAAACTCCGTCTTGGTTCACGGTGATTACCACGATGATAACCACCGCCCTGAGACACCACAGATCAATGTCTATGTACTCATCATGGCGACCTACTTCCTTGTTCGCCTACTTCACGATGTCATCTTGCCCAATCATGTCGTGGGGAAGATGAGATGGTGGAAGGAATTCACCCACGAACACCGTAGAACAATGGTCATCTATGTCCTTCAGGTCGTTTACACCACCATCGCCCTGGGATTACAGTTCGCCGCCATACCTGTCTTCTGGCTCGAATACCGTCCACACAGACTCAATTTCCTTCAGTACGCCTGCAATATAGTCGCCGTCCTCTATTGCACGGAGCTGCTCTATCGAACCAAGATGAGGATTCCAATGATCACCCACCATATTTCGACCCTCTTCGCAATCTCCATTGGGTTCTCCATGCTGTTCACCCTCGAAGATCCATCCTTCATCAGCACCGGAGCAGCGTGGCTATTACAAGCCACTACAGAGCAGACCACATTCGGTGAGGACCGGTCCGTCAGACATAGTTGACCTCTTCAGTGGCATTATTCATGTACCGTATGAAAATTCACATGCGATGGGTCCAGAGACTCCTCTATATATCTGCGTTGCAGTCGCTCTTATTCAAGGTGATCTACTGTCACTCCATCGAAAGATCTCACACGATTAGATGTTCAGCACTGCCTTGACCACTTATTATTGGGCGCAATATCAGAGATTTCCCGAGTCATCTACCAAGCCTGCCACTGTTTGGGCATGGAATTTTATGTTTTGGACCGCCACTCTCTGCCTCATGGTCACGCAGTTCTGGGGCAGCTGGTGCATCACTCCTCATTCGTACCATCGTCTGTGACCCAATCAGGATTTTATACGTTCTGGGTAGATCGGTGAAAGTGAGGTACAACGCAGGACAACAACCATCTTCAGAAGATCCGATGGAATTGGAAGTGCAAGTCGATGTCGCTTCATCATCCCACGCAACTGTCGAACTGCCAGAGAAGTCTTTGTCCTCCTACAGACCAGCTGACAAAGAGAAGAATGCTTCCACTGTGTCCTCTTTCCACGAATTGCCCTCCACTCAATTTCACGTGAAGAGGAGCAGAAGGGACCTCCTCAAGACATTGAGCCACTCTATATTATACCCCACATACGAATCCAGTTCAGAAGAAGATGAAGGAGAGGAGATCAACGAAGAAGGGAAACCAGAGGAGGGCATGTAATGAGAAGATAAATTCTCAGGCGTATTTGTTGATAAAATCTGATAAGTATGTGTTAAATACACAAGTGCGATACAGTTTAAGAGGTAAGGAGAGCGAAGAAGAAAAAGTAATGAATCATCATCATCGACGCGATCCAGACACAGAATTTCTTTATGAAGATCCACGTGGCAGCTTCCTCTCGCACTCTTCGGCGTAATTCTTCGGTTTCAACTCGTCCGCGATCTCGTTGAACCTCTTTAGAGGACAGAACTCTCCCTCTCCCAGCTGTCCCTCCACCCACTGCTCCCTGCACGCGGGCAGCTGCACGAGTCGATTGTTAAAGAGGATGCGAACCAGATGAGAAGGTTCTTCTTTCTTCTCTCGCTCGAACAATTCGAAGCGAATGTTCGAAGCGTAAGGAGGCCAGTGGAGACCGTCTGTGATCTGTTGTCGAGTGTGAGGGAAAACTCTCAATCGATAGATGTACCTTGAATGCACCCAAGAGGGGTGCGATGGTGGAATCGTGACCAGAGTAGAGGGCGAGCTTCGTTGTAGATCGACCTTCTACCTTATCCTGCATGGCCGTGGAGATCTGTTCGCTCCTCAGTCGATCGATTTGGAAAATGTTTGGCGGTGCACATTACGGTGGGGAGAGAATAAAATGAAATAAATCCTTCACCTCTCCCACGAGACGACCAATACCCAATTTGGCCAACTCTGCCGATCGACTGTAAGGCATCCACCACGTGTTGGACACTACCTTCTCTAATCGATTGAAGACCTCCCATACGTCAGTCTGTGCACTGTGACGACTGCACTCACTCCTTCGTTGAGACCATGCTGCAGTGGCATCTTGTGAGCGATCCTGCACATCGCGTGATCTGCCACCTGTTTCGTTCTCAATGATGAGATGGATGATTGTGTTGTCACCTCGGTCATCGATCTATTCCTTCCCTTCTCGTCCTTCTGTGACAAGTAGAAGCTTAATTCTTTCTCTAACGGCTCTCTCTGTGGAGGTGTGAGTTGGGAGAGGTGTGCATCACTTCACCTCTCTCTTCACAAACTCTTTATTGTACTCGGACTGCGAGAATTCTTTCATCAGCTCTCTCACTCGACCACAGCTGTGGTCGATATAGAGGGTTTCACTCTGCTGTGAAGGAACTTCAGTATCCATTTCGATGAGATTTCGGTGAAATTTCACTCACGAGGGTGGCTTCTTTGGGATCTCTGCGGATGGTGATGGGCATGCCTGTGAGTGTTAATCTACAATCAGCCAAAATCTCATCTATTTCACCCGAATACGACTCTTCCGTGGCGAGTGGTTGATCTGCAGACGACTTTCAGCCTCGTTGTAGATCGTCGACTCCTCCATCTCAGATTCACTCACCTGATGTCCTGGGATAAAGCGTAGACAGCTGATTCTGCATCGACTGCTTTGTCCTCTTTACATCAGTGGAACGAAGAGACAAGACTGAAGGATCTAAGTCTCTGGATGTCAGGTCAGCACGTGGACGACTCGATATAACGATCACCTGGGTAAGAAACCCAAGCGGTCGACGTAGATGGATCTCATCGCAGCACCTGCGACAGCAGATGAGTCAATGGAATGGGATAGGATGATTGGCTCACCGATGCGTTGGTGTTGATATTTACCCAGGCGTGTCAGATCACCCGCCTCACATGTTCTCGTGTTCAAGGATTCTTTCGATATGTCGGTGATCAACTGTGGCGGTCAATGGATGATGTAAACGAAGATCACACCTCTTGTTCTTTGCCGTAATCATCTTCACAAACCCAGTCTAAGATCTTCTTGAGATCAGGTTTAGCTTCTTCTTTGGAGATGGTTTCTTGTGTGGGTTCGTAGGGGTTCCATTTCACAATCGGTGTTCTGTTTCGAGGTCAGTACTTCTGTCTGTTTGACGAGATGATATTTTCATCACCTATCTCCGTGTCTAAATACCATTTGAACTTGGCGTAGTTTCAGATCGTTCGGATACATCTACGTCAATCAGGGGGGAAGGAAATCCATCTTACCTTCTTCAATAAGGTGTCATCAGTTGATGGCACAGTGGACTCTGTGTCCATCATGTTGGACTCTCCCCTCTTCATGATCTCCGGAAAATGGCTGACCCTTGTAATTTCACCGTCGCAGATTCGCACCGTTCATTTTTTCATCCCGTCTGCAATCCAGTTCGCGTTCACAGACTTCACCGTACACCAGCATCGTAGAGATCAGACGCTGGAAGGAGAAAGTGAAGGAGGCAGGGGTCATCCTCCATCTGATTCAAGCGAACACCTTCATGTGGAACACATGTTCCCGTCTAATCTCCTGCAAGGCATTCGACGATATCAGGAAGACATTTATTTAGAGTCCATCAGTAAAGCAACCATGGCCTGTCTGGGGAGAACGTCGATTGCCAAGACGGTACCAGCATGTGGTTTCCAACCGAGGGGAAGCTTCTCAAATTTGAAGATAGATTTAGCAACATCGAGAGCTACGCCAGTGCTCCATTCTCCAAAGACGAGCTGGAAGATGGTGACCTCTCCGGAGGCGGATTTCTTCTGATCCTCAGTCCAGACGAAGTTGGGGTTACGCAGCTTAGAATCAGCATGGCGGATCTGCATCATCGCGTCAGATGTGATGTGTTGGGAGATGGTGAGCTTACACGACGATAGGCTACCATGTCCTTCCAGGTGATAACTTTCTTGTCGGAGGAAGAGTCGAAGAGGCCTTGGAGAAGGGTGGCGTTGACGAGTGTAGAGTCTCCCAGAGCGTTGTCGTTGCGGGTCATGGAGGCATCGTGCTCAATCCTGGAATGTTCGATCAGAACCGTGCAAGTCTTTCGAGTGCTCACATGTTGTGCTTCTGTAAGTCGAGTAGGGAAACGGTGTTGGTACCGTACTTCTTGAAGACAACATTCGCCAAGATGAGACCGATGTCCCTTCCTACTTGACGTCAATCGTGCAAACCTCGCAGGAGAAAGACTCACCAACGTTGAATCCCTGAAAGAGACCCGTGATGATGTCCATCTTCGTGATGTTCTTTCCATCTCTAGGTAGATATCCATGGTTGGCAAGGGTATTGAGAGCTTCAATGAATCAGACACTCTCGCATGATTGTGAGACGTTACCCGGACAAGGAGAACGGTAATCACCACGAGCAGGTGCTCTGAATGAATGATCGTCATCGACGATCAACAGACGACCGTCAGGACCGCGGGGGTAGGCAGATGCTACGACCAAGAGGGCGGCGACAGCGAAGAGAGTTGTTCTCATGTTGTTGTCTCTGTGGAAATATCGCCAGGGGAGTCGTTCGTTAGTTTATCCGATTGTCCTTAAAGCTGTCAATCTCTCGGGCTCCTCAAGAGAAAGCCGGTCGCGATAATGAACGGGGAAGGACGCAAATCCTCCTGAAGTAAGTAAGCGGACCAGTGGGAGACAAGCTCGTGAAGTGAATTGATGAACTCACGAAAAGTTCTCATCTTATTCGTCTGTAAGGATATCTAAGGGAGAAATTGATCTGAATACAGCGAACATCTTCACTTCTCCTTTCTCAACCCGGATCATCTTCCTTCGTTTACCTGTACCTTTGCCACCGATGAGGGTGGTCAGGTCGAGACACCTCCTTCTGATCGATGACGTCCGTCGTGTATTGGAAGGCGAAATCGGTGCCTCACACATTGTCTACAGGTCTGCAGACAATCACCCAATGGACTCAAATCCAAAGGTATGTGATCTTATGTACCGACGATATGTGGCTGTACAATTATTTATTTAAGCACGAATAGAAGCTACCAGGTGGCTGTTGATTGCAGGGTCACTGAAAAATCTGAACGAATTAGAATTTAGAATTTACGAACACGATGCGATCGATGATGGAGGATCGTGCTGATGCGGCAGACTTACTTCGGCAGACATCCAATTCTCCACCACTCGAAAGCCTGGCGCCAGACTTTCTCGGGTCAAAAATTTGAGAGGAAACGAAACCAAATGTCCACGGATCATCTTCAGAGGTTCCTGCTCATCATGTCACTCTTCGTGTGCCGATGATGATGATAATGATGATCGTGTGTGTGACCAAGAAGAACTCACATCCAAAATGTGTCCTCCGTCTTTTTTCAAATGTTTCAACTTTTTCCTTGCAGTTCTCTCTAATTCAGAGAAATTGTGTATCGTCTCAATTCCATCCCTGGGGATGTTCTTGAAGATCTGTTTGAAATTTGAATGCGCTCCTTTGGCGGGATCTTCATTTTACCTCGTTGTAGACGGTGGTATTTTTTCTCGAAGTCTTGAGCCATATCTTGTTGTACACTCGATCACAGATGGGATCGTTAATGGTATCATCATCCTCACTCAGTCCCAAATGTTCCCGCCACAAATTTTTCCTCAACTCGTGGGCAAATTTTCCTACCTGTACGTTGCGATGAATTTTCCGTGAAGATTCAGAGAAATGTATCACCTGGTAAGGCTGTTCGTTCATGTAGCTGTCGACTTTTTTGTTGTCCTCTATCAACAGACAGATCTCACTGTCTCGATCTCCATTCATACTTCGATCGTTAATGTTGGCTGAACCAATGATGGCAGCTGATAGTAATCAGAACATACATTCTACAACGAGCCACAAAAATTCTTCGGATAAAATGTCTATGAAATGTCACCTCGATCATCTACAATCAGACACTTGCAGTGAACGTAAATCTGTTCCGTCTGCAGTCTCTTACCCAGATAGGAGTGAGTCCTGAGCGAGTGAAAAGTGATGTAATCTTCCACGACAATTCCAGGAAATTCCGCCCTTAGCTTATCGCCGATGCTGGTACCTCCTCGATCGATCGTCTGGTACTGCCTGATGATTTTATCAGTGGAAAGTGTCGAACTACAACGAACCATTTCATGACGTAGAGGACGGAGGGGCTGTCCTTCCAGCTTCCGTTTCCAGCGGGGAAGGCCGGAAGAATGATGATTACCCGGAAGACCTGTCATCGGTGAGATGGCGAGTTGTAGATGAAGCGTACCTGCTTGCGTATGTGTGCGGTACGTATGCGGTTATAAATAGCCTCAGCGACGCGATTCTGCACGCCTCCTCCACACAGGGAGCTGATAAAATACTGCAGAATTGAGCCTCTACAACGAGCCAGATAATCACCTGATTTTCGATATAAATAAAGTGTTGGGCATGGTTGATCAGCTCGATGTAAGCTTGGTGAATCGATGTCTCCGTCACGATACTGTTCTTAAAATCATTTTCGGCCCGTCTACACTGCTGTAGATCTTCACCTGCCGCTCCACGATCCCAGAGACCTCAAGACTTGAACTTGACAGCTACTAGAGAAAGATCTCTCGTCATACTGACACACCTGTACGACGTCAGATGTGACATCTTTCTCATCGATTCACGATTGTCCTCCTGTGAATGTTCTTGTCTAAAGCTTTCAGCTGTCTGTGGTGTCTGGGGGAAGTGTTGTTCGTAGCAACGGCTAGTTGTACGAAAGGTAAGGACGCACACACCGGTACCATGACCTATTGAAAATTCAATCGTTCGAAATTTGGCGGGAAATCTTCACATTGTAAAGACCCGCCTTCTCATCCACCGCCTCTTGTTTTCCCGCCACTTGCATCTGATTCGAAATTCAAATTCCATCCGTTGACATCTTGAATGTGACTCACCGCCGCCTTTCTAGTAGATTCCTCTGGAATTTCTACCTGCGACGTCGCGATCTCGCGAACTCTTCTCAAAGGTGCGAATCCGCCCCTGTCCCTGTATCCCAACAGACTGAACGTCGTGCTCTCTACCAATCCACTACTCGTCAATTTCGACCGCGAGACGTCCTATTTTCGTCAATCTACAAACGTGTAGACGGACAAATTTCTCTCACCTGTGCCACCGCAGTGTTCGTCTCGACGAGAATACCGGGGCGGATTAATTTAAGATTAGGTTCCGATGTCTTTGGATACAGACTAGGTGCTGATGAGCCTGTCGATATGACGTGGTGGTTCCATCTCATGATGAAATTTCGAGCCACGTCACGGGCTGCCGCACCGTCGCAGCAGGCGTGGATGTCGTGCCAGGGCATCCTGTAAGGGTGAGTGGGGAAATTTCGTGGAGATTCACCTGGGAATGCGTAACCGATCGAGGCCATCGACAAAGGCTTCGTTGACGTTGGTGAATCCCTGGGAACCTATCAGTATCTTCTCATCGCTCATCGAGTCTGTCATCATGACGATGATGTCTTCATCATCACGGTGACGTACCTTTCTCGCTTCGTTGAAATAGTCTTTACCAGGCCACGTCGTGTGAGTGTGTACGTTATCTGTCATCAGGTGTTCCGGTGTGTCGTAACGACCGAAGCACAAATCCAGCCCACCCACAAATGCGATATCTTGATCTGCGACCACGATCTTCTGGTGGTGACTCCCTGATCGAGTCATCGAAATTTCCTCGAAATTTCGACTCACAGTAGATAGGGGTAGAGGGTGGATGTGTGACGACTTTGATGTTAGGGCTGAGCTTCTCCAAGTGTGTCTTTGTGTGGTAGCTATTCAGGGTCATAGCAATCTTTGTCTCGTTCCAAACTAAGACGTAGACCTTAATGCCTGCGTCTGCCTTCTTCTTCAAAAGGATGTCCAAGCGGTCTTCTATGCTGGAGTGATAACCTCGCTTGAGGTATAATTCCGGACTCAGCCACCAATCTGGATTCCGGTCAACTACAACGAGCCGAAGGTGAAATGTCACCAGCGATGAAGATCTCGGAGGTGGCTGCGTTCAACACGTCGACTAAAAATGAGAAATAATCTTTTCCATCGACGAACCATCTACAACCGATGCTCTGTCTCTCGGGCACAAATGAGTTGAACCTGTGATCCGGAATTTCTGCAGAATTTAGACGTCTGTCAGGCCTTCGCGGTAATTACCGTGCATGTTGGCAGTGATACCGTAGAGCCATCCCGTCCTTCTCTTCTTCGTTTTGGCCATGAAATACTTCCTAAATTCTCCCTTTTTTGCGGACAAGAGGAAAGCGTAGCGCGGTTCGTTACCGTGCATCTCATCTACAACGGTGACCTGGCCACGTCATTTCTTCGGAATCTCCGACGAACTACAACGAGCCGTCTGATGTCTCTTACCTCACTGAAGACTAGAGGTACGACTTTGGGTCGCCTCGTAGTGCCTTGCGGTTGATCTTTGTGGATATACAGCAGACCATTCTTTAGCTCACAATATCGCTTGGAGAATGAGGTTGTTAAGGATTTACTGCACAAGAGCCAGCCCTCTATGGCGGGTGGTGTTAGCAGATCGATACTGACCTGACAGGCGTCAATCGTCCGTCTTGATTGTAGACGGTGAAAATCCGCGGAAATCTCACCCTTTTCTCCAAATCGTATAGGAGCGAATCCCGAGTGTAATGCATGATTCCAAATCCCGATCCAATGAAAGCGAAGGCGGGGTTGGCTCTACAACGAACCAAATAATCATCAAAGAAGATTTGCTCTGATATACCAAAGAAAGAGTCGATCAGCTGGTCCAAGATGTGTGATTTCTTCTGTCGCTTATATAAGACATTCGCATCCTGCTCCGCCTTCTCTAATATGTCCGGTGCCGAGTGGTCCTATCGATGACGTCATCACACGTCATCATATGATATCATCCGAGATATCTCACGTGGCGGACTGGTCGAGTGATGGCGGGGACTTCTTCGTGCTTGGGCAAAAAGTGATTGAACTTGGCTTCTACCTCCTTTGACCACTGGGAGAATTTCTCTAACGTTCTCGAATGCTTCGAGCCCTCCGGACCTTCGTTCTTCCTCTTGTCGATCTTTCCTAGAGAGGAAGGTTCGGAGACCTTCTTCTCGAATAAATGACGAAATGATTTCTTCAGCGCCCTGCGATGATGTCACATGATCGGCATGGTGCAGATCGTCATCATCATGTGATGTGTCACGAGGTAGGTGAGATATCGCGGAATCATGTCGCGAGAAGAGTGGTGAATATTTCGATGGAATTTCACCTGGATGGGGAGTTGAGGCCGGCCCTTCTGTCCCTCCTCTCTTGGATATCGGATAAGGAGATGTCTGTCAGGTCGGTCACGGAAGAAGACATGGACATGAATCCCGTAGACACTTCGGATCGGCTGTCATCTAATACCTGTTCTCGATGTCATCATCCGTTCTCCATCATGATCGACAGATGTGTCTCATGAGATGAACGATGAACATCATGTTGATGATGCTGATGATGCCGTGTCACGAGTGAAGATGTGGAGGATGAAACCAACACAAGGATGGTGGATAGACTCACAAAAGAACCTCTACCGTCAGTGACGCTGGATGTCTCGGAATGATCCATGTCCGATACTTCTGTATCTGTGCTCTCTCTCACAGTGATGGAATCCAAGTCTAACGTCTCCCACTCGGGATATTCGGTGAAAAACACCTTTCTCTCGTTGTAGATCGATCTTTGGGTATACCACCTCACCTCTTTGACTTTCCATTCCAGACTGGAGACGATGTGTTGTAAGTGTGCTTTCTTCAGTGTGCCTCCCTTCTCTGAATCATAGATGGCAAAGACGACTGTGAAGCGTCATCTGACGCAGAATGCATCTTTAGTGGAGGACTCACGTCGATAGAGTTCTTCTTCGGTTCCACGAGAGATGACCGACATAAGACGCAGGATCTGAGTGAATGAGAGTCCTTCATTGTTGGGATCGATGACACTGAGGACGACGAATTTGACAAAATTATCTCCCAAACCACTCAATTTCGTGAGAAGAACCTGGCGAAGTAAGAAGATGGAGAAGATGTTGGAGATAGCGGACCTCCGGTAAAATGTGAGGGCCACCGTGCTGAACAGACTTAGGGACAAACTCGTTGAAGACGAAATACATCAATTTGATCTCTTGGTAAGTGAAACGGTCTGCGACAGACATTAACAGATCCATCATATGAAATGAGATGTAGAGGTCAGCTCACTCTGCGTCTCTGTCTGAAGAGATACGATAGTCTGGGCGTCCAGCTCTCGGAATTCATCCACGTTGATCTCTTTAATGGACCTCCTCTTCGATTTTGACTCTCCCTGCCCCATAGCGTCGGGAAGGTCTTTGTCGATTTATAAGATGAGGTACGTGTGTGGCGCGATGTCAGCTGATGCCCTCTCTATACAACACGAAAATGTCTTTCTGTGAATATTGAGATTCTCAATTCAGTTGTTCTTTGAACATCGAGAACTACACCATCTCACGTGAAGAAGGCATTGGATGCCATCAACAGCTTTATTACCACTATGGTTTTTAACGTCTTCATCTTACTCTAACCACTCGGTGTGATGTCTTAAAAATTTTTCTCCTCTCGAACTGGTGATTGAGCAGATGCCGTTCGCTGGATGTCTAATTTCTCCAACGCAGACAAATACTTGGTGATCATCTGTTGTTTCTTATTCTTCATCTGCTTCTGGATTACCTCCACGGTGAGTCTCTGCTTAATCGGGACCATCTGCGATGATGTACCCAATTGCTTTCTGCGGAACGCCAACCCGACGCGCAGTTTTTATTCTGGCAGGGGAGACAACTGATGTCTAACGGTATCATCTCGAGTCACGATGTTACAAAACTCATCTTGGACATCGTGATGGGAGAATACTCAACTGACGCGACGAGGAGACAGTTTGCCATCCTTCGCCTGACGTGCAAGTTGTGGAAAGACATCGGTGAGACGCTCTACGACAAACAAGCCCTTCTGATGTTCTCAGTGGACAGCTTCACTGACTGGATGAGCAACGACGACCTGATATCTGCAGTAAAAGGAGGCTATGTCGAGTCATTGCGCTTTCTGTTGGTTCGCACCGAGCTGAATCCATCCAGCAAAGACAATCGACTCTTCAGCTATGCATCAGAGGACACAGTGAGACTGTACGGCTGCTCTTGTCCAATCCTCGTGTGGACCCATCAGCGGCAAACAATGATGCCATCAGGAAGGCAGCCAAGAGAGGCCATACAGAGATTTTACAGCTGCTTTTGACTGATCCTCGTGTGGTCCATCAGTAATAGACAATGAAGCCATCAGAATGGCAGCCTACAGAGGCCATACAGAGACTGTACAGCTACTTTTGTCCTATCCTCGTGTGGACCCATCAGTAAAAGACAATGAAGCCATCGTATCCGCAGTCATCGAGGGTCACAGTGAGACTGTACGGCTGCTCCTGTCCGATTCACGAGTGGATCCGGCAGCACAAGATAACAGGGCCATCAAATACGCAGCTGATGAGGGTCACAGCGAGACTGTGCAGCTGCTCTTGTCCGATCCTCGTGTGGATCCATCAGCAGATGACAACGATGCCATCAGAGGGGCGGCTAGGAGAGGCCATACAGAGACTGTACGGCTCCTCTTGACCCATTCACGCGTGAACCCATCAGCAAAAGACAACGAAGCCATCAGAAAGGCTGCATCGAACGGACATCATCTAGTGGTAGAGCTCCTTTTGGCTCATATGTGGATCTGTCAGCACGATCTAGCAAGGCCATCAGAAGAGCGTCTGAGAATGTTTTCATCCACACAGTACAGTTACTATTGGCCGACGATCGATTGGATCCATCCAGAAACGATCTCGTCATCCAATCAGCGGCAAGAGGTCACACTGATATCGTCGAGCTGCTGTTTTTCATCCTCGCGTGGATGCAGCAGCACAAATAAGTGAGGCCAAGAGAAGAGCAACGGAAGGAGGATACACAGAGGTGGAGGAGCTGCTGAACAATCACAAGCGACAGAAGTCAGGCGCATCAGAGTCTATTCCATGAAATAAAATAATGTGCACATCTCTCTAGGTAACATACAACAAGTTGGAGTCCATTGAAGATGTTAATTCTGGGGGTGATGCAGGAGTCCAACAACTGATGAAAGAGCATGAAAAGGGGAATCTCAGAAGTGTAGGGGTTCTGTTCACGTTCTGCAGAACCCAGAGTTCCGGAACAAATTTTTCGTCCACCTCATCCACACACAGATCCACAACACACAAACTAACAAGATGAGAATCATCGGTAGAGGACCCGCACCAATACTACCAACAACGCCTGAAGAACAATGTGAGAAGACTCTCTTTGTGACGGCAGAAGATGCACCAGTAGAATCCAACGAACCAAATGCAAGTCAAGTGAGTGAAATTACCTTCCTGAGTATTCAAGTCTAAAGATGGTCGCAGTCGCAGGCCGTCCCTGTCGAATTTCATGCTTTATCAGAGCAGCAGGTGCACAATCTTTCCACCATCTGTTTCGATCTTCTAAAATACTACTTCACAGGTCCAGACCATTTACGACAGACTGCCTGCCCTAACTCAAACCAACACGAGAAGTGATGCGTTCCACAAGAGATCAGACACCCCCAAACCCCCTACAGCCGAGAAAAAGAGTGAAGAAGATCTCGACCTGGAGATGATCTGACAAAATGCGGCAGTCGAAATGACCTTTCCTCCACAAGAAGAAGAGCCAGGGAGGACTCTGAGAGAGCCTTCTGAACAGAAGCTGCAAGTGTTATCTAGCCGTCCAGAGGGAAAGATCGACTCGTGTGATCGAGTGACTCTGACCTTCTCTCATTCGCTGGCTGACATCACCACTCTGGACCAGTTGGACGCTGTAGCGGGTGATATTCAGTTTTCATCATCTGCGTCGCTGAAGAAGAACAGAGAAGGTGTTCACGCTCGAGCCAAGACCTGAGGGAAAGTTTGGCTTCGAAGGAACGAACACGGTCACTTTCACTTCCACGAAACCTTTCCCTATGGCGACACGCTACACGGTCAAGGTGGGAACATGTCTTCATGATGTCGTCCACATCTGCATGCATGAAGAAAGACATCTGAACAGAAAAGGTGTCACCTGATCTGCAGACACCAACGGGAACGAAGATGGAAGGAGCATTCGAGACCGAGTTCACATTGCCCCCTCCTGAAATGCACGGTCTGTATCCATTCAACGGTATCACAAACACCACCCAAATCTTTGTGGCCCGCTTCAACCAGAAGGTCGACTCTGCCAAGGTGAAGGATCATGAGTTCCATCATCATCTCATCCACCGATGAACATCATCACATGATGATCGCCTCCTATATCTCGATCTCACCTGCCGTCAGGTCCTGGAGAAAGTAAGCCTAGAGTACGACGGGAAGAAGCATCCTGTGAGACTATTCAGAGACGATGACACAGCCGACCAAGAGATCAAGGGGTGAGCTCCTCTCATCTTCCCTCTCTCTCTGACCTCAAGATAGAATGATGCAAGAGAGAGACTGCTGTGTCGCCTTCATCGTGGAGGATCTTCCAGTGGAGACCTCCTACCGAATCGTCTTCGGTGAGGGCTTGGTGAGGAAAGATTCATCTCTCCCTTCTAACCCTGTACAGCCTTCGGCAGAAGGACCTCTCACGACCACCGAGAAGATCGAGAGACAATATCAAACGTACGGTCCACTCAAAGTCAACGTGAGGAATTCAACGTGATGATGCGAGGGTGATGACGTGAGCAGGGATCACAAGATGGACAGATCATTCTCAGCAATCCACTGCACGATTCCTTTGATGCAGAGAGGGATGTCACCGTGAATCCACCCATGGGCGGTGTATCTGTGTCCAGCCACATCATCTACTTCAGTGGAATGAAGACGAGAGAAAATTACAAAGTCAAGTTGAACACGTCGCTGAAGGACGTGTACGGCCAGACTCTCTCTGCTCCCTTCGAAGTGGAAATGAAGGTGAGTGAAGGAGGGCTCATCTCGTCTCACCTTCACAGGGACCCGAACCTACACCTCAGCTGTATTCACCCTTCAATGGATTCATCACCCTGGATCCTTCTACTTCTGACTCGTCCGATCTCTGGTCTTTCCCTTTCTTCGCCGCACATCACGAGAAGGTGAATGGAAAGTGGAGACATTCACTGACACGTGGTAGGTGTCTGTCAACCTCCGAAAGTTGTCAGTGGATGACGTCATCGCCTACAGGTCTCAGAATGCCAAGGTGGGAAATTTCGCGGAAACTCCTCACACCCACAGATCACCGAACGGGGGCAATCTGTATCCGAGTACGAAATTACACCGGTGGAGGATGTCACCTACCGAGTCGATCTACAACCTGCCATGACCGATGTCACCCATCACTATGGATTCGCGGCCGTGTGCATCACACCCGTGGTGAAGGAAGAAGAAGACCAGAAGAACCAGCACGGCAAGAGATTCTATCGACACGTAGAACAGATCGCTGCCGTCATTCAGATGACCAAGCTGTCCGCTTCCATCTTCTCCCACGGAGACAAGGCGACGGTCCTCGTGAAGAGTCTCATGGACCAATCGGTGGTGGAGGGTGCTGTCATTCGTTCAGGAGCGCAAGAGTATACGACGGACGAGAACGGCTCGGTGGTCATCCCATTGCTTTCTGAAAATCAAGACGGGTGGATCTCGATCTCCAAGGTGATGAGAATCTAGATGGTCTCCGTCTGATGGATGATAGGGAGAGGATCGTATGGTGGTGAATGTACCACCGATCATCACCTTCAAACCCTCTCAGAGGGTGTACGGAGCGACAGACAGGGGACTGTACAAGCCAAAGGAAGAGGTGAGGGAGATGTATGGTGAGTCGATTGATGGATGAATGTAGGTGCACGTCAAGTGCATGGTGAGAGATGTGAGGGAGGATGGTTTACAGATCCCTCCCAAAGGAACTACCGTCACTATCGTTATCCGCTCCCCGCGTTGGCAAGGTGATCATTCTCTCCATCGATTCTCCACGATATTTCTCTTCTTCTCAACATGTTTCATTCCACCTCAATTTCCACTGATTCTCTGCATAGAAATCTCCCAGTTCAAGTACGAGACAAACGAACACGGAAATTTTGACTTTTCCTTCCCTCTGGCTGCAGAGTCTGATCTGGGAGTTTATTCCGTGCAAAGAGTTGACAGCAACAACAATAATGAGGAGATATGTTCCTTCTCGATTCAAGAGGTACAACATCTTCCCTCTTCAGACATCTCATCTCACTTCAAACAGTTCCGCAAGCCCGAATTCAAGAGCTCATCTCAAGTGACATCCACCGGTCCCTTCATCATGAACGGAGAAGCCACCGTCTCCACATCTGCCTCTTACTACTCTGGCGGTCCACTGAGCGACTCCAACGTGTCGTGGAGAATCAGTCCCACCAAGTCTCACTTTTCACCTCCCGGCTGGAACGGCCTCTCGTTCTGTGAGAACAACATGTCCTTCTTTCGATTCTTCGAACCGCAGCAAAACGAGCACGAAGAGCCCGTGGTTGTGGAAGGAAAGACGGACGGAAGAGGAGAACATTCCACGAAGATCTTGTTCAAGGGTCACCAGGCCAGATATCAGCCCGTAACCATCGGTGTGGAAGCAGTCGTGCAGGACATCAATCGACAGACGCTCTCGTCGAGAGCTTCACTGCTGGTACATCCTGCTTCCGTGTACGTGGGATTGAAGGCGAAGAAGGTATGAGATCGCATCCATCTGCTCGATCATCATCGAACACAGATGTTGGGAAGAGTAGGAGAGGAGATACCCATCGAGTACGTCGTGTCAAACATCAAAGGTGATGCAGTGGATGGCAGAGACATCGAGGTGAGGAGACGTGTGCGATGATTGTGTCTGAAGGAATGAACAGATCTTGGTGACCACGAAGGAGACGAAGAAGAACGAGGGAGGAGAGTACGTCTCGATCGACAAGGAGATCCAAAAATTCACGAAGAAGAGTGGAAAGGGAGTGCAGACATTCCACATCACCACACCACAGAGTGAGTTGTCTGGCACATCATCGATGTCTCTCATCAGTCTCTCTCATTCATTGATACAAGTCCCCTCTGATGGAGATACAGATGGTAGTCACACGATCCAAGTGACAGTCAAGGACGATGAGAATCGAATTCAGCTGACTACCATTTCTCTGTACGTCATCGGTGGGGAGGAGAAGAAGGAACAGATCGAGCAGAAGACGAACAATCCGATGGAAGAGGCGATCTACATCATGGCAGACAAGCCATCTTATCAGGTGATACCATCACGATCGTCTCCACATTTACATCCGTAGGTGGGAGATGAAGCAGAGATCTTGTTCAAGAACCCTCTCTTTCCATCGAGAGGTGGTTATGCCATCGTAACGAGCACGAAAGTGTCTCCATTGATTCCTATCACTTTCACAAAGAACGAAGAGACTGTAAAGTTTACCGTGAGTCGAATGGATGGAAGGAAGAGATGACAGTTGTAGATCACGGAAGACATGATGCCTGCCGTTCGAGTACAAGTGATGAGTGAGGGATACAGTGAGACACAGCAGCTACCCGTTTGGTCCAACGGTTCAAAAGATCTACCTGTATCCACCGAAACCAAGTCACTGACGGTCTCACCCTCTCCTGCCGCACAGGACGTCACGCCCGGCTCATCTACAAAGGTGTAGATCATCGAATCGATCTCCGTCTCATCTCTGCAGGTGAGGGTACAAGTGAAAGACCACGAGGGAGAGAAGGTCAGAGGTAGTGAAGTGACACTGATCGTGGGTGAGTGAGATGACATCCCACACCATGATGACACTGTCAGTGGACGAGGCGATCCTATCGATGAGTGATCACAAGATCAGAGATCCACTTCCCCTCTTCTACACATCGATTCAGAGATGGATACGAGTCGTCTTCAGCCGAGAATCCATCATCGCACAGAGAAACATCGAACCACCCAGCAATCGATACATGGCCCCTCGTGGCTTCGGTATGTCCAGGTAAGTCTCTCTTTGTGTTTTATATATTCCATCGATGTGGTTCTGACAGGAGAAGGATGATGGCTTTCAACGCTGCACCGTCACCTGCTGCATGTCTCGCCATGAGTTCACGTTCGATTGGAGCTGCGGATACAAATCCAACAATCCAAGTTCGAGACAACTTCAACTCCTTGGCCGCTTGGATCGGCTCTTCCGTCACGGATGACGAGGGTCAGCTCGAGTTGGACATCAAGATGCCTGATACTCTCACCAACTACAGGTGATCACATCATCGATGACTCACACAAGATGACGATGATGTAGGATCATCGCATTAGCTTCTGAAGGTAGAGATCGATTTGGCGTGGGAGAGTCAGAGATAAGAGTCTCTCTTCCTCTCGCTCTGCGTCCGTCTATTCCCAGGTTCTGTAATTATGGTGACCGTGTGAGGCTGTCCACTGTGGTGGTCAATCAGACACCAAAGAAGAGGGAGGTGAGATACGTTTATCATGGATGATGGTCCGTCCGACACGTGAAGGTGTCCATCGTGATCAGAAGTGAGCAAGTGAGATTCGAAGAAAACAGAGGTTATCGCCTCACAATGGAACCCAACGGAAGAACGGAGGTACACCTCTTCTCTCTCGTTCACTTCCTGACGATGTGAAAGGTTCCGTTCAAGGGAACAACTGATCACACGGGCAGAGTCTTTGTTCAGTTTGCCATGAGCAGTGAAGAGACAGAAGATGCGGTGACCATCGAGATACCCGTCTACACTCCTTCTACTTCGGAAGACTTTGCCACGTACGGCGACACCGCAGAGACGACAGTCATCTCACAGACCATACAGCCACCCATCCACGTCATCCCTGAGGTGAGTCTTTCGTTCATTCCTACTCTCCACGATCTTTCCACTTGACACGCCATCAGTTTGGAAGATTGGAAGTGGCTACCAGCTCCACCCTACTGTCGAGTCTGCTCGATTCATACAAGTACCTCTACAGATATCCCTATGGATGCAGCGAGCAGGTCGCATCGAGGCTCTTGTCCAACGTGACGATCGGTCCTCTCCTCTCTTCTTTCGTCGACGCAGTCGATGGACTACCCAATCAGAAGGAGATAGAGAAGAGCATCAAGGCTGACATCGAAAAGTGAGGGGAGAGAAGACAGAAGAGAAGATGACATCGCGCAGGCTGAGGCAGAGACACGTAAGCGGAGGGTTCAGATTCTGGGACGAAGGAGAGGTGTCACCCTACGTGACAGTCCACTGTCTGCACGCTCTCGTTCGATACAGAAAGACACTCGTGAGATGGTCACCACTCTTAACTCGAATTGATAGAATGCAGAGTGGACAAGAGTGGGAGATCAGACAGTTGATCGACTGGACCATCTCTTCCTTCTCCTCTTGGAGTGCATCTGTACCGAAGGAATGCCTGGGTTACATTCACATGTACTTCTTGGTATGCCTCGTTGTAGATGGATGAGATGATGACGTGAAACAGTACGCCTGTACTCTGTACAATGGAACCTCCGACAACCACCACACGAAGGCGGCAGAATTATTAGGTGATGATTTCTCCACGAAATCAACAGAGTACTTGTGCTGGGCATTACAGGTGAGTTTCTCCTCGATCTCTCTCCTACATTTCAAACAATGTAAATCGTACATCATCTGAGGCCAAGAGAATTCATTCTTCGAAAATAGGTTCTGCACGGAAAGAATGCAGAGAAAGAGAAAGAGCTGCTGAGAGTACTCATGAACCGAATCACGGAGAGTGCAGACAAGGCACACGTGCAAGAGAGCACAAAGCATGGTCACAACGCCTTCGTCTATCTCCTCGGAAACGATGGAAGAGGAGTGGGAGCTCTGTTGGAGACACTCATCAAGGTGTCACCTGACCATCACATCATTCCCAAGCTTGTCAGAGGTGAGATAGATATTTACACGTAGAGTGGACGTATAACGAGAGACAGGTCTGATGAGTCGTCGAAGCAGCAGAGGCATCTGGGCGAACACACAAGAGAACTCTTTCAGTCTGCTGGGTCTACGAGCTTACTTTGACAAGTACGAGACTGACGTGCCAGACTACAAGGTGAATCAGTGGTATGGAGAGACATACGTGGGCACGACACAACACGAGGGAAGAAACACAGAAGTGAAGAGCATCTCAGTGCCCATGGATGTGTTGCTCTCGTCCAGGTGAGATCCTTGTTTATATCCATATCTCTTAGTACACGATGCATGAGGAAAAGCTGAAGGGAAGCAGTGGACAGAAAGAGCTAGTGATGGAGAAGAAGGGAAAGGGAAGGCTGTACTACCGTGTCGGTCTCACGTATGCCCTTTCCAATCTCACCGTAGACTCTAGAGATCGTGGCTTCGAGGTGACAGAAGAGAGGATGAGAAGACGAGACAGCTGATAGAGAGCAGGTCAGTCGTCAGTATGTGGCAGTAGACGACAAAGGGGACGTTGTGAAGAGAGAAGATGGAACGTGGAAGATAAGGATGGGAGCGAGAGTGAAGGTAGAGATCACAGTGAAGAACAGAGATCCCAGATATCACGTGGCACTCGTGGACAATCTACCTGCAGGTAAGACACACCCATCGACCCTCCTTCTGTTTCATCTCTTTGTGATTCCATCTTCTAGGATGATTTGATCTATGGATGATATATTATTAACGTTGGGATTGAATGTGAAATAGGCATGGAAGCACTGAATAGCGCCATCAAGAACACAGAGAGTGTTCCTTCTTCTGGAGCGAGATCTTTCTGTTACCTTCCCTACTTCCATTCTGATCACAAGAACTTGAGAGATGACAGACTCGAAGTGTTCTCCTCTTATGTATACCCAGGTTAGTCTCCTTTCGTTATGTCATCACATAGATCGCATCCCTGTATATGATGTTCTGCGTGTCCTCTATGTGATGACTGAGAGGAATATAGGAGAGAAGAAGTACGAGTTTTACATGAGGGCCACAAACGGGGGAGTGTTCACAGCGCCGCCAACAAAGGTAGAGGAGATGTACAGCCCTGAAGTGTTTGGAAGAAGTGCCAGCGACAAGTTGGTCATCGAATAGAAGACAAATTCATGGGTATAAAGTACACTGAATTACCAAACAACGATTCTCTTCATTACACGGACATTGAAGAAAGTCATCTGCGATTGACTGCAGATCCCCAAGAGTATAAACCCAACAATCGATTCAACGATGCGAAATGCGATCCAAGGTATATCCTTCTCACCTCTTCTCATTATACGTGTCTCATGTCAGTGGAACGGTGGACAAGATGAGCATCTATGCCGTCTACGTCGTTCTCACCGGTCTCGTCATGGTTGTCGCCACGGTGATCCCATGAATTCGATTTAGAATCAATGATTGCATCGAAATCGAATCTGAACCTCTGCCGGTGTCAGCCTTGGTAATTCTGCCTGTCGTCTGTACCATCGGATTAGACATGGGAAGATCGAAGCTGTTAGTCTTTAATTGTGGCCTGTGCTGCTCGGACGGAATGGGCCTCATCGTCTCGAGTTTCCCCAACATCAACGCTGCCGCAAGAAGGTATAACTGCCGAAGCAGTCAAGACAATTCCTCGTGAAGCCTTACAGCTGGCTATGCCAAGGAGTGACTCTCGTCAGAGTCGGCAAACAGAATAAAACTTTTGTTTTGATGATCGTGCGTGCAAAATCATTCTGGACATCTTTTTGTCTATACAGATTTACCTCTTTCTGTTTTAAAATTTTCCTTCTTTATGATTGTATCTTCTTCTCGAAACACACGAATCTGACGTGATAGGTGAGGAGAGTGAGATGTGATGGAGATGATATCACCTCAAACCCGGTCGATGTCTCAATCCAATCTCACCAGTGAATCGATACCCCAACTTTGGAAACAATTGCTGTGTAGCCTTGTTCTGCGTATTTGTGTCCATCCTGACGTATTCTAATCCTTCAGTTCTAGCCACAACCTGATCAGATGAGATCGTGGATGATGTGAGGAAGAAGAGACCTCGGCTTGAGTCAATAGAGCAGCGGCTATACCTTTTCCTCGAGCTGCAGGACTTACGGCTAACCTGTGCACGACAACATACGGTTGACTGATGTCCCAATTGGCGTCCTTGTAATCAGGCTCGAATGCCCTGGGAATGATGGAAGCACAACCCAAGATGACTTCATCTTCTGTTGAAACCCAAAGGTGACCGTGGCTCGCATCTTCGCGGAATCTCTATCTGTGTGATCAGGATCATGTCGATCAGAATCAACGAAGAACCTCTTCAGAAGGGTAGGTCTCGGTCCATTGAAAGTTTCCTGAGGCATTCATCAGGGGAACGACACTCCTAACGAGGACCATCACGGCCGGGATGTCTTCTTCGATGGCTTGACGCAGGCCCATACTCATCCGATGGAAATAGTGATTGGGGTGATGTCGATCGCCTCGATCTGATGAACCGAAAAATATCAGAACTTTTACAACGCCGCATTTCATGAGCGTAAGCGTGTGGGAAGAAGTTGTTCTACTCTGCTATAATAGTATGTTTTTTATGTAAAAGAAACACAGATGGTACCTCTCCGCAAAAGAAGGAGAAGGAAGAGGTGATAGGGAAAGGAGCTTCTCTGATCTTGATGACGGATCTACCCGATGAATAGGAGGTCAGCCATACCAACAGAAAAGCTTTACGACGTCGTTGATACACTATTGTCCAAAACTCGATCGATCAGTGAGAGACATCAGTCAGAAGGCCATACGAGGTCGTACAGTTACTTCTGATCCAGGATGCAGTGGATCTATCAGCGACAGACAACCAGGCAATCTGATGGCTTCAAGACGCGGATATAATTGGGCGGTCAGACTGCAATGCCCCAATATTCTGAAGGTGAAGCTCTTTCAAACCTCATCATCTAACAGAGATCAGTAACATGAACCGAACCAACGATGACGAATGAGGTCTTCATTCTGTGCATCACAATAAGACGTGAGGCTGTACAAAGAATCTATTCCATACCGTCACCGCTGTTTATTCTTCTTGTGCTGCAGAAACCTCGTGTACCTCGATACCCAGCTGCTGATCTTCCCATGAGACAGTCCGAACTCTCTCGCCAGTCTCTTCACTTGCAACATTGCTCCATCCTTCTTGTATTCTTGTAGCAGCTGCTTGTACTGAGTCCTCGTGATGGATGTCGAGATGGTGGACATGGCTGGACCATTTGTCTTTCGATTGTTCCTCCATTTTGCCAGTTGCTTTCGAGTCAAACCAGTGTTCCTGCAGAGGTTGTTCCTCTGATCCTCCGTCCAGAAGACATCGGGATCGAATGTGTCCTCTAATATCTGATGGATCTCGGAGTTGAATGTTTTAGACCGTAACTTCTCAGATGCTCTCTGCGGATGAGTCACTACTGCGATGGATGGATCGTGATTATTGGATGGCCGATGTACCTCTTTTGTTGGTACAGGTGTATCACTTTCGTCACCGTCTTGCTCTTCTTCGTCGCTCTGTTCGTTTGTAGGTGTGTCCTCCTGTGAATCTTCCTGATTTCTCAATCAGCACCAGAGATGCCGGGCAATCTCCCCACATCTTCTCTCGTCGGTGCCGTTGACAAATCACCGCCATCATCGTATTCTTCGGGAACATCGGAAGCGCAGAATGTCCAATCATCCACCGTCGTGCACTCGCTGGAGTGAGAGGGCATCTAATTCGAACAGAATTCGTGCGGCGGTACTTGAGGTGGTCCGTTGTGGGTAGCTCTATATCGCGAACTAGCCCATCTACAATTCCACCAAACAGATGAATGACATTCATATGAGACAGATCCATAACCATGGAACACACAGGTCGCACGAAACCCGACACCTTTCGTTATCAATCCTTCATCTCTGCCAGGTGAGACTATGAACTTATAGAGGGTGATGATGCCCAGATCGGTATGTAGAAGATGGATGGACATTGCAGATCGCCTCTTCCTCTTCGATGTCACTACAATTCGACTCGCCCTTCAGAAACACCTCGACACATCCGCAATGTTCATTCTTCCCAGATTAGATTCAACCACCATTTTGTCTGATGTTCTACGGATCGCAGTCATCGAAGGACGAACAGCCATCGTCGACCCATTACTCAAGGATCCCCGCATCCCTGAACTCGAACACACCTACATCAACCTCGCCAGCCGCCGCGGCCACACAGACACGTTACGACACCTCATCAGACCCTCGCATGCAGAAATTCTTGCAGGAGGATGATACCCTGACGAAAGTTCCTCTCATCCAATCCGTAGAGAGTGGCCACAACGACGTCCTCGCTGTTCTCTTGGCCCATCCTTCATATATATATTACAATCCAATGTTCGAAGCTATTCGGCTTAAAAACTTGGATGCCATCATCACGATGTGGAAACACAAACCCGTTATTCTCTCAGGGCCAAGATTATTACAACGTCGCCGCTCGCATCGGTCATTTAGACATCCTCAGATTCATCCTCAGTCATTCATCTGCCCCCTTCTCCGAATCGGGCGGAGATCTACTGATCAGCATTTGCAACGTGTGCCTCTATCGACCCAATCCAGAGATGTTCTCCGGAGTCATACGTATACTGCTCGATGATGATCGGATGCAGCCAGATGACGATCTCAAGGGGTGCATTCTTGAATTGGTCAACCGATACGCCAACGAATCGATGAGACAACTCTTCTTGTCTCATCCAAAGTTTCACAACATGGCTCGGCCTGCAGTCAAAATCGGCGGCGACATCAGTGTCACTCTACCTCAATTTAGACCCAACACATTGTTTGGAGAGACAATAAAAGAAACGAGAATGTATATTCTCTAATTATTTCTGCGATACAGACAGACGCACATCAGATGACATTCTTTATCTCCTGTTGTTCGGTGGAGGTGCATTGTTATCGTGGATGAATTCACATTTCGAGCCAGACCTGCACCCCTGCGGTGACTTGTAATAGAGGCACATCTGTTGTCCATCAGACTCTTCCGTCTCTCCCTCTCACCTTCTTGCCCCTGTGGCCACCGTTAGGAGGTCCATTGTTGTTCTGTCTACCGTTGTTGTGATTGTTGTTGTATCGATTACCATCTCGGCCGTAGTTGTCTCTGTCTCGATCTCCATAGTTGTCGTTGTTTCGTGGTGGGCTTCTCTGTCCCTGTGTAAGCGTCAGTATCTCTATCTCACTGTCCTCTCGTTGATGTCTTTCGTTATTTTGCATAGGATCGTCATATATGTGTTATATAGACTCACCGAATTGTAGTTCCCTCCGTAGTTCTGCGAAGGTGGACTGTAATTGAGATATCGATTGTCTCTGTAGTTGTTTCCACTGTTGTAATTGTTGTTGTTGTTATAAGGTTGATTGCTACCATAGTTGTTCATAGAACCTTGGGACGCCATCGGACTGTGTCTACCTGGTGACATGTTGTTCATATTGTTGCCGTAGTATGGTGTGTGGGGTGGTGAAGACTGATGGTAAGGAGGGCTCATACTCGGTTGATTGTAAGGTGGACTCATGCTCGGTGGATTGTACGGTGGATTCATGTTTGGCGGGTTGTAGTTCGGCCCCGGATAACCTGTTCGTGATTCAATGAATGAAATTTCATCGATTCGATTTCACCTGCGTTGGGTAGCATGTTGTTCTGGTTTGTGACAGATGGAATGATATTTCCGAGAAAATTCAAATCTTGGGCAGGTGGAATCGCGTTGGTGTTGGGTATGAGTCCCGTGTTGTTCAACACGGACAAGAGGCCAAACAATTGATCGTTAGGTAACGCAGCGACCGGATTCACCATCTACAACGCGTCAGTCATCGTTTCATTACGATAAAATCCTCACGGGTAGATTCTGGGGTATCATCGGCACGTTGACCGGCCCAAAATTTTGTACCGGTGGCGGGTTGTAGATGGGTGGTTGCCCCTGGTTACCTTCACCGTGTGGTATGATGTTTGTGCGGCTGTCGTCGTAGTCTGGCTCTTCGTTCGTGATATCTTCTGGATCGTTTGGTATTGTTCCAGAGAAGATCCAGTAGCTGGGGCTCAATTCTTTCTCTTCTCTCGCACGCTGCACGGCGATCTGGAAAATATTAAAAAATCGAATTTCGACGGGGCTCTACAACGGTGTAGATGGGTGGCTCACCTGTTGGCTGTCCCTCCCTCGTTGGAAGATGAGAGAAGGATTGATATCCGTTCGTATGGGCTTGTAATAGGGGATGATGGTGGTGGAGTCTCTGTGTCTGCCTTCTTCTGACACGTGCATGTGTTTCCTCTCTTCTTTGGAGAAATCTCCCAGGTCCTTTTCGATCTCGGCAGCATTGGGTACTTCTTCTTTGTCTTTACTGAACAACTTGATCTGCATCTCATCAGCACATCTCATGACTATCACGATCATCACAATCATCATGATGATCATCATGATGATCATGATGATCATCATGATGATCATGATGATCATCATGATGATCATGATCATCACATCAAGACATCCAGAGACGAAATACTCACTTGACACATGTTGTCGTCCACCGGCCACGACACTCTCTTCTTCATCCTCCCCGTCCTCTTACTCATGCCAGGTGCCTCACTGTCCTGATAGTCCAGTGGATTCTGCTCGACTTGATCCGCTTGCAGTTTGGGTCCCCCAACGGACCACACGTCCACGTCATCCAACGGCTGCACCACCTTCTTCATCGAATTCGTCCGCGGCCGATTTAAAATGGTTGGTGAGGTAGGTGGTGACGTTTTGTTCTCGTCTACAACGGTCTTCTTCTCGCCTGAGGGGAGTGAGAGGAAATTCCGGGGAAATTTCGAGGAGTCACCGATGAGGAGGGGTGGTTTGTCTTGGGGCGCGGGTGGAGAGGGTTTGCTGTCTGTCTTTGCGTCTGGCATGTTTCTCCTCGCCTTCTTGATCTCGTCGGCTGATATTGGCTTCTTGCTTACGACCGCAGCCACTTTCTTCTTCCCAGTGTTCGATTCCTGCTCGAGTCACTTTTTTTCCTCCGCAAAATGTGTATTCACCTCGCTGGTGGTTGTCGTTAAGAGTTGCAGTTTGTGCCGTTTTCCCGCCAACGGATCGTTCATCTTTCGAGTGGGTGTGCCTATACTCTGTGTCTTGACTTCACCTGTGAGGACTTCTTCGAAAGAGGACGGTGGAGGTATTGCCGCCGCTGCCGCCGCTTTTCTCTTGTTTTCTTTCTTCTTCTACAACTCATCAGGTGCGTCCATCAGGTGACATGATGAATGTCTTTACCTCAGAGGTACCGGCTTCGCCCAATTTCGCCTTCTTCTCCGCCTTCTCTTTCTTTCTCTCCAGCCTCTCCTTCTCTTCCTTCTCTCTCTCTACCTTCTCTTTCTCTGCCTTCTCAGATGCTTCTCTCTCCTTCTTCTCTTCTTCTTCTTGTTGCTTCTTTAATTTGGCTTCGGCGAGGTGTGATGTGGAGACGACATCGGGACGATCATGCATTGTCTTCTGAAGTAGTTGGATGACGGATATCATGTGTGCCGCCTTTCCCGATTTCATCTCATGGATGGGGAGATGGAGGATGACTTTGAAGATGTCGGTGGCGTCGGTCGGTGATAATGAGAGCTCCATCAGCCACGATTGAATCGTATCCATACCGTCCAGCTCAACGAACCTGATTGAAAAAGGATTAAGATGTGCTCGCTCGCCCTTCTTTATTGAAGAAGGAAGATATAAACACCTCTCTAAGGTTTTAGGCGTCTGCGTGTTCAGGATGGGGTGTAAGAATTTGTCTTTGGCGGTACTGGCTACGAAGATCTTCATGGCAGACAGAAACTTTTTGATCTTCGATCCAATGATGCTTCCATTCTTGTCGATGAATTCGGGGAGGATGGTGAATAGCTTGTGCACTTTTGGCTCTCCTCCAGGACTGGTGACGGTGGGAAGAGGAGGTGAATCCTCTTTCACATCGAGCTTCGGTCTCTTGGCGGGTGGGAGATCGGCCTCTTGGGGGACATTGGTCAATTTAGCGGCTCTCGCTTGATACTGAAGGATGTCTGGTGGTCCAACGGCGGGATCGATTCCAATGAGGTCCGTATGTTGTTGTTGTAAACGAGCGAATTCTACTCTCTGTTGATCGTATAACTGGCGCTGCGTGCCTGACCTCTGTAATGTGTGAATCGTACGTCGTATCGTGATTGGAGATGTAATCTTATGTTGGCGATACGAGCAACGGGGGACAGTGATTACCTGATATATATTTTGCATTCGCATTTGTTGGATGTCAACAGACGAAGGTGCAGATATAGAGGTCTGTTGATCACGAAGTCCTGCGGATGCATCGAATGACTCTTGTTTCACAGACGGAGATCTATCCAACAAAAATTCGCCTCCATTTGAAGTCATTACTGTAACGTTGGTTGATTATATTCCAGATGATAGAGGGTATTTTCTTTGCATGAAGAACAGAGGCAAACAGATGTATAAGGATCGGAAACGATAGAGTTTCCCTCGTGCCCTCTATAGCCCTTTGCTCATGGGCTTCTGCAATTTAGTATGACATGAACGGAGATATCTTGAAAATTCGCCCGTCACAGAGATCAGATCGTCAAGTGAACATGAGGTCCATCGAAGAGATCAGAAGCAGTTATGTTGGTTGAAGAATCATCGAAATCACTGTGATGTTATATCACTTGGATTATTGATACCATCTGGGCGTCCCCAACTCAAAACGCGAGGCAATCATCTCCTTCTCTTGGTCGGTTACTGTTGCAATATTTTTCAAAGAGCATGCATACATCGAGAACCCTTCGATAGACTTAACTCTTAATGATGTCAAACACGTGTTCAGAGTACGAAAGGTAAACCTTCTCGGGCCACATCGTGCATAGGGATGAGAACACCTCTATTTGTTCGAAGATATTCTGTAGGACGCGATCTGGAGACGATGAAGAGTTGTAAGTCGAAATCGTGGGCTATTAGATCTCTCTATAGACTATATTACATCTCAACCACATACACGGTACAGATAGACGGATACAGTGCCGTTACTGGCTCACGATTCATGAGATACACGCGAGAACTAGGACACCTGGAGAGACAAACAACACGTGCGAGGACATATGGGTGAGTTCTTCTCTTCGTGTGAAGCTTTAGAGGACAAACGATTGGTGGGCTCCTGGCGGGCTCCACACGAGAGAAAAAGGATGCCCTGAAGCTGTTTCGGAAATAAATTTCGGTGAAAATCTGAGTTTATTCTGGTCTGTATGAAAATCGGAATTTATCTGAAGAGGCGTTGAAGAGGTGACATGAGGTTTTCATCTTCTATAGAGACTCAATCAGAGAATTAGAGACCTCCGTGGGATTTTACAATATGAAGTCAGCTCTATAAGCCAAGAGGCTTAACCCCCGAAACGTATAGAAGAAGCAACCTGTATTAGCCAGGAAGGCTTCTATACGATACATACCCCACCACCACCACCATCATCCAACCACAACACATTCAAGAAACTAGAAACTGACACACAATCAACAACCATCGCTGCATGAAGAGCTCTCAAAAGAGTCTGCGCTCTTCGCAGCAAGATAGTAACCTGCGAAGACTCAGCTTCGTCTACCAAATCGATTCTTCAGAAGAAGAATCCTCACAGTCACCATCGAAAAGAGTATGGGAGTCAACGTATCCCGAAGATAGAGGTAACTGACCCACTCCGAAATGCACACATCACACACCCATACATTTCCCATCTGAGAATCGATACATGAGGCATTGTTAAAGACACCTCAGGCGCGAGCGTCGAACACTCCTCCGAAACAAGGAAGGGGAGATCACCGCGGTCCCAATCAGAACACTCCCCACAACGACGAGCACCCGAGCCAGAAGACCCCGACACCCTCCACACATCTTCACCCTCCACATCCTTCTCCACTCGATCTTCGTTCGGTCGAAGAGATGCCACGGACGACACGGGCAACCTCATCCTCTCAACCGAGATGGAGGCGCCCGAGTTATCTTCCAATGCAGTTCACAAATTTTGGGGGATGATCCGATTGAGCACCGATCCTTCATCTGCGGCTCATTGTCCTCTTTCCGAACAGAAGAGTCCGGTGGTGATGGATTTCGTGGTTATGATCGATCGATCGTCCTCTATGACCCAAGGCAACAAGATGGCATTCGTCCAGGTGATCACCGACACCTCACATTTCCACAGCATAATGTCTGACATCCATCTTCAGGCCACCATCGAGCACATGATCCAACTCTTGGGACCTCAACACCGTTTCTGTCTATTGACATTCAACCAAGAGGTGCATTCCATTCCCATCGTGCATCTCTGATCCATCGCAGGCGACCATGATCACGGAAGGCTTGCTCGAGATGAACGAAGACAACAAGAAGATCGTGTTGTCTTTACTCAAAGACATCAAGCCCGAAGGCAGCACCAACATCGGTGACGCTCTTACCATGGGTGAATTCCTTCCTCTCTCGCCTCCCCTTCTGACGAAAATAGGTATCACCGTGTTGAACTCGAGAGAAGGCACGGATGCCAACAACTTGTCCAGTATCATGCTGTTCACAGGTGACCCATTCTCCGAGCGAGCATCGAATTGAACGAGGACAGATGGACTCGCCAACATGGGGGCTAGGGGAGAGAAATTACTGCACAAGATGAGACACAGCCCCCTACCAGAAGGCCTCGCCATCCACTCGTTCGGCTACGGAATCGATCACGATTCGAACCTCTTACAGAACCTCTCCATCTCATCACGAGGTGATCATCATCGTCCATCCATCATCATGATGATGACCCCGGCAGGTGGCGTCTACTATTACATCGAGAGCACAGACTGCATCGCCTCTACCTTTGGTGAATGTCTCGCCGGTATATTATCCACGGCAGCCCACAACGTTCGAGTGGAGCTGACCGCTGATGATGGCTGCCGCATCGTTGCCTTCTACACTCGCTATTCTGTACAGCAATTGAAAGAAGTGAAGCACTACAACGTCCACCTTGGTTCCGTCTACCGACACGAGACGAAGAGTATCCTCTTCAAGCTGTCCCTGCGGAAATTGGAGACCTCGAGCCAGGCCTGCCGATTGGTACACTTGACCGTCAGGTGAAATTTCACGTGGAATTCGATTGACGTCGACAGGTATGTCGACACGGCGACGCAGAAGCCTCACGTGATCCGGGGGAGCCTCGTTGTAGATCGACCGAGCCGAGCGAAAATCCATCCTCTGCCTCCAATTTTAGATTGGGGCATCAATCGTTTTGCCGCGGCGGCCTCGATCGAGGAAGCCTCCGGGAAAGCTTCGAGTGGGGATTACAGTGGAGCTCAGAGACATTTGGCCAACATGATCTCCTCGATCAAGTCATCGTGCTCTTATCATCACAGAGACTACTTTTCATCATGTGATGATCTCATCAAGGTACGTCTTATCCTCTCTTTTATTTCTCTCTCATTCTCTTTTATTCTCTTTTATTCTTTTACAATTGGGACATCCATTTCGAAATAAAATGGAAATAAACTGAATTGATTCACAGGATTTGGGAGAGTGCATGTCAGGAATGGAGAGGAGGGAGACATACGTAAGAGGAGTACATTACGCAAACGCATACAGCACGATGTACTACCTCGAGAGGTCCAACGGGACGCGAAATTTCACCGGAATTCACAGCGAAGAAATGAGAAATGTACATAACAATCGCGAGGATAAGGGTTTATCTCTCAAACGGAGCTTGGGCTACGGCTATCTCACACCCGTGCAAATTGAAGAAGCCTTCAAGGCTCAATCGGCCGCTAGATCCTATGTTACTGGTTATCTGTAGATACTATAAAACATTAGAATACACACGTATTCATCGTCTTCACCTGGATCTGATGATGATCCCATCAGATCCATCAGACACGTGGATCTGATGATGATCCCATCAGATCCACAAACACCATCACTTGTTGGTTTTCAAGAATTAAGAGATGATGTCATAGCAATACTACCATAGCACCATCACGTGCACCCAGCTCCCTACGTCGTCCGTAAATTCTTCTCCTTTATCGTGCTGCGTCAGAAGGTGATAGTAGAAATATTTTCATCTTCTCCACCAAACAATCTTTATTCGCCTTCTAGATTGCGTCCTGTCCCTTCTCCATCAAGAATGTCCAGCCCGAAATTGAACCTCCCGAGCCACCAACTCGTCCCTACTCTTAAAATATCGTTTCATCACGAGTGGCAGTCACTTCCACGCGTGTGGTAGAACCATCACTCATATTTAATCCCTCAATTCCCCCCTTACGATTGATGAGCCCATCTAAATGTACTTATGGTCTAAGCCCATAAGTAGAGAACTGACATCATCTTCTCACCTTACACACGGAGCGACGAGTACAGATCAGCTGAGAGGCTCGTCTGTCTGTTCGATGTGCAGTCTGAGAGGAATTTGTACTGACTATGGTCTTACGAGGGAGAGTGAATGAGCGGTTTATGAGGCCACACTGTTCATTTTACACCAACATCACGAACAAGGCAACAAGGGAGTCATGTTTAACCCAATAGCGACCCATACCTGGCCAACATCGTCGACGCTACAGCAGCAAGGGGGAGAAGAAGTCTTCGCCATGACAGAGTGGATCGAAGACAGCTGGCAGCGGCTCATGATGGGCACCCTCATACCCCCCACGGCCGACCTGGACTGCACACCCATAGAGGCCGACTCCTTCTGTCTCCTGCAGCCCCTGCGCCATCGACAGAGAAAGTCTTACAGTGGAGAAAATCGGTTTCTCACTCCAAAACCTGTCATCGTCCTAATGCCGGTATGAATAACACAGATTCTTGAGATGACACATTCTCACGTTAGATAGGGGTCCGATATAGCGAAGAAAATTGAGCGCTGCGAGATCTCGGTGAGGATAGCCGATAAAGGGGACACCACTGCCTTCTCAGGATGTCTTTGGGGGGCCGGTTGGTGTGAGGACGACCATGAGTCTGACTTTCTTGAGGACAACTCCCATCTGCCTGAAGGTGAGTCATGATGATGCGGCGTGATCGGTGTTGAAGAAGATGATCAGGTGTGCTCCGAGCTGGAAGAACAGACCGTTCGTTTATTATTCGACATCGATTACCAAGTCGAAGGAATAGCCAAGAGGACGACACTCACCTCTTCGCCCTTCATCTTTGTCAGAGGCCGTGACCGAAATTGATTGAAGGCCCCCTTTGTACATATGAACGAAACCCCTGCCTGTAGAATAAATGTCCCAATCGTACTGATCGTTGGCACCTCCATTTCATGGTGCAATCAACGTTGGTTGTGCTGAAATGTCCAGGCGTGTAGTCTCACTGTTCGTTCAAAAGTTCGCGGAGGAGTTGATAACTGGAGTTTGTTCATCTCTACAGTCTTGAACTTCTATTTCATCATTCGTTTTTTGTGTTTTACCGATGAGCTATGAAGATTTAAATCAAACACGAATTCAACTCTAGTTTTTATCTAATAGTTTAAGGAACACAAGAGGGCGACACCTCTCTTGATCCAGTGTCTCGCTGGCTTATCTGTCGGCAGTTTGATCGACAGGACGAAATTAGTCGAGTGTCCCGTGGTAGATAACGTTCCAGCCCTCGTCAGTGTCTTGTAAACCGGGCAGTCGTAGCTCGGTGCCCCCACCGTCAGGTTCGCCGTGGGCACTGGTTTCAGCCAGATGATCGGCATGGTCGAGTATAACTCTTTTGGATTGCACTCGTCCAGCATGCCAGTCGAAGAGTTCCACCTGGCACCTTCTAAGAAGAGGCCTCGAATGTAGCAGCCGTCCTCGGGTGGTGCCGTGATGTCTTCTTCTCTCAAGTTCATGACTTCAAAGGTGAAGGAGAGAGCGTCTACCGGTATCTTGTGTTTCCTCGCGTAATTCTGGAAGGTGCCCGTTAAGAAGGCCTGAGGGAAGAAGTAACCGCTGATCCAGAACACGTTGGGAGGTCCTTCCTTGCACCACCTCTCGATGAATCGGAGGCGTTCGACCAAGTCTAAGACCCAAGCTGAGAGGGGTTTGAGTGAAGGATAAGCCCTCGCCGCCCAGATCTCGGGCACTTGGTTGTTGAAGAGGCTATTGGCCACGTTCTCCAGGGAAGAAGACATGACGACGAGTCCTTTCAGGGCCTTGGCGAGCTCCTTGAGAGTGGAAGATATGACGGCCAACAGGCGATTGTAACGGACGACTTCTTGATTGACGACGATGCCCATGGAGCCGCTGTGGAGACCACCCATGCCCGGTGGAGTCAATCTGTCGGGGACCTTCTCCATGATGTCCAGTGCGACCTGTCTGTGTCAGACCCTTCTTTCCTCCATCGAGATCACCTCTGACAAGTGTGCGTCCCTGCTCTTTCCAGATCCAATGGAAGACACTCTGGGCTGTAACTTCAAGATGGAATCGAACATGTCGAACGTCTCTTGCTGTGCCGAAGAGATGTCTGCGTTCTGGTGGAGTCCAAAGACTTCAGGGTCATCGTTGATGGGCAAAGATCGGATGTGCTTCATGATTCCCTTGATGTTGTCCGCCGTCGGTGGAGCGTAGACCGGATCGGAGGAGAAGCTGAAGCCCTCCTGGAGGATCTCGTCGTTGTAATAATCGTAGAGGATATTCATCAGAGTTCTTCTGTCCCAATCGTCCGTCACTCTCCCTCCGTAGTTGATGTCACCCGTTAAGAAGCGTAACAGCTTGTAGGGAATCTGTCACCCGTTCAGCGAACGAAACGTACGAATCGAGATCCACGCGAGATTTCGAAGACCCACCTCTGCGTATTCTTCCAAGAACATCCTGAGCTGACGGACGGATATGGTCAAGTCCGAATTGTTGTACTCGTATGGAATGTTCCAACCCAACGGTCCGAATTTCCTTCTCTCCTGTGCAATGGCGTGGAAGAAACAGAGACCATACAAGAGTGTCCTCCAATCTTTCGACTTCTGCGAAGTCTGCAAGAAGTTGTCGTCGAACGTACTGTACGTTCTCATGAGATTGGCCTTCAGCCCCTTCGGTGGCTCGTTGGTCATCTACAACCGGTCAGTCTACATTTCGCACGTGTGGACCCACCTTGATACCGTTCTGTAACACGGACACAGGGAAAGCAGAGGAGGGCATGGACGTCAGCCACAATCTGAAATCTCGATGTACCTTGTCCAATTGGATCGTATCTACAATCTTCTCCAAAGTAGGCATCCAAGATGGTGCCAAGTGACAGTTCTGGAGGAGGACCCAGCATCCTCTCTCCATGGCATCCGTGATCATTCTCTCGGCCTTCGGTCCCTGTCCTTGTCCCAGGGAGATGAACTCGGTTTTTCTTCCAAATTTCATCTCGTCGGCGAAGCGCAAGAAATCCGAGGCGGGATCGGCACCCGGTGACAGAACAAAGATGAGGGCAGAATTCACTGTCGAGTCCTGGAATCGTGTGAGAGATCGTCAGACTACAACGAGCCGTCACCTTGTAAGAGGACATGATGTCGAAAGTGGGTGGATCGATAAACTCTTGTCCCAGATAGATAGTGATGTAATCCTGTACCGAAGAGATCATCTTGTCAGGTCTGAGACACCTCAAGACAAGCAGCCTCTGGAACGTAGACAGTTTCGACTGCCACGGCTCTCCTATGTCCTCTGCGTCAGGTGTGGGTGAATCGAAATAGACTTTGAAGAGGTCGATGTTGGTGGAGAAGTGCTCCGTGAAGCCTTGGAAGTTTGGCAGTTTCCCGAGATCTACGATCTGATTCCAGATCTTATCGGTCAGCCAGCTGTCCTCTGGTTTGACGGTACCGACGACGGACGAAGCTATGGATGTACCACCGCTGAGCAAGAACCTGGAAAACTAAATAAAATGAAATAAAATAGGACGACATACCTCCACTCCATGTGGTCCAATTGACCTTGGTTGTCCATCAATCTCGACGTCAGCAGGAAAGAGAAGAGCAGCTTGTGCTTCTCAAACAGAGACCGACACACGTTCCTGAAGAGAGACAAGGTGAAGTACTGATTCAAGTGTTCCAATCTCTCTTCCAGCTGCTGGGACTTCTTCGCGTTGGCGATACCCAACGTGAACAAGTTCAAGAACCACCCGAGAGAGTACTGATACATGTGATCGATGTTGGCGAGATCTACGATGCAGAAGAATAGGACGGAAGATCGAACAGCAACGGGTCGGTAGAGTGATCGAGTGAGGTCAATCTTCGCCTCGTTCTCTTCTGCTTCTAACACCTGAATGAAGAGTCAGAGTGTGGGATGGTTTGAGATGTACAATCGAATCACCTTCTTCTTGATCTGCTCGGATGTCTTCTTTGATTCGGCCAGGACATCGATGAGAGTCTCATCGTCTAACGGCTTGCCCTTCGATGTCGCCAGTAGAACGAGGATCTTGTCTTCGATGTCTTTCACTTCCTTCTTCATCTCCGCTTGTGATATGACCAACATGTTCTTCTCTTCCTCCAGATCTGGCCTCTCCTTCTCTACAACGAGACCCAATAGTTGGTCCTCGAGTCCTTGGTTCGTCAGGGTGAAGTTGATGAGCGTAACCTGGGTGGTGGTGAGGGGGTGGGTACGAATATTTGGTCCTCTCACCTTCGTCGAGATCTCCGGCTTGTAGTTGGGGTTGGGCAGCTTCGTCGTGATGTAGAAGCGGAAATTATCGTGGTAAGGTATGACCGAATCTCCGATCTTGATGACGTCATTACCCGTCATCTTGTAGATCTGCTTCAGCAAGATGGGCTCCAAGATGGGCTCCAGTTCTTCTCCAACATTCTCCAGTAGCACCGGCTTACCGAATCGTATGGCATTCTCGAGCGTTCTACAACTCTTCAATCTCTCTTCCTCTGACAGCTTCTCACCTGAGGAAACCAGGCTGAGTCAGTTTGATGACATCTAAGCCGTTGTCCTGCTCCATTCTCTTGACCCACTTGTTCGCTTGACCCTGTGGATCGATCATGAGAGGCCAACGACGCGAGTGCTGGATGATGATGGCGTTCTCCGTGGAGTGCAGATCTGTGGGAAGCCCTGGGAAACGTCAGGCGTGGAGATTTCGTGAGAATCTCTCACCGGCGATATTCCACTGTCGGATCTTGACGGGGTCGCCGAGGGTGCTATAAATAGAAGCTCCGGTGGACAAGGGAAGCTTGTAGTGGATCAACTGATCGCTCCAATTTTGCAACAGAGAAGCTCGATAAGATGGAGTGAAGGCTCCACCGTATGCGATGGCGCCCGCCGCGATGACAGCGTCTCCCACCTGATGACGTCATCACATGAAATTTCACCCGAATCTCACCAGATTTCCGAGGTGGATCTCCAACTCTCCAGTCTTGTTGGTCCACCTGTCCTTCTCATCGGCCAAGGCAAATAGCAACTTGTGTGCTCTGTCCAACTTCTGCTCGCAGTCTTGCACTTTCTTCGCCAGCTCCATTTTCTTCTCCTCCGAATCTGCATAGTCCTTCTCTAATGAAGTGATGTTGTCCTCTACGCTCTGCAGTTTGGCCTTGGCTTGGGCGAGTGCCTCCAATGTAGTTTCGAGGGAAGCTTGTGCTTCTCTCAGCCTCTCCCTCTTCGGTTCCACTTGTTTCGCGACGTGGTGATATTTCTCTATGGCTCTGACCCACAGACAGAGAGAAGTACAAGCCTTTGACACCTTCGCCACGACGAAAGGCCGAAAGTCGTTGGATTGGATGTAAGGCTGGAGCTTCTGTATCGTTGACTCTGGCACGGCGTCCTTGTTGTAGTTGATGAGGAGATCGAGGAATTTCGGATCGCTGAGAAGTTGCGATTTGGCGGGCTCCCAGTAGTCATCCACCTTCTCTCCCAACTTCTCACCGTCGATCTTCTTCGGTTTCACGTTCATGACGATGCAGACGGCCTCCATGACCAACTTGACTCCAACGGGTGGCCTCACCATGGCCTTCACTTCGGTCACGTCCTTCTTGTTCAACGTTCGAAGAGCAGCCTCGGCTGCCTCCAGGGCGGGCAGAGCTTCGTTCAGATCTCTCTTTGCATCGTCGGCGATGGCTTGTGTCTCGGAGGCCTTGTTGTTCGCTTCGACTTCTTCTGCAGCGACGATCTTTCTCGTCTCGTCGGCGGACACCTTGTCCACTTTGATTCTCTCCATGGTCTTCTCCGTCTCTTCGTTTGCCTTGTCTAATAGAGGTCGCGAGGCTCTCAGCTCTTCTTGTAGGATGCCGACTTCCTTTGTCGTGTCTAATAGCTTGTCCAGGCCGATCTGGAGGCGTTTACGAAGTGTGGTGAGCTCGTTCTTCTTCATGTCGTAAATGTTCTTTAAGACACCCAACAATTCGAGGTAAGAAGTTGGAGTGACGTAGTTGTGACGGGCGAGCTCTTCCAGGTAGCTGGTGGAGGTCACGTGACCAAAATTTCGGTGGAAACTCACCGACTGGACGCTCGGCCTACCGTCTGATGGATGTGCATGCACATCTGAATGAGTCCTTCCTTCATCACTGTCACGGTGAGTACGGTACGTACGGAAGATGACGTCATCACCTTGGTCTATCGGTAAGTCCTTCAAAAACTTCTCGGCCACTCCAATGAGAGCGTCGGTGGGCCAGGGAGAGAACCAATCGATGGCACAACAATTGACGAGGGAGGGGAACATTCTCAATCGATTCCTGAAACCCTCTGCGATGACGTCATCACACGTACGGTACGTACTCGACTCACCTCCGAGTGGAGACATCGTGATGACGATGTGTAGGTTCTGCTGCACCCGACGTAAAAAGTGGGAGTAGATGACTTCCTTGTTGACGTTGAGACCGTAAGACTGCACGACGGGGCCGATAACGTTGGCAATGGCCTCCATGTCTTCAAAGGTGAAGATGTTCGGTACGTCTCCCGAGTTCAACATGTTGTTGATGTCCTCTAAGAAACTCTCGTGGACGACCTACCACGTTTCAATCCCCACTCCCCGACTCTTTTTTCTCACCTGCGTGTCCGAGAAGAGGAAGACGGTCTTCAGTTCCTTGAGTCCGGCGTCCAGGATGATCTTCTTGATGTCTTCTCTCCATTCGGGTATGCCGTAAGAAGAAGACAAGTTGATCTGGAACAGCTGATAGTCGGCGATGGAAGCAGCAAGCCTCGTCAAGCTCTGCTTGCCGGAGCCTCCCATGCCTAATAATAGACCGTGTCCGTTGGGTTGTCGGATGATACGACAGATCCTGGAGACGTGCTCTATGGCATCCATAAATAGCACCAAGTTCATCGGCTTCTCCGCAGTTCCGTTGTAGTAGTCCAAATAGTCGTTCATGATCTGCACCACGTCGGCGGGCGATTCAAATTTCAAACTTCACCTTCTGCAGTTGTCCCATGTCTGCGATCTCATCGTACAGCTTGACGGAAGCATTCATGTTTGAATAGTCACCGTAGATCAATCTCTCTGTCGCCACGACATCAGTCCACGTTCGGTTCAATTTGGACTCCAACAGATTCTCCAGCAGCCTCTGGAACCACCTGCCGAACGTGTCAGCCACGTCAGATAGACGTCAACTCACTGTCTGTCGGTGTCGTCGACCAGACGATCTTGAAAGACTCTCGTGCACTCGTGCAGCCACAGACGAACGAGAGCGTTCTCGTCCGACAGCGTCTTGACGGCCAACATACCCTGGAAGACCTTCGATAGATCTCTCAAATTGAACGTGTAGTGAGATTTCGATGGAGTGGGCAGCAGTTCTGCCGTGATCGTGCGGTACAGAGAGATGGTACAATCAACCAGAGTAGAGCAGAGGGAGTGCAGCTGAGGGCCAAAGACTTTGAGGTAAGAGTCTAGGATGGTGCTGAAGATACGATCCAATGACTCGTCCTCCATCTCCACGAAATTGATGATGTTGAAGTGTCGCGTGAACCTGCGGGAGAGACTGTTCCTACCACCTGTACACAGTCAATTCCACGTGAAATCTCGCGGAGATTTCGATACGAACCTCCCGGGGGAGCCATCGCAGTGACGAGCCCGATGTCAACGATGTTCTTGAACTCTAACGTCTTTCTGTCGTACCATCCACCGTGATCCAGCCACTGTCTCAATAGTTCGATGGGAGGCTGAGCTCCGTACTTTTCTTTCGCTGGCATGTTGACATCGTCGATGAAGATAATGAATTTACGGCCGGTGGGGGGACCGTATACACCCTTCCTTCTCTTGTCGAATTTCGCATCTAAGATGTCTTGCGTCTGATTGGCTGACGTCTGAGCGGAAAAACTGATGAAAACCGGGGAAAATTCGCGGTCCATGCCCTTGGCTAATTTCTCCGCGATGGTGAGAGTTTTTCCGGTACCGGTGGGCCCGACGCACATTACGTGTTGACCGTTTTTGACCAGGAGATCTAAGAGAAAAGTCGATCGAATGGAGTCGATCGTAGGAACGATGATCTCGGAGAAGGGTGTCCCAGCAGGAATGGAAAATTCCGGTATCGTTTCCATCCAATTGATCCATCGCCTACACGTGCACGTCAGTACAATGTCGGGTGAGGGTTTAGGGTTTAATTTCACCTGTTCGTCTGATCGAAGTGGTAGTCGTAGACTTGTCCGTCGGGTGGGAAGGGTATGATGTCTTCCGGATATTGTGCGATGTCTTTTCTCAGCGAGACACTGAACGACCTTCTGCCCGGGGTATCTGTGGTACCTCCGACCGACCAAATGAGAGAAAACAAGAAGAAAGACGAACAGATCTGCACGAATGAGCCGGGCTGATTGTAGATCGACCCACCTCGGAAAATTTCTCCGGGACTTTCTCCAATAGCTTCGAGTCTGGATCTTGATCGTCTATGTCTACGCCTACTGTGAACGGGTTCAGAAGACAGTTCATGATGTTTGTCAAAGAGATGACGAGTGAGATGTCGCTGGTCGTGACTGCTTCTTTCAGGTTCCTGCGATGCACGTTCAGTGAACCATCTGAATTCTGCGATTCTCACTTTCTCAAGAGGGTGAGCGAAGGTTCCAAGAATCGTTCGAAGAAATTTCGGAGAGATTTCAAGTGAGGTCGGAAGACGAGGTGTAGGCTCTTCAGCCAAGATTCGATGATAGGCTGTACACCCAGATCTGCCGGCTCCATGTAAACCATACCACATCGAGACACCGTTGCAGGTGAAGCTTCCGACAGATCTTCCGTCTCGAAGACCTGTACACGTCATCTGACGTTTCACTCGAATGAAACTCACCATGGTATTGTGAGGAGATAGAGTGATGATCTCTGAATTGGGCAGGCACAGTTTCTTGTTATCATCCAAGACGGTGTTGAGGTTTTCGATCCAGAGGGCATCGACTGGACCGTCGAAGATGAGCCATTTCTTATCTGTCTTGTCATCGTAAGCGGCAGCGCGAACGAGGTTGGCCAGAATGCCGTCGGTCCACTCGTGGGTTGCCTTGACAAACTCCCCGTACAATTGTCCGGAAGTGATGGATTTAGGGTTTACGACGAAAGTTTGGACCTGGTAGGGTCGGGAGCGGCTCGTTGTAGATGGACCTCACCTTGTCGATGGAAGGGTCGGATTTGGCGAGGCGGTTGAGTGCCCTGGCCAGCACGCGATAGCAAGTGGTCTTGCCTCCACCACTGGGTCCCACCAGCATGAGACCGTGCCTCACACTGAATGTCTCGTACAGTTGTAGACACTTGTTGATGAAATTCGGCACGGGTTGTAGATTCATCTCTGCGATCGTCTCGTGAATGGCGGGAATCAACCTTCCGTAATCTACAACGGACTCTTCTACCCCTGGGAACAGATCCGAGACGATTCTACGGAATTTCAGTGAAATTTCGATCTCCTCCTCACCCGTTGAACAAGGGAATATCATCGGAGAGGAACTTGGGTACGTTGCAGTCTTTGAGTGAACGGAGGATGATGAGCTCTTGGTTCATAGTGGGAAACTTTCTCTTGTAGTTACCGGCGGCATTGATGACCGTCTTGACGGCTCTCATGCCAAAGTCATAGTGGTCCTGGCTGCTCAACTGTTCCGAGCTGAGACGGAAGGTGACCGTCATCTTTCGCGCCAAAATTCTGGAATTGGAGAAACCAAAGGAAGAGAGGGAAATTTCGGCGATCATGGCGTAGTCGGGTACCATCATGGCCACGGGTCGGAAGAGAGCCTGGTTTTAAGGTTTAGTTTGGATGAAGGTAAAGATGGAAAAAAAGGGCCCCAAAAGTGTACCTTCAGATTGTCTGGTAGCTCGGAACGACCGGCGTAACCGGGATTCATCGTAATGAAAACGGCGCAGGAAGGATCCAGCGAGATCTCAGTACCCTCGAAGATGAATCTACAACGAGTCAACTCCAATTCCGAACCCCGGCGTCGACGTGTCGCTCACCTCTTCGCTCCCGCCTGGATGGCTTTCTGTATCGACATGATCTGCTGCGCAATAACGGATAGCACCTCTAATTCGATACGGTTGAACTCGTCAAAGCATGACCAAGCCCCTGAAGAAGCCAGGCCCTTGAAAAATTTCTCCATGGCCAAAAAGTTGAGACCGTCTGAGCAATTGAACACGACGCACTTTTTCGCGAGGGCCTTGGCCAAGTCCTTCGTTGTCTCTGTTTTACCGGTACCGGCTGGACCCTGTGGAGCACCTCCCAATTGGAGGTGGAGGGCACCTGGGAGGATCAATATTTTGTGCCACCGGGGTACTCACCAGAGAGGGTGACGTAACAGCGATCGGTGAGGGGGGTGATGACGAGGCGGGTGGTGTTGCCGAGGTACTCGTAACCGTACTGGAAATTTCCGTTGACGATTCTGACGATGACGTCATCGCTGTCCCAATAATATCTCAATTGGGACATCCACTCGAAATCTCTCTCGGAGGAAACTCCGGCCTCCAGCAACATCTTCGTGACGTCACGAGCGTGGACCTTATAAGGTCAGTCCATCTACAACGAGTCATCTCACCTCGATGACGATGAGAGAGCCCAGGGTGAGGCGTGCCAGCGGATTTAGATCTCCCTGCACTAATTTTGTCAGACCGTCAAGCTGTCTGAGGCACAAGTCGTAAACTTCAGCTAAGCCTTCTCTTCCCCTGGGTAAGGCTTGTGTGACCGCCTTCGTCCATTCGATCTGGCTGACACTGAGAATGACCTGCGGGGATTTCAATTTCAAACGTGGCGGGAAATGTAACCTGTCCTGGATGCTCCGTCACCCATGCTTCACGATTTTCGAGACTGTAGCTCTTCAATCCCACTTCAATCACTTGTCGAATGGTCCTCTTCATCGCAGACTCCACCTGCGCGATATTCAGACATCTGCGATTCGCATTTTCCCGTCACCTCGAGGAGCCAGTTCTCCACAGAACCCTTGGGATAGAAAGGCTTGTCGAACGTGATCCTCTCGTCTTCAGCCGACATCATAGCAGATATGGCCAAGTCCTTGCCAAAATCCAACTTGCCAATGTTCTCGAAGCACTTGTGCAGGTGAGGTTGTACGGCTGACGTCGTCAATCTACAACGAAGACGGACGTGAAATGTCACGGAGAACTCACCGAGTGGATCTTTGGCCTGAGATAAGATCTGTAGGAGATCGTCCGAAGATAAAAAGTAGAATCTGGGAAAGGCAGCACACTTCGTCTCCAAATATTCAGACAGACCCTTCTGCACCAATTCGAGCAGCTTGTTGCACTCTTGGAATTGTTCCAACAGTTTCTTGTTCGAGCACAGTTCGATGACTTTGGGTGCAGTGAAAGCCTTGGTCATGATTCTCCTCCAGTTACGATCCATGGTTAAGAATCTCTTTCCTTCCACAGGCATCTGCTTGTGAATGTCTTCAGAGCTGAAGATGGGGGCCAGATAGAGCCACTGCTTCTGAGTCTGCAGCCAGGCGTCTAAAATGTCGACGACCGTGCGGAGCGTACCTGGATGAGTGTCACGTGACTGATGACGTGGTATGACGTCATACCTTCCCACTTGGAGATGCGGGCTTCGAATGCCTTCTTGTAGACGGAGAAGGACATGGATTGAGTGGTTACGAGGTGGTCGTCTAATAACTGGGCGATCTCGTCTGATTTCTTCAAGATGTAAGTGCCGCTGTCCGAGTATTCCGTGATGGTGAAGACCTGTCATCATCAGCACGATGATCATCATCATCATGGTGATCATCATCACCTTATCCTGCCATTCCTTCTCCATCTTGTCCAGAGTCGACTCGATCGTGTACTCTTTTCCGGCAGTATCGCAGATCTTCGTGATCTCCTCGATGTGCGAATTCAGATTCAATTTGAGGATGGATTGCAGGGTGAACGTCGCGTCCGGCTGAAACTTGAAGCCGAGATGATCGGACAGTGCATTCCAATGGCGTGGCCTCATACCTGGGTTTCTCAAGCTCATGATGAGTGGAATGTGTGGTTTGAAGGCGGAGATCTGGCCTTGGATCTCTAAGGCGATGGCGAGGCATTCGGGTCTATCTCTGAAGGAGGAGCCCACCTGGATGTATCACATCAACGATGTGATGTGATGATGCGGCGATGGGTGATGTGATGATGGCAATGATGATGATGCATTGTTTGGTTGATGATTTGATGTGACGGTGGATGATGTGTGTTTCAAATCGACGATGAGATACGTCACCTTGAAGATCTTCTTCCATGCGGCGGAGATGTCTCTCTCCATCTGATCTGGATCGATGTGGTTGAACGGTTCGTTGTACCATCCCTTCTGCCACGTCATCCAATCGTGGGCGGTCTGCCACAAATCACTGTAAGGAGCGAACTCCTTGACCAATCTCTGCAGCTCTAATTGAGGTGTCTCTGGAAAACCAAACAGCCTCTCCCTCGTGTGAAAGAGTAAGCCTGCAGATGCATCAGACGAGACGGTAAAAATAGAAATAAAATGAAATAAAATGTCACCCTTGGCGATGAATTCTTTCAGGCTGCGATCGATCCTCCTGACTTCGATGGTGACCTCATCCACCTTTCCGATGTCTTTGAATCGAGACAACACAGTCACTTCCTTCGTGAGGTCCTTGATACCCGATAGGAAGCTCTCCTGTGACACTTGTAGCTCCTTCTCGAACCTCTTCTTCAATCTCTCGTGAAGAGATAAAGTCTCTTCTGTCTGTGTCGAAATACGCCTGGGCCAACCTAAGACGGTCCACTTCTGGTCGAAATCATCGTGATTGATGGGATAATTGAACTGGTTAATGTCAGCGGTTGTAGATGGTGAATAAAATGAAATAAAATGACCTCTTCGATGGTCTCATAGAAGACGTTCATCTTGGCCAGCTTCTTCTTCAAGTTGTTGATCTGCTTGGGAACAGAGGCGATGAAGTCTCGCTGCTGCGTCAGCTCTTCAATGGAATTGGCTCTGGCGGTGACTCTTCTGGATAACGTGCTGTATTCGTAATTGAGCTTGTCCGACAGCTGCCTTGCCTTCTCGACCAAACGATTTAAGACGGCCGAGGCCAGAGACTTACGCTTGTTGATGAGATAGTTGCGCACCTTCATGACGTCAGATGAGGATGCATCAGCGGCCTCACCTCATCGCAGTTGACTAAAAACATTCCAGTAGAGACCGAGTTCGAGACGCTCATCTCGATGTCCTCTTGCATCTTCAATTGGGTGATGACTTCTTCTCTCAACTCTTGGAGTGACTTCTGTCCTTCCTTCAGGCCAGCGATGTAATCTTCTAAGTTGATATTGAGGAGGTCGGTGTAACCATCGTAGGTGGCCTTGTATTCTTGAAGAGGTAAGATGGAGTCTTGAACGGCCTTCATGATCCTCTCTTGAATCTTTAAGACGTTCTCTTCTTGAGGATGGACGGAGGCAAGAGATGGAGTGTGGGTCCATATGAGAGACTCCATGATCTCCCTCTCGAGCGTGGGGATGTTGTGAAGCATAGAAAGAGCGCTGTGATAGAGGGCGGTCAGCTTCTCGCCGATGGTGGCGATCTGTGTGTTATAGACGATCTTGTTGTCATGCACTCCGAGATCGATCATGAAGAGGGGGAATTTCTTCTTGTCCTGACGATCGACATTAGAGGGTGTGGGTCCATGGTGTCGGGTGATGATGTGATGTGATGTAATGCGATCTGAGATGACATGTGATGACAGCTCACCAGAGTTCGTGTGATTTGCACTTGGTTGCTGGAGACGACATTGATGATGCTGGAGGCAGACACTTGGATGAAACGAGCGTAGTTGAAGAGAGAGTCTTCCACCATGAATCGGATGGAGTCCTCCATCATGAACTTGACGACGTTCATGAATTTCTTGAGCTTGGATACCTCGTACAGTTCCATACGATTCTCTTTCAAATTGAACCAACCTTTACCTACGTCCTTCAGAGAAACCTGTGGATGTCATTAGAAGATGCATGATGCAGTCGATGAGCCAACCTTGATGCCGTTCTTGAGAGAATTGAGCAGTGATTCTTTGATGTATTGGATCTCTTGAGTGAACGTCTGCGTCTGAGTCTGCTCGAACTCTTCGATCCTCACGCTCTTGGTGATCTTGATGTTAAACAAGGAGATATTGCTGATGCGATTACAATCCCCACGGACCTACAGACATTCATCCATCTCTGCGTCTTCACCTTCATCGAGATGTGGCCCTCACCTTGACGAGCGCTTCGATGATTTCCGTTCTGGGAAGGAAAGATTGAAATTTGAATTGTTTGTTCCTCTCTTGGTATTCTACAGCGTCGTAATCACGGATCGGCATGTTTCCAACGTAGATCCTCTCTCCACTGCTGGTATCTTTTAATCTGCATCCCATCAGCATGATTCTGTCTTCTATAATTGTGTGATGGATCGCAACTCACGTGAATCTCGAAGGCGCAGGAGGCTGGAAGGCGGGGAGGTGTAAGCCTCCAAAGACGTCGTCGTAGAGAGAAGAAGAGCCGTTCAGTTGTTTCGAATGGATGTTGGCGTCAAAGATGATCTTGTTCATGGCCCTGCCCCAGACTCCTCCGATTTCGGTCTGGAGCCATTCTTTACCTTTCAAATCTTCTTTTCTGGGCTTCTTGATGCTCTTTCCCGTGCTGAGGGCGGACGACATCATGTGAACGACATCTTTGCCGTTGGGGAGATCATCAATGGGCATGCTGTCTATATACATGTGATAACGCTGAGAGATAGATCAGATTTGAATCTGAATGTGTCACCCACCATGTGACCTTCTGCCTCTCTTCTCGATTTGAGAGCGGCAGCCATCCTCTTAACGAACACGAAAGGGTCCTCCGAATTGAACAGTATGAAGATCCTGGGCAACCATACACTCGCGCGATTGGGATCGTCATATTGGATGAGGTATCTGATTGGATGAGATGGAGAGGATGATGAAGATCAAGCCACCTCTGTGTTTCGGGTTGATAGTCGATCATCTGACCGGGAAGCCATTCTCCAGTGGTTAGACACAGAGATTGAGTGCTGACGCCCTCATCCTTTTAACAGTCACATCTCACGTTGTACGTTACCATCATCAGACGCTCACTCGAAACGACAGCCATTCTTGCGGTGTCCTCGGATCGAAGTCGTAGTTATCGAAGTCTTCCAAAGGTGCATTCATCTCGAAGAGAGACGATCTGCCTCTGATGGCATCCAATGTAATCTTCTCTGATTCGAGCAACTGTTTGATGTCCTGTGCCATGAACAACCTCTTCTTCCTCTCTATTTTGATCTTTCTCGGAGTCCTCCCTCCTTCTGATTTATAAGGCACCATTACCTTTGGTTCATTGGACTGCGAAACGAGGTGAGCATCATCACAAAAGAGTCGCCGACGCACCTGAGGGAATCCATTTCCATTAGACGGCAGGGGGGTCACTCTCTTGGACACCTTCATCTGTGCCCCTGTGCCCTGTTTACCAAATTGTTTTCGGAAGCCTCATGCTATTTTTGGACTTTTATTTGCGATGTGATCAGAAGACACACAAGACGAAATGCAGATAGAACGCAGATTGGACCATTGAAAATGACATATGACCCACGAGAGGAAGAGTCAGAGGAAGAACATGATGTCGAAGATTGGATGTCTGTTTGTCGATGCTGCCTTGACTTCACAATCCACAGACTCATTTGTCATAGTGCCCTCTTCTATCACTCAATGACAGCATCGACTCGTATTCACATGCGAAGGTCCTGACGTCGCCTGACATATCGAAGAGAAGAACTCAGAGTCTGGTTGGTCTTTCACTGTGATGATTTATTGTCACCACTCTCGCATGTCCACATCACTGTGATTGTCTAGCACCTGCCGCACTCTATCGGGTTCGTGCGGGTCTGTCACCACATCATCTCACCACAAACAATCCATGCGAATCCTCTGTCACCTTTCCTGACAAACCCCTCGCCATCTCTTTCATCGACCCCCATCATCGCCCACCTCCTCGGTCTCCGACGGCTCCCTCTTCCTGGACCTCTTCATGGAATGAAAGATGCTGTGTTTGCGTGCGACATCCAGCGCTGCGGCCCGAAAGGTTCATTTCACGCCGTCATCTTCCGTTTTATCTGCTGCAGCTGCCAGGTGTCGACAGAGTCGCAGATTTCATCTGTTTCTCCAAGTTAATGCTCTGTTTCCGTGGATAAACCTGGGGATGGTGGCGACTTTGCTACGAATTTCCGCTCGCTGGGGGATAATAAACGTAGACGCCCGCGAAGGCCTGTGGAAATCATACATCGGCGCGCGTGGTGGCTGTGAGCACATTCGATCGACAAGAACATTGACGACACTTCGAACAACTGTATCAATACGGTGAGGAGATATGGCAATAGATGGTGGGGCTGATAATGTTGAAAGTATTAAATGCCTTCCACAACGTGGAACAAGGGAGAGTTTAACAGACAACTCGACCTCATCAGAAGTCAATTCGACTCTTTTTGGGTTGGCAAACATGGCTTTCAGCTACATCTCGTAGAGGTCGCCTGGCTGAAGCTCAGAAGGAGGGGTATGGGCTGGCTGTCTCATCTTAGCGTATGGAGCGACGAAACTGGAATTGGTAAGGAATCACATCATTTTCCACCTCCACTCCATCATAACACTCAAACACTCTGCCCCCCGTACCAATTATCTACACACCCACATCACATCCTCTTTCGACTCACATTCTTCCAGAATCCAAGTTCAGGAGTGCATGGGAGAAGTTTGAAAAGAAACACTTTGCCGCCTACAAACGTTGGCGCAAGCTCACCGGTGCTACCGGCGGCTTCGATCTGAAGACCGAAAACTCTCTGGACTCTTCATTGCAGAACATCCTCCTGTACTACCTCGTCTATGGCGAGCTCAACGAGTTCCGTGCCATCAAAAACATGCTTCACTTGGTCTATCACATTGCATCGTCCCAGTTTGGAGACCGATCCGAGAAGAGTGATACCAAGATTGGAAACTACATCCGCCAAGAGGGTACCAAGATGTACCGCTTCCTCGGTCTGGTCTACAGCAAGGAAGAGATGAACGACGACTGTTTTGGACACGACGATCTCGATGACCTCTGCGGCACCCGAGACTTTTGCAAGAAGGTTCTCTCTTCACCTACAAAGGACTTTTTCCCAGGTAATCATCACCATCTCATTATGTCCATCATCATATCATCTGATCTTCACGTCTGACTGTCCACAGCTCTCGGCGTCAAAGAGTCGAAACAATTCGCCAAGTTGGAAGTTCTCCTCGCTTTAGACACTCCCACCTTCATCCTCCGATGGATGAAATCGAACCAGGGTGACCTCAACCCCGAGCAGAGGAAAGCGAGAGACGCTTGGATTCTGGAGCATTTCGTCAAAGACAAGGAGAAGAAGGAGCTCGAAGAGCACAAGGCAAAGACGGACGACTACGAGCCAAAGGTGGCCGAAGCACTGAAGGAACTCAAGAGAGAAGAAGAAGGAACCAACGCCGCGGAGCGTTACAAACCAAAGGACTCGGATTTCGATGGAAAGCCCGACGCTCTCGCCATCTTCCGCTCGGCCACGTCTCAACTCAATTCAGCGAGGACCCTCCTTACTCTGTCAGAGGAGCAGGAGAACAAGAAGACCATCCCTCGATTGAAGCAGGCACAAGTTGGACTCTTCACCGAACGCCTCGGAGCGGAGGCGGCTTACAAGGACGTCCTCAGCCAGTACGAAAACTTGGCACAAGCTTACGCCGACTGCGAGATGTCTTTGAGAAGAGCTACCGAAGGCTTCTCGAACCGCAGCATTTCCAACTGCAAGACCTTCGCTGCAGAGAGCAGACACTTGCAGGCCAGAAGCAAGTGGAAGAGATTGTGTGCAGAAGAGATGGGGTCAAAGATCAGAGCTCAGATGACCCTACACTTTGCCTACATCGACACGATCAACGCCGAGAGGAGAGAGTACGCGAACAAGTTCAAGACGTTCAGAGAGAAGAGTAAGGGTCCGGGCGGTATGTCCGGGTACTTCACCGTGTGGTACCACTTTTCGGCCGTAGTCTACCTCCACCTCTTCATGCTCGCTCCCATCGCTTGGCTTTACTTTGACTACCAGAACATCTTTGGTGCTGCCCTCAGCGACGGAACCGGCTTCAGCGGTGCGATCAACAAGATGCTCAAGTTTGACATGGCTTCCCTGTTGGACGTCTACAACTCTCCCATCATTCCGGTTGGTGGTCCCATCGCCCTCGGCCTGATCTTCATCCTCATCTGCAATCTCGGATTCCGCTGGAGGACGAGCGGACCGAAATCTGGACCCCGCCGCGACGCCGGCATCTCTTCTCTGATGGAGTGGGGGCCCAGATGGAGGACTTTCCTACTCTGGGTGCTCATCATCATCTCCGAGGTCGCTCTCATGAAGGGTCTCATTCTCAATCCCATCCGCACGGCCACGCAGAGCTGGATTGACGATTTCGACATCAGCTCTTCCATCCCGTACATCATGATCAACTGGATTCCCGTCATCTTCTTGTACGTCTGCTCGGTGCAATTCATCTTCTCCTGTTGGATTGCCATCTTTGGATTCTTCGCTGGGCTGATCGATGGCGTGTCGAACGTGAAAGACTGGGGAGGTCTCATCTATTCGTTCCATCCTTCTGGTGAAACCATCAAGGGAGAGTACGGCAACATCCCCATTCCCAAGATCGTCATCCTGTGGGACGAGAAGGTGGCTCGTTGTAGATTGGAGTGAAAACTGACGGAAATTTCAGGTCATGCCCATCAAGTCGACCGAAAAGAAGGACACCAAAGAAGAAGACAAGGACGTCACCAAAATGAGAAAATACGTCGCGTTCGCCAAGGTGAGACCTCCGTCTACAACGTTGTAGACTGACTCCACCCCAGGTCTGGAACGCCACCGTGACTTACTTTTACGACATCCACAAGTTGTCCCAGGAAGAGCTCCAGCGCTTCACCTTCAAGATCAGAGCCTCTGACAACCAATCGGACGACTTTTTGTCCGATCGCGTGGAGAAGCAACCCGAATTCGAGATTCCACCCCAAGTGAAGGAAGTTCGCTACCACCTCCAGCGCTTCGTCAACAACATCCGCATGAACAAGCCCACAAAGAACACGGCCGTCGTCAACATGCTTCCCCTGAACATCATCACACCTGTCGGTACAGAGAAGATTCTCTACCCCTTTGAGTTTATCATCCACGTCGACAACACCCAATCTTCTTTCCTGCAGCACCTGATCAACAGCGAGCCCGCTGAATGGGAGAATTTCAAGGCGAAGGAGTGTCTGTCCGAGAAGGCGAGAGATTGGATCTCTAGAATGGAGAAGGATGTCCTGCAAGGTCTATCCACCGCAGACAAGAAGAGCAAGAAGACAAAGAGGTGAGGGACACGAACGTGAACCCGGCTGACGTCTGCAGATGGATCGATTCGACCGAAGAGGGACAGAACTTGAAGATGAAGGTGTGTGAATGGGCTTCCATTCGTTTCCAGGCTCTGTACCGTACCGTACACGGTTTCATGCAAGCTCCCGCCGCCCTCGCCCTCCTGGCTCGCATTCAAGATCCCAGCATGTCGCAGGAGACCGCCGAAGAGATCGCTCGCAGCAAGTTTAGCTACCTCGTCGGTTACCAGAGCTACGCCACCTACTACAGAAAGTACAAGAGAACAAAGAGAGCTGCCATGGACGGTGCTGGTCTGGCCAGAGACGAAGTGGAAGCTCACGAGGCAGTCTTCTTCATCAAGTTTTTGAGGAAAAAGTTCCCCGAATTGAAGGTGAATGACCGTCTACAACTCGCCCGTTCTAATCCCGATCGCAGATCTGCTACCCCGACTGCGAAGACGGAAAGTACTACGGAAGGTTGATCTCCGGCGTCAAGCAGACATCCACCGGTTCGTCTACCGTCTACGACTTCAAGACCGAGTTATTTGGCCCCTTTGTCGATTTGGGTCTCGGTAAGCCCACTCACCAGAACTTTATGAGTCAGTTTATCGATGGGTGCATCGTTCAGACCATCGATATCAACCAAGATTCGGTGCTACCTCAATCCTTCTTCATTCCCAACATCCTGGGAGAATTCGACCTGGACAAGAGGGTGAGTCCCAAATATAACCTTTAAAATCCTTTCCATATTTTTATTCTCTCGCTCAACCGTTTCAGGTCAAGATCGTCGGTTGCCCCGAATTCATCGTGACGACCTCTTGGTCTGGCACCGCCTGGTGCTCTGCCTTCGCCGAGAGAACTTTCGGTACCCTCACCCAGAGAGCTTACTCTCGTCTGGGAGTCCGTCTCCACTACGGTCACCCGGATTTCATCGATGCCCTGTGGGTCCAGACGGAGACTGGTCTGTCCAAATTGTCCTACGTGTCCGAGGATATTTTCACCGGGTTCGACACCATCTTGAAGGGTGGTAAGATCATTCACAGAGAGTACCACGAGGTGAGAGACGCTCGCGATCCTGCAGGGTATTGATCGGTTCAGGTCGGCAAGGCGAGAGATGTGGATCTGTACACCACGACCAAATTTCAGAGGAAGATTAGTATGGGTGCCTCACAGATGGCCTGCTCTCGTTACATCGATCAGCTGACCACCTGCTGGTCGGTCTCTTGGTTCCAAGTCTTGACGTACTACTACTCTACCGTCGGTCACTACCACAACCACGCTATTCTGTGGGTTTCAGTCTGGTTCGCTCTCGTCTCCCAGTTGCTGCTCATCATCCTCCAAAAGTTTATCTTCCGTGAGCTTCTCAACTCTGTATCCATCAAACACTCGATCTCGATATCACGAGCTGCTCATCCCACATCACGTCTGACGCATCTTCAGAGGACAGAATTGCTTACTTTGTTACGGAGCGTATCTTCACCTTCCAAGTGGGTTACTTCTTCATGGTCCCCGGTATGCTTCAGCTCATCCTCGAATTTGGAATCGTGTGGGGTCTATGGTGAATTCACTCTCCCACTTTACATCTGACCCCCTCAGGACTTTCTTATCCAACTTTATCATGAACTACGTCTACTCCACGTTCCACATCCTCAACGTGTCTGCTTACTGGCAGTACGGTCTCACCAACTCCGCCTACTATCTCGGCTCCGGAAGAGGTACCGGTCTGGAGCACTACTTTATGCTGGACATGTACGACACCTTCTACCACACTCACTGGGGGCCCGCATTCATCATCTTCTGGATGGGTATCTTGGTTCTCATTCTCAGCGGTAACGTCATCGTGTGGGGAGTCATGTATCTGTTGCCATCTGGTATCTGGCTGTGGGGAGCCATGGCTCTCAACCCCGGATCTCTGCCCAGCTCGGTTCACGAGGAACAGTGGAAGAGACTCATGAACGTGGACATGAAGCAGACCTCCATCATCGTCAAGAGTGAGCGACCCTCCGTCTTCACGATCACATCGTCCGCATCATGATGATGACTGACCCTCTTTAGAGCACACGAAGATCGAGCAGTACAAGTACGATCCCATTGTAGGTAACGCCGCCAAGCGTTTCTTCGTCCGAATCGGCCGCGCCATTCGATACTTTTTCCGCGTTGTCCACTGGGTCTACACCGCCATCAACTTTGCCATCCACACTCGCGTCACTCGCCTCTTTGCAGTCATCGTCATGTTCTGGAATTGGGTCCTCGCCAACCTCATCCCCACCTTCATCTTCACCGATGAGAGACGTCGCATGCTCAGATGGGACGAAGACGAGACGAGAGCCAAGTCGATCTTCTTCTCTTCGATCATCCGTGAGGACCCCGACCAGCCCACTCCAAAGAGAGCGGCACCTCCTCCACCTCCCACAAAGAGGGCACAGATCGTCAGGCCACCTTCCCAGAGCGAGACCAACATCACAGCGTCGTCTTCCGAGTCGGAGGCTAGTGCGTCCAGACCTCTACCTGCACCACCGAGCGGAGTGAAGCCCAGGCCCAAGCCAAAGAGGAACCGCAGTGTGAGGTTCTTGAGCCGAGAGAGCGAGGGAGAGAAGAGCAGTGACGAGAACCTTCAGTATCACGATTAATAAACGAATATTGCACTGTAGGAAGGGTGTCTTGATGTTGATGTGGCGCTCCTGCGTTTGATTGCCTTCCCCTCTTCATGATGAAGCAGGTGAGGGATGTATTCAATCCGAGATAGCACTAAAGCGACGACACTACGATAAGCAAATTAAAATCATTGTCAATGATATATTGTTGAATCATTCCTCCAGAGGTTTACAATTAACTGAACCGATTGTACCGACAGATAGCGGCTATGAGTGACAATGCTTTGATTAGTTTACGATGAGTCTACGAAATTCAAATCATCATGTTGTGATGATCATTATATATCGACATGTACTTCTCGTCTATCGCTAGCTGATCGTCATCACAGGTGCAACGAACATGTCGATCAGTCGTAGAAGGTTATGATGAAAGAGAGCGGATCTATTACGTCGACTGCAGAGGCTTGTGCATCAAGAAGAACTGCGTGAGGTTACCTCTTCTTTGACAAAGTTACATCAAATCCCTTCACCGTCCGTTGTAACCTGCTCTGCCTTCAATTCACTTCGCACGCAGATCGTCTCCGTGCACCACCTCGATCTTTGGTTCTGGAACCAAACTGTGATTTGCATGTGGTCGACGTGATATCTCTTCGCCAGCTTGCATCTCTCTTCTTCCTCTGGATAGGGCGACCTCTTAAAGACCTGAAGAAGCTCCTCCCTCTCTCGAATCGAAAACACTCTCCGTGGACGGCTGTATTCTGCTGCTATCAGTCCTCTTCGATTCTCATTTATCAAGTCGTTACCTGTTGGTCGTTGATTTTCGGGCGGAGTAAGTCGATAGAGAGACATCCTCAATCGGTCGATTCCTTCCTCCTCCACAGAGTCTCTTGGATTCATTATGGAGCTGACGTTCATCACTCGTCTCTTTGGTACCCGTATGGGTGCTGAACGAGTGTTCACCCTCGTTCTCCTGCTCAAAATGATGCGTAGAAGTAGTATGCGATACCAAGGAGTTAACCTGAAAAGGGTGACACACGGTGACCCTGCAACAAGAACAGATATCTTGTAGGTATATCCTGTACATCAGGATGACTTTTGATGGAGGTTGCGGTTGCTGGAGGTCCTGTCTTATGAAACAACAATGATTATCTCGTTCTTACCGCAATGAACTTCAAGGAGGAATGAGATAGAGATCAGGTGACCTACCACTTCTGTTTGCAGTTCGGAGTCGCTATTGGTCGGTCACCTGATCTCTATCTCCCACACCTGGGGAATGCCCATTCATCACATGAATCCTCGTAGATTGGTTGATAATATGATACAGATTGATGAAGAGTCTATCATTGCCCGCGTGTGAAAGAAACTGAGAGATGAACTATGGGTTGACGAGGAACATGATGCATTCGACACAAGACATTCTCCATTATCGTGCAACAATTTATTGTTGCTTGCACTCTTGCTGCTGTCCTGGGGCAGGTGCGGGAGCTCCTCCCTCTTCATCATCCTCATCATCCTCTCCCTCTTCATCATCTTCCTCTCCCATCATGTCAAAGTCCTCCTCTTCTTCGGGCTCTCCGCTGAAGTACAGAATGGCGTTGGGCAGGATCTACAACCAGTCAGAACGTTTTCCCGCGCTTTTTCTTCTCACGTCCTCGTGCAGAGTGAGTCCAGCCTCGTAGTCGTGGTCAAGCATGCCACCGGCTTCCTCATCTTCCTCATCCTCTTCAAACTGGGGGTTGAAAAAGTGGAAGAAGGACAAGACGGGCTCCTCGGTTGTGACTGTCTTAGCAGCACCGCCGGCACCTCTTCCTCTGTTGCCTCTCTTTCCTCTGCCACCACCACCGACTTGCTTGGTGACGGTCTTGTGTGTCAACTTCTTGCCGTCCTTCCACTGGATGTCGCAGCTGATGATGGACATCAGATATGATATCTGATATGATGGACTTACGGGTCAACAGACTGGGGACCCAGAATCTGTCCTCCTTGAGAGAAGACGTTGTATTTCTTGACCAGAGTGGTGTTGTTGAAGAATGGGTTGGCGTTGAACTGGAAAGTGAGCTCGAGAGACTGCACGCGGGTGAGAAATGAAAAGATGGACCTCCATCACGTACTCCTCCCTCCAATTCCTTGCTGCTGATGTCGGTGAGGTACTTGAGAGCGGCCTCATCGGCCTCTGTGATGAGGGTGGAGAACTCGTTGCTCTTCTGCAGAACTCCCAACCAGAAGCCTGGAATACCCTTCTCTTGTGTGGCGGGTGTGACTGATTATGATATCAGATCCGTGTATCGTATATCGCTTCGTATGATGGTGATGTCGTTCACCTGGTGTGGCGGGCAACCAGGACTCTCCGGCCTCCTCTTGCTCTTGCTTGTTTCTCTGCTCGACGGCGGAGGCAGCGGCGGTGATGTCACCGGTGGATGGCTCGAGCTCTCCCTTGATGACCTTGGAACGCTTCTCGTAGAAGGGCTGGAAGAGTGCCTGGTATTTGGCCTCTAAAGCGGCCAACTCCTTCTGGTAATCTTCCTCTACGCTTTCTCTCTGGATCTGTTCCCCCATTGAGTCACGCGATGATATGCGAACGATGGATAGAGGGGGAGTGACGATTTGTCACCTGCAGATGCTGCAAGAAGACGACTCTGTCAGCGACTTGCTTGGGCAGAGGCTGAGGCTGGTAAACGGCCTCAACTTCCTCAGCGACCTCTTGGGGCTTGCTGTTGGCAAAATCGAAGGAGAATCCTTCACCTCCCTTTCCTTTTCCTCCTCTTCCTTCGCGTAGGTGAGATAGATAGAAGGTCCGAACCCACCTGGCATGTTGATGATCCTGTTTGTGTGAGGGGGCGATGTAAAAAATGAGAGAAAAGACTGAGAAAGAAGAAATCTCAAATAATTGACACAGTCTACAATGATTTCAGGCAGGTGCGATCTCATTTCATCATGTCGCAGACCACATCGCAGCCGTTCCGAAGCATCTGCATCTTTGCATCGGCAAGGGACAACTTACCTTCTTACTATTTCGATGCGGCGAGAGATTTGGCAAAGTTGTTGGTAGATGAGAAGATCGATCTCGTCTACGGCGGTGGCAATGTGGGACTCATGGGAACCGTCGCAGAGGCTGTTCATCTAGGTAATGAAATGATGATAAATCATCCGATGCTGATAAACCAATCACATTATCGATTTCTCATGAACAGTGCAGGAGGAGGAAAAGTTGTCGGTATCGTTCCAAAGAGTTTGATACCGAGAGAAGTGGTCGACAACAAATGGGTCGTCGGCAGTATGATCGTAACGAAGGGCATGCACGACCGTAAATTAGAGATGTATCGTCAGAGCGATGCCTTCATCGCATTACCCGGTGGCTTCGGCACCTTCGACGAACTGTTAGAGAGTGAGCCCATCTCTTCCCCCTCCCATCTTTTCCATCGTCCAATCATCGTATCGTGTTTCTCACGTTCACGCAGCAACCACCTGGCTCCAATTGGGTATTCACTCCAAGCCCATCGGTATCCTCAACACAAACGGCTACTTTGATGCCTTCCTCAGTATGGTGCAGCGGGCGACGAAAGATGGTTTCATCGACCAGGAGACAGCCGACGCCGTCTACGTCGTCTCCTCAGATCCTAAAGAACTCCTTGCCATGATGAAGTCACAGAAGCCTCCGGCATCTCAGTTCAAGTGGATGACAGAAGAGGAGACATAATAAACACTCGTTTCTGAACGCGTCGAATCATCTGTCTCTCGCAGCGTCTCATGCGCTCGCGGCCTTGAACTTGCACCTTCGGGTCTATTTTACAAGATCTGGCCAAATTCCGGGTTCAGCTGTCACCTAGGTACACCTCATACACGCATTAGTAACGACCGCACTAGCCCCGATAGCTTCCAAGACCTCTTTTCCTCAAGTAAACAAGACGAATAAGTTAGAGTGAAGGAGAGAACAATCGAACGTCAACCGAAAGATCGATTATCATAAGTTGTTATGGGATCTGGCGTGAAGAGACAGCAGGGGAAACTCTCTTTCTTCGGGTCAAAGAAAGTCTTTGAAGATGAGCAAAGTTGGAGCATAACAGAAACGGGGGGGTTACCTGGCAACTGCGAAAATGAGAGTACGGATGAAAGGCGGCTGCAGGTATAACATGTCAAACGCAGTACTCACACAAAAGCTGCAAAACTTCACAAGAGACCCAGGAATAAGAAACTCGCTCATGTGCAGCATACGAATGCATCCCATTCGCATGGACTTTGCCCAGGGGAGGTGCTCGTCAGAGGACAATGAGGCGAATTCGATATCTTCAGAGGTGGGTACCTGAGATAGATGGACACAACTGACAAGGTACAGGAACATGTAGACACTGGCTCTCTCTGGAGTCGTCTGTTCGAAGCCGACGTGAAGGCGAAGATGGACGCATCTTTTTCAACGTGCCAGTTCACGAGAGCACCACGCGGAGATGATAGAGGGTCTTTGAGCAAATTGGACGTGAAGAATCTCATCTGTGAAGATTCCCCAGTGTTGGGGAACAGGGAGAAAGTTCTCACCAGGAGACCATGTGTAGAGACGCCGTCAGCCGCCCCAGTGAGCCGCACGACCATCCCCACGCCCCCTCTAAACATAGACAGAGCAAGAGCAAATCACCCAACCTCAGACAGAGAGCCAACTTCCGTGAAGACATCATCAGCATCTTTGAAGGCATGTATGTGGACAGCCGTCCGTGGAATGAAGATGAAATAGTCACCTTAGAGAAGAAGACAGGTCTCAGCCAAGAGCAGGTACAGAGATGGAGGTACGACAGGAAGAGAAGAGGTCCGCCGAAACGAAGTTCTCCCGCACCGCCTTTTCTATCTCCTTCGCCCAAGACAAATTTGGAGCATGATGTGGGCGTTCCATCTTGGTTCTCTGGGGTCGACGAGACGCAGACTGCCAAGAAGGCATCTCCAACATGGGTCTTTGAAGAAGAGACGGAGTCCATGGAAGATATGAGGGAAGAGCTCACGCCACACCGAACGTCGTCGTCCGAAAGTGGAGGGCATGTGAGGTTATGATCGTCGATCAGAGATTGACTCCCATTGCAGATCGAGAAGCGACCGACTCAGAAGAGGAGACACAATCATTCATCCGACATCGTCTCGGTATTAGAAGAAGCTTTCAAGGGGATGAAGAGATGGGATATTGAGACGCTCGGGCACCTGCAAGAGACAACAGGACTCACAAAGAAGCAAATCACACGATGGAGAAAGAATAGAAAGTATCGATCCGTGAAGGCAAGAGCGCAGGATGTATAGGCAACGAAATAGATGTATAGCATGAGGAGCGTCTCAACTTCTAAACGGGCTCGTCTGTGGTGGAGTGATTCACCTGTTGTGAAGAATGAGGTATGTGAGCTGCACCTATTTGAAGGTGTAGGCCGAAACGCGTTTATTTGTGCCTTTCCATCTTTTTGGGACAGACCCGGAAGACAGCGTGGGTGCTGGGCCTGTAAAAATGTTCCGGCGATGTACTTAAACATATCCTCTCACCCCAAGAGACATAAGGTGGAGCTGGGAACCACCGTGGGGACGATGAGGAGACGGTTATGAGGCTGTAGATTACAGAGGTGGACGTCGGGGTGGTTGATGAGATAAACGAATGTGTATGTATTGAAGATGAGGTGTCAGACTTGCTTGGTGTGCGATTAGAAGTCATCCCGTGTCACAAATAGAAGTAAGTCACTCCGAGATCGCGAGCAGATGACGACATCACGTAATCGGAGAGTGTTCCGACCCTTCCAATCACACATAATAACAAATGACAACACCCATCCTCATCCTTGGTGCCGGTGAGTTAGGTTTGGCCGTAGCCCGCTCTCTCTCAAAAAATCCCTCACTTGTCATCACTGTCCTCCTTCGATCGTCTTCCCTCTCACCATCCGCTCCCCCTCAGAAACAGAAAGAGATCCAAGAGCTGACATCTCTGGGCACTGCCATCATCACGGGAGATCTCGCTTCATCTTCCATCGAGGAGCTGTCGGCCACCTTCCGTCAACACGAGAGGGTCATCAGCTGCACCGGTTTCGTCGCCGGAAGAGGCACTCAGATCAAACTCGCCCGCGCTGCCATCGCCGCCGAGCTCAAACTCTACGTGCCCTGGCAATTCGGTGTGGATTATGACATCATAGGAAGAGGCAGCCCACAAGATCTCTTCGATGAACAACTTCAAGTGCGAGATATTCTTAGAGGACAGAAGCAGACGCACTGGACCATTCTGTCCACCGGCATGTTCACCAGCTTCACGTTCGAACCGTCTTTCGGTGTCATCGATCTTCACAACGGAATCGTGAGGGCGTTGGGAGATTGGGAGACACAAGTGACCGTCACCGCCGTGGAAGATATAGGAGAAGAAGTTGCCAGGCTGGTGGAGGCTCATCTGACCGACTCGATTACCACATCTGGAATATTTCACATCGCCGGCGACACCATCAGTTACGGTCAGCTGGCGGATCTCGTCGAAGGCTTTACGAAGAGGAAGATGAAGCGGGAAGAGTGGTCCGTGGATCATCTAATGAGAGAATTGAGAGAAGATCCTAAGGATGAGATGAAGAAGTATAGAGCTGTCTTCGCGCAAGGGAGGGGAGTAGCCTGGGATGTATCGGAATCGAGAAATAGGAGGTGAGAGGATCAAATGGGCATCTAATCAGATCGATCATCGTGGGGAATGGCTGATGTTGTGACAGAGAAGGGAGGAAGTTGACCAGTGTGGCAGAATGGTTGAAGCAACACCCTATCGAAACCCCACAGACATAAATAAATAAGGAGTAGTTCATCCTCTTACATCCATCGGCCTGTGTCATGAAAAGTCATGCATGCGTCGTTGGTCTTCCATCTTCTATCGCACAGACTATCTTTTTCTTTCATTTTCCTTCACACAACAGAACAGACGACAATTTACAACTCTTCTATTCCTCCGTAGAGGCTTCTTCTTCCATGATCGGCACGACATCATGAATAAAGTTCAAGAACCGATTCGCATAGTCTTTCGGGTTCACCGAAGAGATCTCATCCTATCCTCCATCAGCTGATCATCATCATCACGCGATCATCATCGCAGTGATCTCACCGATGAATAACGGAACGACTTGTAAGAGTGTTCCATCTTCTTCCTTATGCTGTACAGCATGAGGATGTCTATGATACCGATGAAGTAAGTGACGTTCGAGTGGTACCCCGTCATACCCCCATCGTCTCGGGTGAAAATGCAGCCACCATCACGATTCCTGTGCCACGTCATCACGTGATGAAAACTCGACGAAAACTCACAGGAAAGATTCTGGCAGGGGGTAATTGGTCTGTGCGATGATTCTCTTCGTCTCGTTCTCGTTCGGCACCCTTCTCAGGCTGTTGTTGACGAATCCACCAGTTTCGATAATTTGCTCCTCCACTCCACTCTTCTTCCGGTGTATGTACGTACCCGGTTTCAATAGATTGAAACCGTTACCGTTGCTGCCGGATGGTGCAGACCTCGTCGTGTGTACGCTGCCGTCACTTCTCGTTCTCGTCAATCGAGTTCCATCATCTGGACCCCCCAGGGAAGCAGATTCCGTCGGGTGTAAAGTCTTCGCCTCTCTCCTGAGGGTGGCAGATTGTAGAGGCTTCGATGGAGATGTCACTAGAGATGTCGTAGCTGATCTGGGATGATCGAGAGGTGAGGCCTTGGGTGGTTCGACGTTGGATGACATTCCTTCGAGTTTTCCCGGAGATTCCGCGGAAGATCCGGAAGATCCGTCGTCCTTCTCCGGAGCGGGTGACGACGTTTCGGCCCGAGGAATCATCGCGGGAGATAACAATCCCTCGGTCCTCGGAGTTTCCGGCGACAAGAGTGGAGTCACATTGCCCGATTCAACGACAATGTTGGCTGCAGCGATGACTTCTTCTTTTTCTTCCACGGTAGGTCTCGCATAGTGTGGATTTTTTCTCTTCAGCTCGCAGCCAAACGTACAATCTTCTTTTGGATTCTTGTTGCAATCGTGGATACCGATGAGAAGAGAGTAGTCCATGATGTTTCTCGAACGGAGGAACTGAGAGGATGAGCGTCTACAACGTTGTAGATGGTGAGAACGTCATGATGTGGAGATCGAAATTTTCGAAAACTCACTTGGCAGTCGGATTCGAGTTGTTTGATGAATAGGTCGGCAGTGTCTCTGGGTAGAGAGATGGTCATGTTCTTCGCTCGCCAGTCGACGTCTTTGTAGGTGACGTTCTCCTTCTGTACTTTCACTTCTTCTTCTGTAACGGCCCTGCCAAAAGTGGAGCCCTGTCCATTCTTCAGAACCATTTCATCAATGGAGCGAACGATATTACTATAGTTCATCCGTTTTATCATCGATCGAATAGATATAGAAATCTGGATGAAATTTCGATTGGATCACGTGATCGAGAAATTTCTTCGAACTTTCACCTTCAGATCGTATCTCTCGTGGATCTTCTTGTTCGTCTGGAAAACATTTCCCATGATGAGAAATCGGACTTGACTGCCTCTGTGTGGCTTCACTCGATGCAAGCCGTAGAATCTCGGCAGCAGAGTGTGAGTGTGACTCATGACGTGTGTGTAGTAGTAAGGCAGGAGGTACCTGTCGCCGTCAATATCGATGAAATTCCGGTAAAATTTCGCACCTCAGGAGCTTGGCTTCGTCCTTGGGTATCGTCTTGATGATGTACTTCATGTCTTCTGAAAAGAAGAAGAGACTTCCACTCTTACCGGGGGTCGGCAGCATCCTCAGCGAGTTCGTTCCCTGCGATGCTCCGTCAGTTCGTCTCGTTGTAGAGAGTCGTTTGGCTCATTGTGGAGAGTCAGACGTGTCTCGTTGTAGATAGGAGCATTCGAGTGCACTCACTTGCTCGTCGATCGTGTTGCAGAGGGAGACCATGTAATCACCGGGATCTACTCCAAATTTCTCTCTCAAGTGACCAAACACCAAGGGACAGTAATTTTTAAATTTGAATAAACCGGTCTTGTGTGGTTGCGTCAGGGTCGAACCTTCTCTGACGGACGTCAATCTACAACGGTGTAGATGGACGACTCACGGAGGGAAGGGTAGCTCGGGTGGGGTGCTGAAGAACTTCTCGTGTCGAGATAAATTTTCGGATAATTTCGTTCGTTCGTCGAGGAAGGAGAGCTCGCCACTCTTGCCGACGGATTGTCTTAGACCAGTTTGAATGTTTTGCATCAAGATCCATCCGGGGTGTTCTATAAGAGGTGAGAAGGTGACGAATGAAGGAGGAGGTGATGTGATTGGATTTGAATGGTGCGACAGAATTCGATGGTGATATGAATCGATGGGAGTGACAATCTCTGACGATAGAGGTTGTTACTGCGGGATATATGCGCGTATGCATTCACATCAAGACTCACTCTTGTATATCGATTCTCCAAAGACATTCCTCTTATGTTCGAGGACAGGCTTCGGCTTCGATTTCGCGCGAGCTCGCTGTCTCGCTTCATCTTCGCTCTCTATGAAAGATTGACCTCTTTCGGTTGGTCTCCTCCTCAACCTCCTCGTCGATGGAGACACTGAGCCATCATCCAATTTGTTCTTACTCTCCTCCCTCACGATGGTCGTTGACAATCGAGACATCTTCGCCTTCAGCTTCTTCTTCTCTGCAATATCATTCTTGCTCGACTCTTCGGACAGGTGTGGCGGCGACTTGTCCGTAGACGTTACGTCTGGTGTTTCCACCTCTTCTTTACCAGACATGCAGTCGTTGTTGCTCGGCTGAGGTGATGCGTCGTTCAAAACCTGAGCGGAAATTTGATTGCCGGTTAGACCTGCTTTTTTTGGGTAGACCCGCTTTCCACTTTCTTCATCATTCTCACCTTCACATCACACAATGGGAAGGATCTTAGAGGACCGTCTGAAGAGACAGAGGGAGGACAGTGAAAAGACTCAGCAACAGAAGAAGAAGAAGATCGAGCAGGCATCAGATGAGATCCTCGAGTTGGACCCGGGAGCCAGGAGGAATCGAATCGCTGCTGCTTGTTCTCTCATCACACGAAACCCTCAAGAAAATGTGAGTGCAAGAACATCGCCGATCATCATAATACAGACGGAAAGACATGCCCTTCGGAAGGGATTGATCGGCTGAACAGATCAACTCTTTTAAGATTCTGTTCAAGTTTTTAGAGTTATCGGAGGATCTGAAGGACGACGTTATCAGTCTCAAATTGGTTCTCGGCTCACTCCTTGCCGTGTTCATTGATGTTCTTCCATCGTGAGTCTTGATCCGATCATGTTCGTTGATCAACATCCATCATCATCCAATATGCCCTTTTCTCATGACAATACAGTTACGAGATCAGACCTCTCACAGAAGTAGAAAAATCTGCCGCTGTCACGAAAGAGGTGAACATCACCAGCTTGTCTAATGATTCCCATCGTCTCACATTGTAATCAGGTCAAAGAGCTCCGAGAGTACGAAGCTAAATTAGTCAAATGGTACAAGAACTACATCTTCGTATTGGAGAAGGCCCTCAAAGACGACGACCTCCTCCTCACATCCTCTAAATGTCTCTGCAAGCTCCTGTCATCCACGAGCGAGTTCAACTTCCACGCGGAAGTCATCGCCATCATCGTTCCTCTCTTGAACAACAAGAACCAACAGGTTCGTTTCAACCAATCAACATGCGATCTGATCACGTCCATCAGATCCAGACATTAGTTGCCGAAGCCATCATTGAAGTCTTTAGAGAAGATAGAACGGGAGAGCCTTCCGTACGTATCACGAGGAACATCACGGACCTCGTTAAGAGGAAAGGTTTCCAGGTTCAACGCATCGTGAGTCCATCATGGAAAAATAAAAACATTTCAAATCATTTAATCTACTCCAAGGTGCTAGAAGTCCTCTTATCACTGCAAGTGGATCAAGTCTTAGGTGCTTCTGATTTGTTAGAGCCTGAGAAGAAGAAACCGTCCGAGAGAAAGATCACAAAGGCAAGAGAAGAGGAAGCTCTCTTACGTAAAGTTGCAGAAGTGCAAGACAAGAGATCGAGAGAAGAATTTAAGAAGAGGGTGAAGATGATGTTGAGATCGACGTTCGCATGCTGAAAAATCTCTTTAGCAAGCCGAAGTTTTGAAATGGGTCTTCACTTGTTACTTTCGAGTTTTGAAGCAGACGGCAAGCTCTCCCCTTCTGGTCCCTGTATTGAGAGGTTTCACAAAGTTTTCTCACCTCATCAATATGGACATTGTGGCCGATCTGTTGAACGTCCTCAAGGGACTCATGAAGAGAGACTCGAAATCCTCTTTAGAAATCAAATTAGAAGCTACTGTCACCGCTTTTGCAGTCATGAAACACCAAGGTGAGAGTCATCTACAACACTTCAAACATAAAATAGAATCTATCTTTTTTTTCGAATCGACACTGAAAGTAAGACAGAGACATTAGAAGTGGACATGAAACAATTTTACACGCACGTCTACGAGACGCTGCCCAATCTCTGCGTGGAGACCTGCAAGACATCCTGGCATCAGCAGTGTAGACTCACCTTAGAGACATTAGACCACCTCCTCTTGCAAGTGAAGAGAGTGCCCATCGATCGAGTCACGGGTTTCCTCAGGAGATTGTCCATGCTGTCGCTGTACATGGATGCAGACTTACTCGTTCCCATCTTATATCTCATGCATTTAGTTCTCAAGGTGACATTTAGAATTCAATCATCTCATCATCACATCTTGCATGTCTCATCACACGACGTGTGAAAGTCTAAAAGATAATTTGAAAGTATAAATAAGATGTCCTCATGAGAAAACAACAATAAAATGATATCTAAATTAATTTAGAAATACCCCAGAGCCACTTGCCTGGTAGACGGAGAACACATGGGATCAGGTGTCTTCGATCATGAGACGGAAGATCCAGACAACAGCAATGCCATGACATCCACACTGGTGGAGTTCAACACGCTCCTCCACCACCATCACCCGATGGTCGTTGCCATCGCTCGAGAGATCATCTTGCAACATGCGGAGAAGGATGAGGAAGCGAAGAAACAATTCAAAGTCACAAAGTGAGTCCATCGCTTCACGAGCTCCACGATCTCATCACATCATCACATCACATCGCATCACGACAACAGAAACTCATCATCACAGATGGAGTCTAAAGGCGAGGGAGCTCTTTGGAAGCAAAGTTGGAGTCAAGCAGATCTTTGACATTCATCGAAACGGCTACGGCCAGGACCCCTTCGGTGCAGCCAGGCCCATGACAAAGAAGAAGAAGAATAAAAAGTGATCAGTTCTTTTTATGGGACATCGACGGTTTCGGTTTCAAGTTTGTCTCTTCGAGCTTGTCTTGTAAGGTCGTGACGCTCTTTTCTTCGTCTCCGCTCTCTCGTGCAGATTCCAACTGGACGGTACTGGTGAGATGGATGATGCGACACAGTAGTGATGTGATGTGATGTGATGTGATGTTACCTCGTCTAAAAGTTGGCTTGCGGACAGACTGGGTATGTTATCTATATTCAAATTCATCGCAGAATCTATTTGACTTCAATTTAGAACGTCAACGTTATCATCCTCACGATCAAACGAAGGCGATTTAGCCCCTTCCATCGACTGATTCAACAACTCCCTCTCGTGAGCCTGCGTCTATAAGTCCCCCGCACGTCTCTTGCATCTCATCACCTCTCGATCGGCTTGCATCTGAGATTGCATCTCATTCCACGTGTTGATGGATATACCTTGTGACAAAGGGGGAGGAGGCATGGCCGTGTGAATGTAGACCACACGATCGTCAGCTAATTCCTCTTGCTTCTCATTAAATACAAATTGGTAGAGGAGGTAACTCTGGAGATAAGTGGATGTGAAATAGTCGATGAGTAATCTGCGAGAATCAGGTGGTGTTTCATGATGATGTGAGACGATTCACTTTGTTTCTACAGAAGAGAAGAGAGGTGTCTTTCCAGGCTGAGGCAAGCTGACGCGCAAGATATTGCTTCTGAATTCCTCGCACGCCTGAACACATTGAGGTTCAGAACATCATGAGACGAACCTCTTCCAGGGGTGCATTGTTCGACGCTTTCGAGTGAATGTCTCGAAGTATGGAGTAAAATTGCATGATCTTCTCCTCTGTAAATTGAAGGTCAAGGCACCATCTACATCATCATCTTGTCAGTCACGTCTTAATTTGAACACCACTCACCGAATACCTGTGTAATATAGATCCAAGAGGATGGTATCTCGGCTGCTCGTCTGATATTCCGCCACGAGAAGAATGTCAGCCAATCTCCTGAATCATCGTTACAAAAGATATTATCAATTGGAACTGACTGTGTGAAATCGTCTGAACTGGTAGGGATCTGTAGGAGCTGATGCAACAGTGTGGGGGTGAGGTAGCCGTTGAATGCAATATCTTCTTCCGTCAACGCAGAATCCGAAGCGTCGTCCGTCTTACTCGATTTCGATCGCGAGATGCCTTTCCTCTATCGCGGTTTGTCAATCATGTGATGCGATCGATAACATGCAGGACTCACGATCGATCTCTCTGTCAAAGACGGCTTCGGTCGATTGTTAGCCATAGCTCGAGGTAACTTATTCGATGCCATCATCGTCTCGTGGTTGGTGCGATCTGTCAAGTTCCATTTATAGTTCCGAAATTGCAGCACGCGAGTTCTTCTTTTCTTTTCATTTGTGAATCACAAATGAAATGAAACATTCCAATCAAATTACATTTATCAAACAAATAGGAACAGAGCGTTCTCAGTTGAGCCACACGCCCAAGCCAGTGGTCAGATCGTAACCGGCGCCAGCGTTGTAGTTGGCATTGCTACCGGTGGTAACGTCTCTGTATGATCTCTGGCTAGAATAGAAGTACGAGGCGTCGAAAACGGAGCCTCCAGAAGAAGCCTTCACGGCAGCTGTTCTGCCTGAAGAAATGGGAGTAGCAAGAGATGTTCCACCGACCTTCAACTCATCAGCCGATCGTTCACCGGGATGATGAAGACACTCACCGTGTACCACGATCCACTGTAGTAGACAGTCACTCCCGTGTTGGGATCGGCATCGAAGGCGATATCTGGCGTGGCTCTCTTCGATCCACACTTGCTGACGGCGACGGAGTTTGTCTTCTGAGCGGTGCTCATGCTGTAGACGGCGCTGCAGCCACCTCCAGTTCCAGACCAAGCGGATTCTGATGCGAGAGAGCCGTCGGTGTTGGTGTAGGTGGTGGTGCCCCCCACGGCGACGACGTTGGGTGACATGGAAGGGTAGCCGGACTTCTGACCATCGTCTCCGGTGGATGCAAAGAAGCTGACGCCGTTGGTGTGGCCGCTGGTGAAGATGTTCTCCGAGTAGGTGGAGACGTAGCTGCCTTCTGCTCCTCCCCAGCTCATGGACACGATGGAGGACAAGCTGGCGGCGGTCTTGACGGCGGTGTAGAGGTCGGAGCCGGCACTGTTGGCACAGACGAGAACGATCTTGGCGTAAGGAGCGACAGAGTGGATTGTCTGAAGGTCCAAGTTGGTTTCGAGAGACCATCTGTTTGTCTCATTAATCACACGATGTCGATCGATGTCTTCTCACCCTCCGTTCTGAGTCGTGTCGTCGGCGGGGATGTTGGTGCCTCCGTTCTGGTCGACCTTCTTGAAACATCCGTTGGCGGTGGTGCACGATGGAAGTCCGTATCTCGAGCTGAACGCGGCGAGGTCACTCTCTGCAGTCGATGCTCCGTAAGCCACGACGACGGCTACGGTCTGGCCAGACCCAGCGTTGGCTCCTCCTGGCACGTTGTAGATGGTTCGTAGCTGAGACGGTGTGAGAACGCGGGCAGTGCCAGCACGCTTTCTCAGGGGAAAGAGGTGCAAGAGTCCGAGGGTGAAGTTGAGATCTCTCTCGATCAACTCCTCGATCTGATGGGCCAATAGACGGACGGGAAAGAGCCTGCCGTGAGAGTGTTGGATCTCCGTGTCCGAGACGACCACTGTGGCGAAGAAGAGGATGGCGAGGATGGCGAAGTATCTCATTGCTCTTGTGCTGGCTGCTGAAGAATGATTTCCTCTTTCATCAATCTTCATAGAGGTGCCCGACAGACTTTGAGCCCAATCATGTCCGCTGTGCCCTATCGAATGCTATCACGCTATCACATTGGAGAGTCATCTTGTGATAAATATCCCGCTGCAAGTACCGCGGAAAATTGAAATCCGAGCCGTTTCCGTGCACATCCGCTATGTTGAGGGCAGTTGGAGCAAAAACCAAAGGTGAAGTGTCGCTCAGACATGAGCTCTTACCACCCGCGGAATGTCACAAGGTCAACGGTATAGAGGACGGTGTCAATCGTGGTGGAGTTAGAGTCGGACACCTTGATGGTGTGTTGGGCGCCCAATAAGCGATATTTTATGGCCTATTGGCGCAAATAAGGTTGGGAATCAGAGCGAAGGAGATTTTTATAGAGGATCTTGGGATCATTGCATGGTGCGACTTCATTGGTCTACGAAATCGAAGACAAAGACGCCCCTATCGTCCAGGAGGGGAACGACAAAGTCTTTGAAGGCATCGTGAGCGGGATCATACGGACTGAAATGTGGCTTGCCCAGATAGTAGTTTCTATCTTCTATGTTCTTGAAGGTCAAGAGATATCCTATCGATGTGAGCACATCAACTTCACATCAAGTATGAATGTGATGGATCATCACCTTGGGTCATACCCTGATCGAAACCCTCCGGACTGTTATTGATACCACAGTGTAGATTTTGAATGTAAGTTTGTCCATCCCTCTTACATTCGTCCTTGAGAGATGCAAACTTTTCCATCACGTCTCTCTGTTTCTCCGCAGTCACTTCAGGTTTGAAGCGAAAGAAGACATTGTGTCGAACGACTGCGTCTCGGCTCATCTCCGTGAAAATGATGATGATTCACGGATCGGTTGTCGCATGAAATTTCCGTCCCGGCCGGAACCTTCGACAATAAATGTCTATAACTATGCCAGTGCTTCCTCTGTCGATCTCCTCTGAGCCGTCCATGGTGGTTGAACGAGAAGAGTACAGCCTGGTGTACTCTGCCGAAGGTCCTGAAGCGATAGAGTCTAATTGTCTCCACAAACGGAGTCGCTGAATGGGAATCTCGCTAAAGACGAGACACTTGTGTCGGTGGAAGCAAGCGTAAGTCACAAGTGAGCTCATAGAAATCTCCCTACGATAAGAAGATACGCATCCAAGTCTCAATTTGTGACGAGATAGCGACTTTGTTCCACAGAAACACACACCCAGGATACTGTCTTCTCTATGGTGCCCTTACTGTGACGCCAAATCAGCCTCTTCCTCTTCAAGGAACCTCTCTAAACGAGCTTTTGCCTTTTGAAAACGCGCGAATTTTGTCTTGTGACAGTTTTTTGCCCGTTCCGCGATACTTTCCTCGCAACGTGTTTTTCCACGTTTTCAAGGAAGCTGCCGCAACCCGGCTCGGTGATGGTAACAAGGCTTCTCATTTTCAGCGACGGCTGCAACAGTAACAACACAACCGACATTACTACTAAATAGAGCAAGTCATGTATCACGACAACACACAAGAGACAAGCCAAGCCGTCCAGCAGCTGACGCATCGAGGTACCGATCAGAAGCACACTACAGAGAGAACACAACATCTGAGGATACGTTGTATCATGAGACAGGAGAGAGAGTGGACCGCAAGCATCCCGATGCCACACACAAAGAGAACGAAACGCCAACATCTACCCACTACCACCTCTAACGACGATATCCACTCAGCAATCATGAAGAAGGAGACAGACATCAGTCACATCAAGAACATCACGAAACCCACGAGAGACAAGAGAGGCATCACCCGCACTTCATCGGCTGCCTGATCAGACATGGAGATCCTCTGTATACAACTGTACATACTAGCACCACGCACGTCAACTGCACACACATTCACTGGAGAACGACAACACCATCATTACACTCAATATGAGATAAATCACTGGGCGTTCCGCCCTCCATTGCTATAAAGTTACGGATAGTATTTCACATCAACTTCGATTGAATGATCGCTCGTCATCTTCGTATCCCAGTGACAGATCGTTCGCATCGTCTACCATATTTTCTTATGTGTGATTCAGCTTATAGAGGCGATCAAATGGTCAACAGGGTGTACTCTGTTTGGCCTGATAAATTGATCGATTTATATCACTTTTAATTGACTTTGTAGATACAACTGTTGTCAGGACCGATGACACGTCCACATCTTTTTCATGATGCGTTGGTCCATCTTGTTGGTACTGCTCCTCACATGGACATCGACTATCGTCCCCGCTCATGCAGATGAGTCAAGATATCAGAAGATGCTCAGCAAGAATACACAAGGTAGTCTACTATCACTCACCAGCAAGTCTCTGATGAACGTGGCGGCTGACTCCAGAAATTATTCTCTCGTCGTTTACTTCGGTGCTGCTCCTAATGCTGGATTCGATTGCCAATTCTGCAAGTGAGAATACGAAAATGCAACCCACCCTTACCTATCGTCGACGATATCCATCTCTATCATCATGACTCGGTCTTGATCGATTTCCATTATCACATTGGATCTCACGAACCATCAGAATGGTAGAGCCTCAATTTTACAAAGTCTACATGGCTTTCAAGAACAGCGTTGGTTTCGGGTCTTCCACCTTCAGAAGACATCCCGTCTTCTTTGCAAAATGCAACATCCCCGACTGCTCTGAAGCCGCCCAACGCGTGAGCCACTTCTTTCGTCTCACACGTTGATCCCCCATGCAGGCAGGTCTTCAGACGGTCCCAGCCATCATCGAGTTGCCACCTACCAACAAACCAGACAAAGGACAGCACATCACAGTCAACCAATACAATGTTGGACACGACCTCACACCCTTCACCATCGCAGAGTGGGTATCTAAAACAACGAAAACACCTGAGGTGATCACTCGAAACATTTATTTCTTTTCGACCTCTTATCAATACGTGAAACGTGATGATGTGGATGGATGATGATGATTTTCAGTTTCTCACTCATCCCTTCTACGAAGTATACCAGAAGGAGATCACGTATGGAGGTGCAGCTCTGTTGGCTGCTCTCCTCATCCCCAAGATTTATTTTAGAAGGAATGATCCTCTCATCTGGTACGGAGCCGCGCTCGTGAGTCCACGTCGTCATCCATCAACGATGCATTATCTTCACATCGAGTCAATGCATCATCATGATGCTGATGATCTCGACAGTGTGTCTATATGTTCGTCATGTCTGGATCCATCTACAACGCCATCCGTGGCACCCCCTTCTGGCATCAAACTGCTGATGGCAAAGTCGTCTCTTACATCTATCCCAGCGCTCGCGAGCAGTTTATTGTAGAGGGCTACATCATGGCATCTTTGCGTATCCTTTTTTGTTCGATACGAACGAGAATAACATTCCTTCATTCTGAATAGTGACTGGGTTGGGACTATTGGTCGTTGCGTTGAATACGGTTCCCTTCATGTTCAAAAACCCGTGGACACAGAGGTCAGTACTTCATGACAACAACAACATCATACGATCATGATCGTGATCGCGATGTCATCACGACGACTGACAGAGACAAAGATCTTTCGCGATGGGTTTCATCATCTTATTGGTTTACGGATTCAATTTGCTGAGAGCCATCATGAAAAAGAAATACGGACATTACCCCCTCTAATGCAATAAAGACGTCCATCCGTGTATCATTCTTATGTGACAAAAATGAAATCACCATTTTATTTCTCATTAACAACTCTTCAGGGAAGATAAGAATCTGAATCGGCAACGATGATTTATGTAGTGGTATAGATCTACCACCAAGTGAGAGAGACATCCTTGTAGAGGGTGAATGTGTTCATGGTGCTGGCGTACGAATCATCAGAGCCCCCGAAGAAGGTCTCGAATTCGATGCCCAAGAAGGGGAATCTGTGAGTTCTCCAATTCAAACGGTCAAAGTTGATGACGGTCTGTCCCTCGTACTGAACTACGAGTTTACCCGATAAACTGTGATACTCTCGATCAGATCGTCATCATCCAAACACGATCATGCGTCATGCATCGTCTAAAGAGTGTACCTGTTGACGGGTCCCAAGGTGATGGTCTGGCTCACTCTGTTCCACTGTCCCTTCTTCCACTTGAACGCTCCACGTCCAATGGAATCTCCTGCTCACACTTCAATTCTCTCTCTTCGATGTCTCCCTCACCATAAGAAGGATTGCAGATGCTCTTGGGCTTCACTTTGCAGAAGGCAGGATCTTGTTTGGCATCCTTATCTACGTAGAGGTAGCTCTCACCCAAGCCATTCTTTCTCCACATGAATCTGGCGGGGAGTGAGTGAGATGTCGTGTGGATGTGAATACCGAGTGGAGATACATTGGCTGGCATCACGGCCGCCTGAACAACCTGAGAGGATTGAGTGAATAATCATCTTCGATCTATAACGCACCTTCGTGACCAGCAAAGAGGCCGGGGAGCTTACCACCTGATGAATCATGAGCGACACATACGACGCGTAAGAGTTTGGAGCTCTTGTAATCGTGAGGGGCTCACCGATGACAAAGTCAAAGTTGGGATCGAAGTAGACCGAATAGTTGAAACGAACAGTGGTGGCAGAGGACAAATCAGCTGGCTGTGCATAGAAACCGGTACCTTTGTACGTGAGATGATGATGTCACCAGAGTCGCTGGCTCACCTCCAATGGGTGAGTGGGATGGGTTGAAAGATCCACGAGGGTAGTTGATCTTGAGAACTCGGTCAGAACCGAGAGGGTCTGAGACGATCTCTCTGTTCTGCTTGCCGTAGGCATCTTGAACGATCTGTGGAGATTGAGATGGTGATCTGGAGATACAAAGTGAGATCTTACGTTCCAGTTCGCATAATCGGCAGTTCGACCACTCCAAGACCCTGATCACCGTCAGACGTGTGATTGACCTTCATATCATACCTGCGCTGCCACCACCACCAGTGGAGGAGCCGCCGTTACCTGTTCCAGAGGTAGTTCCTGAACTAGAACCACTAGTAGTTGAGCTGTTTCCCGAGCTCGATCCAGAGTCACCCGAAGATCCTGAAGATCCTGAAGTAGAAGACGATGACGTCGAGGAAGAAGAGGATGAATCTCCCCAGCAGCCAGATTGGCAACCACGGCTTCTGTCACAGTATTGTTTCGTGATTCCACAACTGAAAATCATCAGACCGCATCGCCCGATAATCTACCCACTATCCCCATTGAGAGCAACAGGGAGCGAGAGAAGGACAGCCGTCAGTCTCACAGCCCGCCATGACAGCGGCCACGAGGAGGGCGCACGCGATGGTCAGCCTGAGCATCGTGTGTGAGGGGAAAGAATGAGAGAAAATCGACCATTGTCTTCTCGTAGAAGTAGAACCGTAGAACCTTATCTCGAAACGTCGCCGCACGATTCGATGAACAGGTTAAGTACCGATGGGCAACAGCTGTTGATGTGACGTTCGGGCATCAGTGTGGTATTCGTGTCCACACGAGAATGCAACTTCGGGGTGCCGCACTCTAAGCAAGCCTGATTTGGGGTTTATGGAAGTTGGATGAGAGACTGAAGGGGTTGCACGATGGGAACTTCACATTCACAGCGATGGCTCTGGTGTGACAAAAGGATTTTACCCAAGTCTCTGTCATCCTGTGTCAATGAGATGACGGAGGTGATGCATATGGACGATGGACAACGGCATCCAGGGCGAAAGTATCGTGCGGCCCATGCGAATATTTACCTTTCTTTTTCACTCGGTACGATAACGCAAAATCACCATGGATACTCGTCTTCTTAACGCGCTTTTTTAAAAGGTAAATAATCGCTTGGGCCGCACAATAATAATAGATGTATGACTTTTATTCTCTTTTATAATTCGGTCAGCGAATTGATAGGCACTTTCGCTCCCTGATTCCCAAGCATTGGCGTTGTCTCTGGGCCGCGATTGCTGAATTCAAATAGCTTCTCCACAGAGACAGTCTCCCCTTCTGAAGAATAAACGATGGCTTCGTGATATCAACTCACTATGACAACAGTTTACTCCTCCTCTTACTCAGGAGCTTCCGAAGAGGGGGTTCCCCCTTCGTCTGACGTCTCACCTGCTCGAGTGCATGGCTTTGACCTGCTCACTGTGCTTACACTGTTGAATGGACGATTGCTCGACGTTTTTTCTGGGAATTCCCGAAGAAGCAAGCCTCACCATAGAGATCGTTTCCCAAAATTCAGGCATTGAGTGACCCTTTTCATTGGAATAGCTCGGAAAGTCCACCATAGGTTCGTATATCTGTGGAAAACTCATTTTACGCATTACGCCAGAGCACTGGGTCAGGCAGAGAGATTCGCGCAGTAGAATGCCAACGTGGAGATGGGTTATCCACACGAAAGACGTGAGACAAGGTTGCGCATGCGACGGATGATGGGGTGTAGGGAATTCAGAAGGCCACGAGCGACGGAGCATATTTACCAGATGTGATACCACAGGCTCTCTTGACTGAAGAGGACCCCGTGAGAAACGAAAGACAGAGTTCACCGTCTACGAAGAGAGAGGACGACAGAACTGCATCTGAAGAAGATATAGTGACCCATCACCAATCGAAGAAGAGGAAAATGGATTCAGAATACGAAGACCGATCACCAACAATATTCTCTTCCTTCTCAGAGGTGAGCACTGATAGCGCAATCAGTTCAATGATCGTGTTGGCAGGTGACATCATCATCGCGTTCCCATCGTAGAAGCTATCCCTCTTCTGTGATCGACGTTTTAGAAGACTCCTTTCTCAAGAACGAAAGGAGATGGTCAACCGAAGAGAGGAAGAGGTTGGTAGACACGACGGGTCTATCACCCCAACAGATCCAAAAGTGGAGGGACAACCGAAAGAGGATAGGACCACCCAAGAAGACGAGGAACTATCTCACCAAAGAGCAGTACCAGAGACTCTTCGAATCGTATCACCTCGATGATCGCATGTGTATACCGAAAGAAGAGAGGAAGAGGTTGTCCGAAGAGTTGAACATTTCGAGAGAGAAGTTGAGGCTGTGGGTCAGAAACTATTCGTCAAAGGGCCCAGATATGTCTGACGATCCTGGGTCGAGCTCATCATCGTCGTGAAAATAAATGTGAAATAAGAGGAATTTTTCATCATTTCGTACATTCATCGACAGCCGGCGCAGAGACCTGAAGTGATGAGCACACATCGTGAATCATCGCGTCACCTTCTTCACGTTCAGTTCGTTCTTCAGCTGCACATTGCGAGCCTCTAATTCCTTCACTCTTCGGGTGAGAGATTCCACTCTCTTCTCTGCATTCTCTTGGTTTCGCAGCAAAATGGACTTGTGATGTTTTTCAGAGTCTCTCTTTGTTGTGGCCACGGCTCTCTGGATCAATTCGTTTGTCTTCTCGTCCCATTTGGCACGCTCTAAGATGACAGCCTCGTAGCTGCTTCTCATCACCTGATCAGACGATCAGTATCTCATCAAAACGCGTCTCCGACTTTGATTTCGTCTTGCAATTGATCGTTCAGCGACTGCGCCCTCTTCGACAAATCTTTCGTTTGATTTCTGTGGAAAGGTGAACCGATTGTGACATTTACGTTGAATCACCTGTTCTCAGCCCTTGCAGCTCGCAGTTCTCTTTCCAATTCTTGATTCCTATACTGCAATTGAGAATTGATCACGGCTAACTCGTCGATCGTGATCGATGATCGAGGTAAGTGATCTGACGATCTCGAGTTGAATGATGAACGAGAACTTTTCTCTTTTCCCTTAGTCTGCGGTGGATTCCGCCCCTCTTGTGACTACCAAGCGATGAGCCATTCTGAAGGTATAATACATGTGAAGACCTTTCGTCTGAGAAATTCGTTCTCTTGGCTCATATTCTCCAGTTTAGTCTCTAACATGGTCTGTACATTTGCGTGGTGACTGATGATCTCTTTCATTTGCGACACATCGATGAGCTGTCGCGATCAGTATAGCTTTTGATATTGGAATACCTGTGACTGATTACTCTCTTGGTCACGATCGATCGTTCCTCGTGAGACATCTGAACTGACTGTTATCTCCTCAGGTTTCTTCAATCGAGAATCGTTGCGTATGGACTTGAGAATATGTTTGCTCTCGTAAAATGCTTCGTGCAGCTCTCTATTGATTGATTGATAGTTAGGGTGTGCTGTAGATCCTGTGCTCGCCTTCTGGTACAATCAGTGGAAGGATCCGATTTCGCCTCACCCTCAGAAGCTGATTCGATGTCTTTAATTGATCTCGGATGGTGATGATGCCATTGTAAATTGTGGATAACGTACTATGATGGACTGGAAGAGCTTCTGCCGGCCTCATCAGCTTTACTAATAGCCATATCTCACCATCGTCTTCATCGTCCTCAGCGGACCAAGACCCATCAGACTCCCACTCATCATCCGCTATTTGATTTAGCTACGAAGATATTCAACGACTCACAACCGGGAGAGTCCATCAGCAACGGCTTCTAAAATAGTTTAAATCAAAAAACAAAAGTGTCTTACGTATCTCGGAAACTTCACACATCACATCGCGCAATCATCATGCCAGAAGAAATAGACATCTATCTTGGATTCGCGGTTGAGGGGAAGCCTGACCCCGTCTTAGACTTTCCTGATGGATGTCAAGGAAAGATTGGAGGTAAACCTGTGAGTGATGATGCCTCTACGTCCTCTCATTTATCTCTCATTAGGTGTGGTTGAATCCGAATCACATTCCTAACGTCGAGCGTCTGACCTGCCTCATCTGTCGCCGACCCATGAGAATGTTATTGCAGGTGGATATGACGCCATTACTGGATGATTCATTTCCATCAGATCTATGCTCCCCATGAGGAACTCGAACATGCATTTCATCGCACCCTCTACATCTTCTGCTGCACAGATGGTGACTGTCACAAGAATCACGCCGCAGGCAGGTGAGAGACAGACTCCTCTCGATGTCTCGTCGTTGATTGGACGTCGCATCAGATATACCGTCCTGAGATGTCAGTTACCTGAGAAGAATCCATATTACATCGCGGGAGAAGAACAGAGTTGGACACCTGCACCGTCCAGATCAGGTGAAGGTTATGCATGATGCACATTGGAAGATCTGTCTCACGCGATGCCTCAGAAGCACAGACTTGTGACGTGTGTGGCGCCCTCGGTACAAAAGTCTGCGGTCAGTGCAAGAGGGGAAGATACTGCAGCAAAGAACATCAAGTTGAAGCTTGGAGAGAAGGTAATCAACAACAAAATGATGACCCATCACCACACGAGATCATCTTGATGATCACAGACTCATCCACCATCATCACGTCTAAACCAATGGTATCTGAACCCCGACAGGCCACAAGGAGAGGTGCCCGAAGGCAGAAGCAGACGAAACCTTCTCGGGTGGCTTCTTAGAATACGAGCTGGTGACGGAGCTGGAAGAGAGAGACAAGGTCAAAGTGAAAGAAGACATCACGGACGAAGAGATTGCTCAGAAGGTGGAGGCCGCCAACGATGCAGAAGAGAAGGAGGGCAGCAGGGAGGTGTGAAGATGTCTTGCGTTACGAGCGATTGAGTGTCGGCAGGTCGACGAGCAATATTTCGCCATGAAGGAGGACAAGCACGCTCTTCAGTTTCAGAAGGTAGTCAAACCTTACCCAGATCAATGTTTGAGGTGAGATTCTCATTTGGATTGAAATTGAACGAGTTAGATATTACGGGTGGGAGGGAGGTATGCCGCTGTCGGTCAGTGAGGAGAATGCAGCCATAGCACAAGAGGTGAGGGCTCGACTCGTTGTAGATTGATAGAAGCAGGTACCTCCCTGCGAATACTGCGGTTCACCACGCATACCCGAGTTCCAGGTGAAACCTCTTCCGCGTAAACCCTAAAACCTGATGTACGGTGCAGGTCCTCCCACAGCTCTTGAACCATCTCAAGCTGGACGTGAAAGAAGGCAACTCTGTCGACTGGGGAGTGTTGACTGTCTTCACTTGCCAGGGCTGCTGCAACTCGATACACAAAGAAGACGACAGATATCTATCTGAATACTTGTGGAGGGACAACTTCTCGACATAAAGCATCATCCACTGGAGCTGTGTCACTGAAAGAATTTCAATCTCATGAAGGCGAAAGAATGAGCCAGAGAAACACCTTCTCTGAACGATCATAAGGAAAGAGTAAAGACTATTACGTCACACCCGCGGGAAATCCTGGGCGTCCCGTCTCTTAGCAGCGTACGGTGGGTTTGAACGGAACAAAGGATCAACGCCCCATTTGATGCAACTCCGGCTATCTCGAGCCGCTCAGCCACAGCTGACCGTCCCTTCTTCACGTTGATCGATCCCAGCCTATCAACAAGATGATGTTATGTGTGGCCTCGTGTCACATCCCACTCCACATCAAATGATCGATCAGGGGAAGTACCCGGGTTTTTGCAGTTCCTGCTCAAAACGAGTTCGTGTGAGTACAGCAGAAACCCAGATGTCTTCTCGTTCCTCTCTCTCTATTAATTTCCGGTTGGAGTTGACGGCTGCGGCGTTTGCACATTGATCAATCTGACGACCATGCCCCTATCAAAGACTATCTGTTCGTTTGGTTTTGACGTGTAGTAGGTCTTAAGAATGAGAAATTTCCATCGATTTCGCTGGCGTTTCTTGGCAACGCATTGTATATCACCTGATGCGTTACGGGTTCAGGGTCACACAAGTTTCGGCAGCAACATAATATCGAATATGGATGTGAAGGACCTGTTATGTACCTCTCCTATCTGCACTCCTCAGACGGAGGAGAAGAACGTCTTCTTCTATCGCCCTGCGAAACAACAGAAAGTAGACTGTGAGGAGGATATATCATGCTGCAACCTCATCTTCTAATTCTTGCAGGCAGGAGAGTCTTCACGGACGAACAACAGGAGGTGTTGGAGATAGAATATGAGAATGAAGCTTATCCAAACATCGTTCGAAGGGAGTACCTTGCACATCGACTCGGTACATCTGTCAGGAGGATCAGCATATGGTTTCAGAATAAGAGGCAGAGAAACAAAACGAAAGGAAGAAGAGACACAGGATGAAGTTCCGAAGGGGACTTTCATCTTCTTTATATCTGGCCCGGGGCCCCGTCAGAGTTTGTATTTATCGTGACAGAACGAGAATAAACGTCACGCCTTCATCTTCCCTCTACTCATGCTCGTAAGACATACAGCAATTGAACATCCCTCCGTTCATGGAAGGAAGATCATATCATGGTGATGCAGAACCAGTTATTGGTTCGCATCGCTCGAACACATCATCCCATATTCTATCGCACAAACAGACGGCTCGTTTATTATGTCGTTGAATCTGCCCTCTTTCTTCCTCTCATCGGTGTAGATGGTGACGTCTGCAATTGATTGTTCTCCCTCGGTGATGTCGGCCCTTCTGGTGTCTTCTGTTTCTTTGTATCTCGGTGTGCATACATCTCCGTGTATTCCTTCACCTGTTCATCTTGTCATCATCTCTTCTTCAAGATGTGCATCACAACACGATGGAGATGACGATGATATGTTCTACATGTCAACGTCGATGATGCGTTGTGATGCGATCTATGTGCCGATGTGGATGATGATCCACAATCATCATCACGATCGTGATGAAATGTAAAGAATGCAACTCACCCTCGTCAGATGCATCTTGACATAAAACTCATCTGATGTGTCCTCATCGCTCGAATCCACCCCGGATACGATCTCTTCTTCCTTCACTTCCCTCCACGATGGGATAGTGATGGGATCTGAATCTTTTCTCTTTGGAGGCCCAGTGTAGATGGAAGAACAAGAGGCGAAATCATCCAGATCGTGTTCTGACGCAGAACGACGTAGGGGGGTCTGCGAGGGGTCTCGTTTCTTCTTGGGAGTCTGGGGGAGGGTCGGGAGTGGCTGGTTGTAGATGGAGCTCACCTTATCGTTGTTGACGTCGGGAGATTCTTCGTTGGGAAGAGCGGTTTCCTATGATTAATCATTTTCTTCTTCTTTTTCAATCGATTTTAATTCTCATTTCATGATTTCATTTCTCTTTTCCATGTCTTCAAACATTCTCTCACCTCTATTTCTTCTCCTGATTCTCTCCTGCACGTGATACATCGACAGTTACCTTTACTGAATGGACACTCCCAGGCTGTGTAGGTTGCAATCTTGACGGGAGACATCTTGTAGCTCTTCGATAGACAGTCTCCGCAGTAGTTTCTCTCACACGCTGTTTTCGAGCAGGTGAATAAATTCGGTTTTTTCGATCTACAATGGTGGCAGGTCTTGGGCGGCCCCGTCCCATTCGTTTGGTCCGGCACGATCAATTGGTCCCCCTCCAGCGATCTGAGGTTCGTGATCGGTCTGACCCTCTTACGCTTGTGTACGTCCGTTGTAGACGGAGGCGGCTGTGGTAATAGGATCTGTACGGTTTTGGCGGGAAAGCGAGGTCACGTGACCCACCTCCGTCCTCTCTTCGTTGAGTACAATGTTCTTCTCTTTCAGCATCTGCTCGAACGTAGAAACTAATTCTCTCGTGAAAATATGTTCTTCTCTCTCCCAAGTGTTGTCGTGGTGTGAATAACCCATCCACTTCAGTAGGTACTCCGTCTCCCCCTGTACAGTTTTGGCGGGAAAACCGTGTCACGTGACTCACCTCGCGGATCCTCTTCCCCATGATCGCCTCCACCTTGTACACCGGCTGATTGTCGCTCGTCTGCAGAACCTCTTGCTTCGGCTCGCTCGGTACTAACTTCTCCTTCCTCTTGTATCGATTGATGTTGGCTCTGTCCTTGTGGTTCTCGTAACAGATGCCCCAGTAGCCCGAACCAAACGCGGCCGTTTTGAACAGATGCTTATTTTGCGTGATCTGTGCGTGTAGGGTGGCCCACCACGTTGCCGTTCCTGGAAATGTCAGGGGATAACGGATTTGGGACTCACTCGTCTTGCCCTGACAGATGACGTCCCAATTCTTGTCGACGTAATCGCAGATGTCGAGTTTGGAGTGGAAATATTCCTTTTGGAACGTAACTTGTAAGTTGTAGGCTGCGGTGAGAGCGATTTCGGTCCTGAATGGTTCAGTTGAAATGTCACGGAGAGACAGGTGAAGTCCTTCAGGTGATTGGATGGAGGGGGATGGTGATGTGCATGCTCACCATGACTTTGGAAGGTGACGTAGAGTGGGTTTCGATCTGGTGCAGGACTTACATTCGTATTCGTACTTCTTATCGAAGGGGGAGGGGACCATGCTGTATTCTGTCGAGATCATCAACACGACCGAATCGCGAGGGAGTGGCATCATCGATGCAGGAAAAAGATCGCGAAATAAAAGTTCTAAACGGGTCTCACCTTTGGGATCGACCTGCATTTCTTTCTTGCATTTTATACATGATAACGCGATGACTGGTGGGGCGTATTCTTCTTGATTCTTAGCATCGAACGTGCCCATCTTCTTGGGCTCTCCGGGCGACTTTTTCAAATGCTGGATGTTCTTCTTTTTCGGAGTAACTGTCAGGTCAGATTGATCTTCGTCTTCCTCTTCTTCATCGGATAGAGGAAAGTTGTTTCCGTTAACCACTCTCATCGGCGAGGTGATTGGGATTCGTAAACGAGAACTGTCTCGAGATACCATCTGAAATCGAGTCAGATGATCCTGAAGACAATAGGAGGGCATATAAGACGATTCGATCCTCTACATTCAGAGGTGGAGGAGTTTCGGAGCATCATTTTTGAATTTACCTTTTGTAACACTGTGTTCTTTCGACCTTTGACCTCCACTTCTCTATCGTCGTCTTTCGTTGTATTCAACTCTTCATCCATGCAGCACAGTCTTAATGAACCCCGCTCAACCGTTGCATCTGATTTTTCCAAGCAAATTCTCTCTCATTGGATTGAAACCGCATCGAGTCCCGATGAATTCGTTTTTTTTGTCATCATTTTCTATAAATAACTCGCCATCGACTTTGCGTACAACACCAACACGCTGATGATGGAAGATGAGACGCCGGACATAGAACATCGATCGCCGACACCGAGATCAGAACCAGATGATGAGCCCGCCATCAGTGTGTCCACTCCGATGGAGGATATGAGACCAGCGGCGCTTAGAAATATGAATGCAGCCATACATCATGTTGGATCAGGTACATTCACTCCACCACCGGAAACACTAGCGTTGGCGTCCACATCAGCCAACATCGTTCAATTAAAAGGTGAGATCTGTTGCACCTTTCACAAGATGCACGATAGATCACCACGTCTCTCTTCACATACGACGTCACGATCACGTGGTAATCGTCATCCAGCTGAGGACAGACGTTTCATCACGCTGCAAGATCTATACGGCGATCTCAGAAACAAAGTTGGCGTGGAGTTACGGAAGGTTGCAGCAACTGATCCACCCAAAAAGAAAGACAATAACCGTCCGCTGGGACCTGAGCCGGCCGTAAAGCCCAAAAAGAAGAAGAAGAAAACGTTTTTTGAGCCAGTGAGTGGCATCAAGTCGAAGAATGCCACCACCGGTGCGTATCACATCACATGGAGAAAATGAGACGTGACATCAAGAAGGTTCTTCTATCAATGCGGACATCCAACGACTGTCTGTCTTATTGAGTGGATGGGGTGCATCCAACGCCATCGACGCCACAGACAAAGACGGGAACACCGCTCTCATGCTGGCATCCGAGAAGGGACGAGTGGACATTGTCAATTACCTCATCGCGAAAGGCGCCGACGTGCAGCTGAGAGTGAGCGAGTGATAACATCGAGTCTGTCTGACGTTTTGGAGGATAATTGGGGTAAGACTGCCGTTCACAAAGGAGCAGCCAGAGGACAGTGGGATACAGTCAACGTTTTGCTCAACAATGGATGCTCCGTGAATTCGAAAGATAATTTCGGTAACACACCGCTACACGCCGCCATACGCAATGGACACAAGGTGGTGTCTCTTCAGGTGAGATGATGTCTATTTCGAACGCAGAGTGACCGTGGAAAAGTTGATTCAGCATGGAGCGGACGTGTATGCCAAGAATAACAGAGACGAATTACCCCTCGAAAAGTCTAAGACGGCCGAATTGAAGCATTACATCGAAAGTGAGCCCCCGATCGTTTCCATCATCGTGGATGGTACATCATCTCACCTTGCACCAGTGGCACTGAGTAAAGGAAAGACGAAAAAAAGCACAGATGCCTCAGAACAAGCCACATCGAGTAGATCGAAAACAAAGAAACCGCCCAGCTCCGCTCCCACCACGTGGAGTGATGATGTGTCGACTACTTCCGTATCGACGACCGGAGAAGCACCGGAGAAACCAGAGAAACCTCCGTCTCCGACGAGATCGAGACCAGCAGTGAAAACCTTGCCTCCTCCAAAAGTATCGAAAGAAGATGAGAGGGCGAAACGAATGCAAGTCATGAAGACATTGATCAAGGTGATCGATCGTGATCATGTTCTCATCGTTGTCTCACGAGATGATGACACGATCTTTAGAACACGGACGATCAGAAGAAGAAGAGAGCTGAAGAGGAAGAGATAGAGAGAAGGAACAAGGTGGAAGAAGCCAAGGCAAAGAAATTAGAATCACTTCGCTTGAAGCGAGAAGAAGAGGACCGACTGCGAGAGGAGAAGACTGTGAAAGCGGCAGAAGAGCAGAAGAATCGTCAAGAAGCATGGAACAACCAACAGAGTGAGGAGTCTTCTATCTATTCTCTCTTCTATATTCTGTCTTTCTCTTCTTCACACGCTGATCTTCATACCTCAGTCAACTTTGCTCTGCACATCGCCACGTGGTGTTCTGCCGTGCACGATCCGATGGAAACAGGACAGTGTGGCCCAGACAAGTCAGTCGATGGTGATCCTAACAGCCGCTTCTGTGGACATCCACCAGACCAAGCCGTGCTCGGCTTCGATCTCGGGGCATCACGTCGAATCAACAAGATGAGAATCAGATTCGAGAGGGCCTTCGCTAGAGAATACGAGATCGATGTGGGGCTGATGGGAGACTACAACGAGACGGAGACGAAACCGAAAGACTCTGTGTGGTCCAACGAGCACATCGATTCGTTGAACATCCAAGTGAGACGCCCTCCCTTCTTTCTCTACTAAGGATGACAGTGGCGAACGGTAGTGCATCACACCGACGGCAAAGAAGGCTGGATAGAACATGTCTTTGATGATGAGATCGATTGTAGATTCATCCGTATCAAAGAGTTGAAGGCAGCCGTGGATGGCTGGGGCATGTCCGTGTGGGAGGTAGAAGCTCTCGGAAAGCAAGGACAACTGGGCGAACCTGCCACGGTCTTATTTCCTCCCATACAGCAGCACGGAGGGGAGGATAAGAGGTCGCAGAGCTCGCGGCCAACGTCTAGAGGAAGCGATATGGCCAATTTGACTCTACCGCCCATCGATTCGAGACCAGCGAAAAACCGGACGGTGTCATTTGCATGATGAGATGGTGACGAACTCTCGTGATAAAGAGAGGTGTAAGTGAAGACGTCTTATCGAATGGAGTGAGGTTGTCTCTTGAAGACGAAGTAAATGTGGTGAAAAGTCGGAGGCATTAGGTGTTACTGGCAATTTCGGGTTACGGGGTGGAACTCCGCAGAAACTTTCTTCAGATCACACGGACGAAGATATGATAGAAGTCACCATCGAATCGCGAAGCCGCAAGAGTCTGGCCGTTCTATCTCTGGACGAGAACACTACCGTCAGACAACTCAAGATTGCGTTCAACAGTGAGTTCATATGAACTTCTTACGGGCCCACAAACTGAACCACCGAAGAGAAAACAAACATCCCAGCGGTCCAACAACGTTTCACGACTGAACAAGGAGCTCCTCTGGGCGATGATGGAGCCATCCTCAGTTCTTTAGGTTTCAAAGACGGACAAAAAGTTACCCTCACCTTCAAGGATCTCGGTCCACAGATCGGATGGCAGACGGTGAGTCGATAGAATGCACGATTTGTGTGACGAAATCTACAGGTGTTCCTGATCGAATACGCCGGACCCATCTTCATCTATTTCTTCTTCTTCCTCAGACCTTCTTTCATCTACTCTGAAGCCCCCACCACCACCCTCCAAAAGTAATATGATAATCATTCATCCTTCATATCAACTTTCAAACGAACCATCCTCTAAATCATTTCAGGATCGCCTTTGTCGCCTGGATCTTCCATTTCGTCAAGAGAGAATTCGAAACTCTCTTCGTTCACCGATTCTCGAGCGAGACCATGCCCCTGTCCAACCTGTGGAAGAACTGCATGTACTACTGGTCTTTCGCCTTGGTCAACGGTTTCTTGATCAACCGCTCTGGCTTCGGAGAGAACTCTGGTTTCCTCTCCATCCTCCTTCCTCTCCTCATCTTCATCGTGAGTCTCTCCTTCCATCACTCGCATCACGTCTCACCATCTCACATGATTCACACATATCACCATCTCACGCGATCCACACGATCCCATCATCTCCATCTCACGAGACGATGACGACCGCGATGAAGAGACACTCACCTATCACAGGCCGCCGAGGCTGGCAACGGAGTCACTCACCTTCAACTCCGCAACTTGAGACCCGCCGGCACCCGAAAGAGAGGTATCCCCCGCGGCGGTCTCTTCAACTACGTCACTTGCCCCAACTACACTTGCGAGATCTTATCTTGGATCGCCTTCTCCCTCATGACTGGCTCCATTGGAAGGTGAGACGATCTCAGATGATGGACACGATGTTCATCGATGGACAGCTGGTTGTTCACCCTGGTTGGTGCCGGACAGATGTTCTTGTGGGCCAAGACCAAGCATCTGAGATACCGCAAGGAGTTTGCCGATTATCCAAAGAGCAGAAAGATCCTCGTGCCCTTCGTTCTATAATCAGAATAAATCATTTATTCCACGATTTCGGATCATCTCTGTGGTTTGGGAGAGATGGATACTTTTTGTAGCCTCGTTTGGCATGGATTCGACTCATGGGACATTTCCAAAGAAGTTCAGACCGCGGGCACATTCGAAAGAGAATTCGTTAAGACTACACGGCAGCTCCCGGCCGCTCAGACCAGGTGGCGATGAATCTCTTTACATTTATCCTCTCTCTCTTCCCTCTCAAGTACCTCCATTCATCCTTCCGGTGTCGGTGATGGTGGTATGAACTGCTCGAAGAAGCGATGACACCCTCGATCGTCTTCGCTCTCTGTCTCTGTTCTCTCTCAACACTCACACTCCCTCTATCCACACTCACTTCATATTCGGCCACGTCATCGTGTGGGTCGATTCCTCTCGATTCTCCATGGTCTCTCTCCTCTTCTCTCCTCTGTCTCTTCCCTCTTTTATTCTCTTCTTCATGACGGCTTCGTTGTCTGCTGCTGATGGATCGGATCCATCCGAGGTTGTCCACAAGAGATTATTTCATCATCAACATCAGCGACATCATCGAAAAAATCCTCTGAAAAATCCCAAACTTGTGAGAGGATGAATCACAGGAATTGGTGGTGGTATCACCTCTCCTCTTGATGAGTGGATGCTTTCCATATCCATTTATTATCGTACAACAGATGGCGTTCTGCTTTCAACTCTAGACTTGATCGGAACTATCCGCGATTCTTCTCAATGTGAGAGGAATGGCTGGCATCAGGTCCATGATCTGACTCTCTCCTCTCAACAACTGCATCACCGTCACCATCGTCCACCCGTCATCATCCGATCGTCATCGAAGTCTTCACCTCTGACTGGATCTCTTCTCTCGCGAACAACTCGTCATCGGAGCTGGCAGACTCGTAGACAAAGTCCTCGTCAGCGATGCTTTCCTCTTCTTCGTCTCTCTGTTGGGAATATCTAGAGCGTTTCATTCCTTTCAGCGTCCTCTGTCGCTGCGAATCGACTTCCACCTGCTGACGTCAGCAGAGCGTAACTCTGAAATTTTCACCGAGATTTCTTGCGGTCTGTCGAGGGGAGGGGAGCGTGGGTTCGTTCCCGCCTTTTTCGTCCCCTTGTACCGAGTGTGGGTCAAGCTGGGGCTGTTGGACAAGCTGACGAAGAATTCGTCTTCTCTATCGGGTGGTGTCAAGGCTGGGTGATGAAACAGCATCGTGAATCTCCTTGTGTCGACCGAAGTTGGTACCTGAGATTTCGCGTCATTTTCTCATGACATCATATGGTTAAGATGTGACATCGTATTGTCTATCACGACATCATATCCTATGAGCGTGATATCATATCGTGAAGTATGACATCGTGATGTCTCTCATGATATCATATTATGTGAGTGTGATATCATATCGTAAGGTATGATATCGTGAAGATGAACACCTCTCTAGATTCACTCTCGTCTGTCTGGTCCATTGGCATGTGCAGGAAGGCTTTAGACCATTTGAAGTGATTGTAGATGGAGATTAAAATCGAAGCGAAAACGAGTGAGATCAATGATATGGCGGCGGGGAGACCCTGCGTACAAGCTTAAGGTTTAAATCGTACGTGAGATATCATGAAAGGATCGTGAGATATCACCTTGAGAACGAGAGCGCTGGTCATGACCAATTGATAGAGAATGACAGCCATGCCAGTACAATGTATGACGACTTTAGATAAGTGACTCTCTGTTCGAATGATTATTCCATCTACAACGATGTAGACGAATAGATGTTCACCTCTGACGTGAGGTTTAACCACGTAGAGCATGTTATATTTCGCAGAGAAATAACTGACTAGAAAATACGTGAAGCACAACGCAGTCACGTAAGGTGCCTGCCCCCATCAGAAACAATAAAATGAAATAAAATGCTTCCTCCTCACCATGCTGCTGTACACGATGGCGATGAGTAGAACCAACAGCTGTCTCGGATAATTGATGCCATAAGAGAAGACGCTCGGTATATCAGCCTCCTTCTTCTCTTCTTCTGTGACACAGAAGAACCTCCTCTTAATCATCATGATGATGAACTCGTCCAACCGAGCGATGCCGAAAATAATGGAACCGGCTGGGCGGAGTCTCAAATTTTTGGGACTCATCTACAACGCTCACCCCATCCTTGCAGTATGACGTAGTTGGCGAAGTAGGCACCCTGCCTGGCGATGACGCTGCCCAATTGATTGATCGCTCCGACTGGGTCCGTCACGAATATTTGTGCCACGAGGACGAAAGATCCTGGAAATTTCAGCTGGCGCGTTGTAGATGACTCACCCGTGAAGAGGTAACCCAAGAAGGAGATGAAGAACAAGAACAACCAATAGAAGATCATCAAGTGTTTGTCTGCGTTCGAGAATCGAAACATTCCCGCGAACGACAACACATCTGAACCACGATCAGTTGATAAGACATCTTTTGAGACATCACATCGAATGACATGAGGTAAGAGTAAGATGAAGACGTTGAACGCCAGAGTAGGAAGGAAGCTGTTGATGGCGCCAGCCAAAAACGGATTGTTTTCTATGGTCTGTGCCAACGAAGCGTTGAGCCTGGCGATATTATCTGCGATATTGAATTTGTATCTGACTCGTTGTAGATGGACGAACCTAGACGAGTTGCCAGGGAGATGATTGCTACGGGAATGAACCACGTGATGAATAATCCGAGTAATACTCCGTAACAGACGAACTAGATCTGTCAGACTACAACGTTGTAGATGAATGTGAATCACCAGGCGGATCATCTTCTGCCAATAGGGGATGGTCAGATTTGTCCAATGGATGTTCTCTGCCTCGCAATGAATTGAGACGATCTACAACGGTGTAGAACTCACTCGGGTGGGGAGCTCGTGACACCACGGAGGTGGAAGAGTTGATGTTCATTAGACTCTGATTTTGGTCATCTACAACGCTCCACGATATAAATTAATCCTCAAATAAAGAATATGTAATTGCATATTGAATCTCACCTGCTGAGCAGATAGAGAGATGCCAACCGTTCTGAAACAGACGAATGCATGATCTGTATAGCTTCCTCTTATGTTCTAAAGATGGTTACCACTCGGATGGTGAGTCGCTCACCTCTTTCTTTTGTAATTCTAGAATTTTCGAATTGAGATCTGATATCTTCTTCTTCCAATATTGTAATCCGTTCACCTGTCACTCTCGATCACCACGATGATGTGATTGTGATCATCGTGTCGCAGATGATGAAGCGATACGATGGATGAGGATGATCGTGATGAGAATGATGAGGATGATGTCATACGATGGATGAGGATGATGTCAGATGATGTGATCGTGATCGTCATGTGTTGAATGATGAAGCGATCAGAATGTGCATCACGATGAAGATCATGATGAGGATGATGACGACGGTGATCACTCACCCTCTGACCAAACAATCGATTCTCTTTGTTCTTCGGAAATCGATTGAACGGAAACACTCCACCGATCGTCACGAGCCCATCCTCTGCTCCCACTCTCACTCTGTATTCCATCCTCTTCTTCTCCTTCACTGCATCTGCCCTCTCGTTCTGTGCTTCACTCAGTCTGTCTAGCCTAGGGACAGGTAGAACGTTGTGAACCGAAGTTTTCCCGTACATTCGCTCGAAATATTTTCGAATGTTCTTGGCACTCCTGGGAGGGGTGAGTGGGGTCGGAAATTTCAGAGAAGATTATCTTCTCACCCCGATACATCGGGGGGTAAGTCCTTGACGATGACGGAGCGTTGTAGAATGCCATCTGGTTTACTGACACCGATCTGACACAGTACAGCCTATTCAAATTCATCACAATGGTCGACATGAGATTTCAACTCGAACGTTTCAACTTGAAATATCCAGATTTTGATATATAATTTCGACTCGAGGGAATTAGCCTTACCGAGCGGAACAATTTGTAGATGAAGAACCACACGAAGGCAGAGAAGAGGAAGACAGAGACGTAATGTACGTACAACAGTCGATTTCCTGATTGATGATCAGATCAGAGTGAGAGACGATTGTGACGTCACCGTTTTGGATGTTTGCCATGGAGATCGTGTCGAGGCCAACCGTCTGTGACGGTGTGTCCACTTCGTTTTTATTCTGATGGAAATCGTCAGACGGAAGCAGAATCACATGACATGATGTTGAGGAGAGTACCTGTCCCAGGTAATTGATGGGTGTGATGATGGCAAGGCCCAAGATGCCCATGGACATACACAAAACCATGCTGTACTGATCGAGGGTCGGATTGGGTGCATCATGATATGGAGGACTCACTCTCAAGAATTGGAGGTACATGTAACCGTCCATGCCGACTTGTTTGTAGAAGATGTCCGCCTCTCGATACATCCAGACGTTCCATATCCACCCGATGAATCTCATTCCCTCATCGGTCTTTCCATCTCGGCTGCCGTGATGTCAATCACACAATCATAAACCCTCGATCACAAAAGAAGAACTCACAAAGAGGTGGATAATTTCGGAGCGAAGAAGTCTTTACGGAGGTCTCTGGCGATGATGAAGATCAGAAATCCGACAACGAAGGCACCGCCCGAAATAATGGCTGATATACCCAAGCCTTTAGAACTCGTGTCTACTGCTGATTCATTGAAGAAACTCGACCAATCATTGAAGAAATCATCTTACGATTCGTCAATGGATGAGTCGGAATGTTGTGAATCAGATCACCTGCAGAGACGAGCGTCAAGAACAAGCTGAAGAGGTACAAGATCTTCATTGGCTTGTCCACCTCTCTCGGTCACACACTTGTCAACCGTTTTATACGTCAGACAACAACGCGCCACTCACTGCTGACTCATGCGCTGCATCTCTCCCACGTCATCTGCTGCAATGAAATACAGAAGTGTGTCGTCTGAACTTCTTTATACGTTCTGTGTTTGTCTCTGTGCGTCGGTGCTGAGGAATACAAACTCGTTCCAGTTGGAAGGGTTTAATTCAGCGAAAGGAGTGAATTCTAAAGGGAGACCGTTCAATAAAGACAAGCCCAACCTCTCGACATATAAGCGTAGGGCAGTTGACTTGAGAACCTGTCGATCGGGATGAGTTTCGGTTTCTTGCATGTTGTGCATCACCTCTTGCAGGGCGTGGAGTTGTTTCGTGCGGAGAGAAACGGAGAGGAAAGGAGTTTGAATACCTTCCAACTGTTGGTGTCAGTCGATCATCTGATGTCCGTGATGATGGTGATGGGCTGCACGATGAAAAAAGAGAGAAGAATCACCGTGATTTGTTGGGTTTCGGCAGTGATGATGCCTTCAGACTTGTGGCTGATCCATCTGTTTTCGAGTTCACAAACATGATCCAAACGGTTGATTCACCTTCTCACTTGAGCTTTGTGAAGCGTAGCGTCTTGTGACTGTGCCAACTTTTTGGCGTCAGCATCTTGGCTGTTGGAAAGAGCGCTGAGCACGGCCTATCACGTATCATTGGTCTAAAGCATGATCTCATCTTATCACACCTCTTTTGAGATTCCATTGAGAGGTAGGATCTCACTCGTAGTCCATTGTTCGACACCTCGAGTACATCAGGACATTGATACATCCATTTTTCAACTTACCATCCTTTGTCTTATCTATTCTCTTTCGGAATTCTGCCTCTTTCTCCGTGACCGTGACCAACAGATGAGAGAGTTCCTTCGATACAAGATGCAACTCTGTGACGTCACTCACTGTCTCTTCTCCTGGCTGAATGGCCCCTCCAAAGAAGCTGGGAAGTCCATACGACTCTTCAGGCGTCTTGACTTGACCTTGGGCGACGTACGGGTGATCCGTTTTAGAGGATGATGATTCAGGTGGAGATGTTTGACTTCGGTTGTGGAGGAGAGGGAAGAATAGTTGCCATTGAAATTGTGTCTCTGTCATCGTGAGCTGGTGTGTATCTGCCCGCAGACCGACGAGGTAAGGTGAATTCGGGAGAAAACTCGATCGACATCTACAACGGTGTTCCGCTTTATGTTTGAGCGAGAGACCTCAGCTTCTGCAGCAACTGTCCTCTATCTAAACGAGATAGATCCGGAAGCACTTCTTTCAATCTCTCCCCAGCCTCTTCTCTCTTCTCTTCTTTCTTCTCTTCTTTCACCTCCTCCATCATCATGGAAGCACGTGATGGCATGAGTCTTGCCTCTTGTTCCTGTAATCTATTAGAAGGAGAGTTCATTCGACCACTTACCCTCTCTAACAATTTCTCGTCCACCTCTGCCCTCGATCTCGCCGCGGGGCGTTTCGAGAGGACAGGAGTAGTCACCACCGTCTTCTCTTTCGGTTGGGTGCTGAGTGACCTTCTCTTCCTCTTCGCCGTCGCCATCTTCATCATCACATTAGATTCCAGCTCGATTTCTTTTCTCTCAGATGATGGTGCCGATGCAACGGTTTTTTTCAGAGGAGCAGATGATGCCACTCTGTTCGTGACGCTCTTCACTTCTTTCTTGACACTGTCTCTGCTGGAACTCCTCTCTTTCTTCTCCTCCACATCCACCTCTTCCCTCTCTTCTTTACCTCTGCCGCCGTCCCTGTCTTCCCTCCTCCCTTCTTCTCTCCTGCTCGTGTCTCTCTTCTCACTCGTCTTCGTTCTCTCTTGAACTGCAGTTGTTCCCTTCTGCTTGGGCGTCAACTCTTCTCTCTTCATCGACTCTCTCGCCGGTGCCGCCGGTTTGAATAAATTGAACAGCCGAGAGGAGAAAGAAGTCGATGGGGCGGGTGCCTTCTTTGCGGCAGGTTTTTTCAAATCTTCTAATGTCTCGGAGGCCGATAAGCTCGATTCGATCGTATCTAACATGGCCGGCTGCGATGACCTCATGGCCTCTTCCATCATCTCGGATATGATCGATGAGACGGGAGCGATCGATGAGACGGGAGCGATCGATGAGACGGGAGCGGGGGCGATCGGACGGCCGGGTGTCTGTACGGGAGAACTCATCCGAGCCGATGACTTTACCATGATGGGTCTGATGGACGGTTTCTGGGGTGGTCCACCTCCTCCCTTGGTAGGTTCTCTCATGGTTACCATACGAGCCGCTGATGGAGGAGCACTGGTTACCATGGGAACCGATGGACGGCCCGTTGGAACTTCCAAGAGGGACAGAGAGTCCATGGATTGACCCATCGGTGGGGGTGGAGGTGGAGTGGCAGCTTGATTGGGTGGGGTGGGTGCGGTGGAGGGAGGGGGAGCAGCCACCTGCGGTCGAAAGAAAGTGTCGGCCATCTGTGACGCAGGGTAAGCACTGGTGAGAGCAGGCAAGCTGTCGTATGTGGACTCTGCCGCGGACGTTCTGCTTAGCCTGTCTAAGCGGAAGCCACTGGGGGCGGCGGCGGCAGCGACAGAGGTGGTAGTAGAAGGTCCTTCCGTCTCCGCGATGACTCGATCGTCCATGGCATAGGAGAGGGAGGTGAACGGGCTCGTTGTAGACGCAGAATAACTGGGTAACGATGGTAGTGATGCGTAATTTGATGTTGGGGCCTGCTGTGCGTAATTTGGTGAAGGTAAGGTGCCGTACGTGGAATCGGGTCGTAATGAAGCCATTCTCATGAGGAAAGGAGGAGGTGGTGGTGGCTGAACGGCGACACCAGCAGGAGGCGGAAGGTACATATCATCATCATCTACACTCATCGATGCATCATCCGCGTAACTGATCGCATGAGATTTCGTCTGGGACGATATCAACTCACTCTTCCTTTTTCGATTCCTCGGCTGCTTCTTCTTCCACATCTTCCTCTTCCTCATCGAAGGAGATGAGTTCACTTTCCGGTGTGTCATCGAGGGACATGAGGTCACTCGCATTGTAGGAGGTAGGACTGAGTGGTTGAGGTTTCTTTCGATCGTGTAGCATAGTGTCTAGCATTCCCTCAGTTTGTGTGACATGATTTAGTTTATGAGATGATGTGATGTGATAATGTGGTCATGTGATGATGTGATGATGAGATGATGTGATAATGTGATGATGATAGTGTGATGATGAGATGATGAGATGATGTGATAATGTGGTGATGTGATGGTGTGATGCATCACCTATGATCTTCATGATCTCTTTTCTCAAATTTTCATCCTCTAACGCTGCCTCGCTGATACCCGCCGCCGCAAACAAATCCCTCCACTCGGTCGGTACGTCCAAGATCTACCTTGTTATCAGCTTGTCTCATTGTATATAGATCTATTCACCTCCAATCTACGGCCCGTGGGAAATCCGACGAAAGTCGGATGAAATGCGGCTTGGAATTTATTTCCTTTTAAATTCGACGCGATCAATAGGTACAGTGCATTCTGATCTCCGTACAACCTGAAAATGTGAATCGAGAATCACGGTCACTTCTACCAACTTTTTGGCAGCCTCCGCGGCCTTGTGTAACATTTCGATTCCTTCCTTTTTCTGGCCTGCGTCGAAGTCAATCGTGTGATCTACAACGATGTAGATCGATTCACCTCGCTTGAGTAAGATCCCAGCCATATTGTTGTACAACACAAACAACGCAGAGTGATCACGTCCTATCGAGGCTAAAAATAGCTCCTCGGCCGACTGATAATGGTCCATCGCATTCTTTCGTTCTTCCGAACCTGAACTCTTCAGCGAACGATCTGTTTGTCGACATTCACCTCTGTCAACACAATGAACCATGCTGGAGGCCAAGTGATCCATAGAATGGCCCACAATGTAATGTTTCGTCCCAAGAGCTTTCTGTCTCATTTCCATCGACGTGGAGAAATCCCGTTGAGCCTCCGTTGACTTTCCCAGGGCGAAGTTGACCTGTCACATCGTTACGTACGGTACTTACTTACCACCCCACCTTCCCACGATTATCGACGGCAGCGGCTAATTCCGATGAGTTTTCACCAAGATTTCTGATGGCTTCTTCTATCATCGTATATGCCTTCTGTATCTGTTTTTCATTCAATGAGAAGAAATTTCCGTGAGATTTCATGCTCACGTTGCCGTTGAGGATGTGCAGCTGAGAGAAATCGTTGTAGACGCGTGCCACTTTCACGTGATTTTCTGGATAATTCTTCCGGCTGCGTGACGTGAGGGAGAAGAACAGACGACATGTCTCACGCGATTCGCAGCGCAGATTCGATGTTCGCATTCGCTTCATTGAGATGTCCCACCCTGGCCTGCACTGCTGCCAGATTCGACAATGTCATGGCAACCTGACGTGAATCATTCCCCTCAATCTCAATGCATTCACACATGTCAATTTTTTTACAGTGAAGACAGACCGATTTGAAGATAGAAAGATCGTCATGCTTCTCACCTCATAATGATCTGATCCGTAGCGTCCCCTCTTCTTCTTCAGAGCTCTCTCGTATGTGGATATTGCATGGGGAAATTGGTCTTGACGGACGTATACATCGGCCAGACTGTCTAAGATGTAAGCTGTGTCTTCGTCTCTTCCTCCCTTCTCCGTGATTTCGAGTGCTTCTTTCAACCTGAAGACGATGTGAATAAGGTCATCTACAACGAGCCAATCATCGTTCTCACCGCTCCTCGGCTTCGGATGATTTGAATTGTTCCGAGTAAAATTCCGCGAGGTGAACGAGGCTGAGTACGACCTGTGGGTGGTGTGGAGACAGTCTCTCCCTCCTCTTCTCTAATTCAGACAAGTAGTGTTCTTCCATGATATCTGTGCTGAGAGGTGTGCTGAACGTGTGACAAGTGCGAACGATGGGTGATATCTGTCGTCTATTCAGATGAATTTCAAAACGGAACGTTTGTTGTTGTAAAAATGGAGATGAATAAAATAGAATAAAATAGATCTACCTCGATCGTGGAAGAAGCGGTATCGCAAGGGTCTTCACCCTGTATGATGTCTTCTAGACTCTTCTTATTCATCGTCACGTTCATCATCTGATGGATTCGATCTACAACCTGCCAATTCATGCTCTCTACTCCTCCGTCAACTCCATACAATCGACAAATGATCACCCGCTGGATCTTCATCTCTCGATAGATTGTACCTCTCCTCGAACCAATACAATTCTTCCAAGAATCGATCGTTCATCATGTGTTGACTACCTATCATCTCTCGTCACATCAAAAATCGATCGATATCGTAGAGAAAAATCGTGTCATCTACAACGACTCACTCTTCACAAGGCTCCTACTGGATGACGTCATATCAATGGGATTCTCATCGTAACCATTGGAGACGCTGTTCCCAGAACTAGCGTATCCCCCTCCGTAGGCCCCACTCGTCGGTAGAATTCGCGTAGAACTCGATGGAATTTCGATATCGTTCAACTTCCACAGCTCAAAGTGAAAGAATTTCGTGAGGATCTGCTTCCGAATGGCGATCCAGTGTCCGTGTGATTCATCTGTGGGAGGTCCCAAAAGGTGAATGAGTTGACGACAGAAGACCTGAGGGGGTCAATTTTGGCGGGAAACGGAATTAGGACCTCGGGGTAATCGGTTTCTTGTCTTGGAGAGACGAATTCGGTATCGTTCCCGACTTGTCTCAAATTTTCGTTCGTGATGCTCTTCCAAGCTCTCGCGATCATCTGCTCACGTTCGTTCATCTACAACGGACCAAACATTCGAGCCTCCACACCTCACACATCATGGTAGCTCTGTCTCTCGAACTCTGGCAGTTTGAAAAGAGAGCTCCGAGGAACCTCACGTTGATCCCTTTCTCGTGCATCTTCTCCTGCGGACATTCGATTTCAATGGATGTGGTTCGATCTCACAGATAAGTTTGAGCCGTTCAGATCTTCAGATATCTCTTCGAAAAATCTTGGGATGATGACATCGATGAGATGGTGTGTCGCTTGGATGCCATCTTTGTTCATCTGCGGCTCTTGTTCTCCCCACGCTGCGCTCGCGTGTGAGAATGAGGAGAAAAAAGAAAATTTCACTCGTGAAGATGTCTGAGCTGAGTCCGATTGGGTTCTGTCGAACGAGCTCCTGATCAAGATGAGATGGCTCGTTGTAGATGAAAGAGTGAGAGACTCACCGGTCGCATCAGGCGGAACAGGTAGTCACCCGGCACACTGATCACGTGATCAAAATCGTGACGTCATATTGCGAACTCACTCTGGCAGCCTGCGGGTCGGTGGAAATAATCTCGACGTATCTACAATGTACATCCTGCGAGAGGTTTTAAGGTTTAAAATGAAACGGAAGAATTTACGGACCTGCCGTCTGTACCAACGTGGCCCTCCAGATCGAAAGGTCCGAGAATTTTCTTCTTCTTCTGGCTGTCTCTTTCCACCACGGTATGTTCTACCATGTATCACGGATGAACGTGGTCTATATTTAGATCACCTCTCAGATTGAGCATCGTGCAAGCTTTCTGTAGCTTAGACTTCAAATCTTCTGATTTCATCGCAATGCATCGTCCTCCGTCTGATGATCCCTGTCATCTCATCAGAGAGATGAGAGGACTATTTTTTTCTCACGTAGACGAGTGTATCGTTATCGATGGGTAGTTTACTGTTACATAACACTCTGTGTCCGTAGACATTCACTGGATGGATCAGCGATAAAGATCACGAAGATCATCTTCATCATGATGATGATGACTCACTCAGTATGAGGAGGGGAAAATGTAAGCCGGGTATGTTGCACATCTTCAGCCTCTGCAAGGATAGTAACTCGTGTCCTGCAGTTTTCTGCGAGTTTTCGTCTCCTGTGTCCACGTCAGGTTGATTCTCTTCACTGTACGTCACCTCCGAACAGAGTACCCGTCGACGAATTATCCACGGCCACTTTGAAGAACATCTGCTTCGTGATGAACTGATGGGATTCAGCTGTTGTGACATTGCAATGTGATATGTTCACCTTTATGCCTCCCGCAACGCCACCTACGCGGGCTTGTTTGTATTGACGTTGATCGGGAGGAAGGTGAAGGTCCAAGATGATTTGTTTCGCTGGTAGGGAGATCAGACATACATGGATGATTACGGAATGCACCAATGGGAACGGCCAGACTGCAGAATTCACGTTCTAAATCGACGACTGCTGCGTCTCTCTTTCGTAACTGAAAAAAGTTGACGATATGTTGGTACAGTACACAGAGTCACAAACCTGTTCATGTGTGAAGGCAGGTGATTCCATGATCCTCTGATATCTTTCATTCCAATAGTATTCGTCGCTGTCGAAATCATTGGACGGACCACTGTCTCGATCTTCCGGTCGTGAATGGTAATATGCATTGTATCCATCTTTCATAGACGTTTCTAAATCCAGCAATTCATTAGACATGTTCAAATTGTTGTGACGATCGTCATCAGATGTTTCAAGATCTGGTTCCTTCGGTGAAAAATTGAAACAATAAAAGTCATTCTCACGTTTCTGCTCGTAATGGTGCCTCTCAGCGATGCGACACAGAATAACTTTCATTCTTCATCGAATAGCAGGACCTCTTACATTGCACAGACAGATGAATAATGAGAGAAGATCATCTGCTATCATGATGAACATTCATCTGCGTAATCTCTCTGGAGCCGAATTCTCAATCAATGCACAGCCGAGCGATACCAAGCAAGGTACACAGGACAATGGTCTCGGACGATCGTTTTTGACTCTTTAAATCATCAGAATGACACTGTTTCATGAGGAGGTCATTGGTCGAACCACACCAACCCAGGTTGCTCGGAAGTGAATGCGATGTGACGCATTGCAGACGGACAATATAGATGATATTGTGAAGAGTCGAAAGACGACCACTTTCTGTGTCAGCTGAAGGTGGTCATCTACAACGAACCTTGCTCCGATTTCCTCGACACAATTATTTCCTGATCACCTGATCCATCTTGACAGAAGAAAGTTCAACGATGGCACAACGTGTGGATACGATCATTCATGCCAGATGGATTGTGCCCGTAGAACCTAGAGATGTCTATCACGAGCACCACTCCCTCGTCATCCGTGATGGCGTCATCGTGGACATACTTCCAACCAAAGATATCTCGTCCAAATATGTGGCTGACAAGGTGGTTCACTACGACCGCTCTTTGTTCAATCACGACTCGAGATCGATTGACACTGACAGGAACATGATCTGTCTAAACATCACGCACTGATGCCCGGTCTAGTCAACCTCCATTCTCATTCGCCCATGACTCTTTTAAGAGGTCTCTGCGATGGTGTCGAATTGAACGAGTGGCTCATCGTGAGAACTATCTTAAACCAAATCCAACAGTCAACCTTCTCAGCATTTCATGTGGCCTCACGAGGGCAAATGGATGTCACCCGAATTCGTCAGAACAGGAAGTCGCATTGCCGTCTCTGAGATGATCAAGAGTGGTGTCACATGCTTCAACGATATGTACTTCTTCCCCGATGTAACTGCCGAGGTCGTCGATCAGGTGAGTGGTGGCATCACACATCGGTATCAGATGAGATTGAATGTTGAGATCAGGTTGGCATGAGAGGAACTGTGGGAGCCATCATCATTCAATTTCCCAGCGCTTGGGCATCATCATCTCAAGAGTACATCGACAAGGTGAGAGTAACGACGTCATGATCGGTGTGGAAATATGAAATCATCTCATCGATTCACCACCTCTTCTAACAATAGTTAGGGTCTCGCTCTTATTCAGAAATACGAGAAACATTCCAGAATCCGAGTCGTCTTAGCTCCTCACGCCACTTACACGGGTGAGGATCGAATATTTGTGCCACCGGCCTGATCCCCCCTCTCAGTGGGTGACGAAGATCTCCTCCGCATGAAGGAAATTTCGGAGAGGTATGACACGAAAGTTCACATCCATTTACACGAAACTTCCTTCGAGGTTTCAGAGCATAAGAAGAACGATCAATTGGGAAGATCTCCTATCAAGAGACTAGTAAGTGTCTTCTCCATCATGACATCAACACGAACATCTCATCCATCGTGTCTCGATCATGACATGATCGTCATCTCATCAAGTGATCATCGCTTCACCACTGTCGTCTCATCATCATGTGATCATCGTGGTTCTAATGACATCATACGATACACATCGTAGATGAGTGTCATCACATGTAGACCGATGAAACAGGTTGACTTGGGAATGATGAACGAGAGACTCATCGCCGTTCACATGACACAGCTGACCGACGAGGACATCAACATTGTCGCATCTTCCGGTGCTTCTGTCGCTCACTGCCCAGAATCCAATCTCAAGCTGGGATCGGGTGCCGTTTTTTTCGCTTTTTCTTTTCCTTTCTTCTTCTTTTTCCCTCCTCCTTTCTTTTTCTCTCCTCTTTTCTTTTTCTCTCCTCTTTTCTTATATTCTCTCTATTCACTGATATAGGTATCTGCCCTACGTCTAAATTGATTCGAGCCGGTGTCAATGTTGGCTTAGGAACAGATGGAGCGGCTTCCAATGACGATTTAGACATGTTGGGTGAGATGAGAACTTCTGCTCTCGTAGATAAGTACAAGGTGGAGGACCCCGCCCTACCGGGTGAGTTTGTCTCGTTGTAGATTGTCTCAAATGAATGAAACGCACAGGCGCGGAGATCTTACGATTCGGTACGATGAACGGAGCGAAGGCATTAGGTGATCTACAACGAGACATCAATAACCATATTGAATCTATTTTATATTTCATATCGACACATGATAGGTCTGGACCATTTGATTGGATCGCTGGAGGTAGGAAAGAGAGCAGACGTGATCGCTGTCAAATTAGCGGCGAGACCGGTCTACAATCCTATCATCAGCTTGGTATACGTTGGAACCAATCGGTGACGTCATCTACAATGCCGTTGTAGACGCTCAATCTGATACAGCGTCGAGTACTCGTGGGTCGACGGTCGCTGCATCCTGGACGAAGGAAAGCTCACCATTGTAGATGAAGTGATTTTTGAACGTAATGGTACGTAATGACACGGTATAGAGCACCTGGGAGAAAGAGATCGACGAGTGGGGAGAGAAGATCATCTCGTGGGACAGAGAGAGAAAGTCTCCAGATCTGAAGCAGATCAACACCCAGATCCAGACCTATCTGTCCTCACAGCTGAAAGAGGAAGAGGTGAGCTCCCGTGTGTCGACTCACATTCGAATTGACCTTCTTCTCAGAAGAAAGACGTTCGCTCTCAGCTGGAACAGTGGAGATCTCAATTGGGAAGTTGGAAGTATTTCTCACAGAAGGACGAAGAGATGACTCGACAGCTGGACACCCTCTCCACCGATCTGACTCGCCTCGAGAAGCACATCGAATGAGAAGACATAAAGACTCTGAACTCGGCCGCATCACCTCATCTCTCCACTCTGATGTGAAAACGAAGAAGATCACGATCAAACCCGACGTTTTATTTTCAGTTAGTCTGGATTCCAACAAAGATGTAGATACCGTTGCAATCGTCTCCCAAGTGGGCGACGATACGGCCGGCCTCGACGGCAACGGGCAGAGAAGCAAAGGTGCTCTGAGCGGAGTCGATGACCTTGAGAATTCCAACCTTGGTGGGGCCGACGCTGGCGTCTAAGACGGGGGTGACGAGGGCAGCGGCAACGTTGGCCTCTCCTTCTACTTGGACGCGGACACCGAGCTGAGCGGAGCCGAAGAGGGAGTCGGAGGTGTAGAGGGGGAAGCAGCCGGCGGGGAGGGTGACCTTCAGGTCGGCGGCGATACCAATGTTGACGGTGACGTCGGCGTCGGCCTTGATGGACAAGAAGGCGGTGGAAGAGGGAGAGGCAGAGACCAAGTTGCCGAGAGAGACGATGCCGCCGGCGATGGAGGAGAGAGAAGAGAGGAGACCGTTCTGAGTGGGGATATCGATGGCGATGTTGGCTGCGATGTCGGCGTGGACGTAGACGCGAGAGCCGTAAGAAGTGGTGGCGGCGATTCCTGATGATCGTCATCAGAGACGGTTGTAGATGTCAAGACGACTCACCCTTTCCGCGGAAGAGGCTGCGTAAGAGACCGTCAGTGAGGACATCACCGAAGGGAGAGCGCTTGTTCTGGCTCAAGAGACCCTCGACGGGGGAGAAGAGGCCGTTGGCAACTCCGTGTTGGACGAGGTTGATGGGAGAGCCGTTGAGAACGTTGTTGGTGGTGCTGGATCTCTTGGAGGGGAATCCGTAACGGTTGTTCGAGAGGACTTGGACGTTTTCGACGCGGAGACCTTCGGCGTTGACGGGGGAGCCGTTCAGGAAGTTGGTAGTGGTGTCTTCTGATAGGTGGTTAACTGCACGTCACGTGAGGGGAAGAGTGGGAGAGAGACTCACCAGAGATTCCTCTCTTGAAGTCCTCGGACTCGCCATCGATGGCATTGAAGACGGCCTCGACGGCGGACATGACTTGTCTTTTGAAGAAGGGAGAGAAGGGACGGCCGATGGCGACACCGTTCTGAGCGATGTTGAAGGGGGAACCGTTGAGGATGTTGTTGGACAGATCTCTCTTCAAGCGAGCACCGTTGAGAACACCCTGAGTCAAGACACCTGCTCGCATCAGCTACCATCATCGTGCATGTTCTAATTCACCCTCTCCCAAAAAGTTGACGGGGGTATCACGGAGGAGACCTCCAGAGAGGAAACCGAGAGGTTGCTGTCTCTTCTCAGCGAAGCCACCGAGGCCGCCGAGGCCGCTAAGAGGGAGTCCGTTGAGGATGCCCTCATCTAAACCTCCGACGGGCGATGCATTGAGGATGTTGTTCTCGGTGTGAGACCTTCTGGTGAGAGATTGGGGAAGGACACCGTTGAGGATGCCGTTCTTTAAGAGGGTGACGGGGGAACCGTTGAGAATGTTGTTGGTAGTGTCGGCTGAGACCAAGAGTGCGAAGCCGAGAACGGCAAAGAGGATACGGCTCATCGTATTTATTGGTACTAGTGTTGTTGTTGGTGTAGTGTTACAGACAGTGTTCGTTATGAGAGAGAGGAGAGGGATAGCGTGGCTTCCAAACGTTGGAATAGTCCAGCAAATGGAAGACAATCCAAATTTCCGCTGGAGGGTAAATCTTCATACGACCAAGCTGTGGAGTGATTGACACCAGGTGTCGCACACCGATTGCCGCCTGACGCTAGATCGGGAGCAACGAGTGATGATGATGAAAGGATGGAGGAAAGATCTATATGTAACATGGACAGAAGGGAAGACTTCACTCTGATAACCTGACAAGGGTGGCTATTGACTAGTGCAACATGTCTTTGTGATGATGATTAATCGTGATCAAGCTCACCTCTGTCATTTCACCGGATTCAATGAGGTAAAACGAGGAAAGGGTATGTGTGCTGCCGAAGATCGATGAATGAGAACAATCTGTCCGCTGGTGGGTTGTAGGAGCGTGCGTAACTCTCAGATCAGATGAGTAGGATGTTTGAATTAGATCCGATTGGTTACATTGAGAGTGTCTTCAAAGAGAAGAATGGAACTCCTCGTCAGGGTCGTCTCTCAAAACATTCCAAAGCAACTTTGAAGATCAATTATGGACCCAACATCAATGCGGACCATTCTCTTGGTGATCTCGGAGTCTTCAGACAGAACTGATTCATACAGAGGGTTTGGAGGAGTATTCTCACGTTTGGTTGATCTTTGTCTTCCATCAGAACAAAAACCAACACAAGATGATGAAGATCGCACCACCCAGATTAGAAGGAAAGAAAGTGGGAGTCTTGGCAACCAGGTGAAGATGAAAGCATGACATCGTCTCAACGTCCTCACGCTGTCGTATCAGATCGCCCCATCATCCAAACCCAATCGGTCTTACGGCAGTGAAGCTCGAATCGATCGAAGGCGATACACTCCACCTGTCTGGTGTTGATCTTGTCGATGGTGATTGTACCTTCAACACGATCAATTCTTCTCATTCTCACAACAGGAACACCTGTTTTGGACGTCAAGCCTTACATCTCTCGTTACGATATCATAGAGGAAGCGACCAATCCCGCTTGGATCGAAGAATCACCTCGGGCCAAGATCGAGAACATCATGTGGAGTGATGGGATGGAGGAAGAGGTAAAGAGACTCGTGGGACAGGGAATTACAAAGTATTACAAGAGTCCAGAGAGTCTAAAACATGCTATCGAAGAGGTAAGCCTGTGATCCATCACCATCATGATCGATGGGGCGAGATTCAATCTGAACGAAACAGGTGATAGGAGAGGACCCGAGGTCTTATTGTTGGAAGAGGAAGAATCAGAAGAACGGAGAAGCTTGGGCTTTCTGCATAGACACACTCAATGTGCACGTTACGTTCGATGATGAAACATCAGCGGCTCGCATCGTCACGATCGAGGATTATTCCAGCCGACCAGAACATCATGCCTTGTCTTCTCTTGTATTGAAAGAAAACAATAAAAAGGAGGAGACGTAAGAGCAAGAAACGATCATCATCTCAACCTCAGGATGACATCGGCTGAACTCTCGAAAGTCATCACATTAGAGACATTGGATGATCATAACTCTCTTGTGTTCTTCAATATTCAGAACTGAAGACAGAAGAGGTGATAGAACGGTGCTCTCTCTCTGAAATACGAGAAAAATACAGAATGATATTGTACGGCCCATGCGAATATTTACCTTTCTTTAGCACGCGGTACGATAACGCAAAATCACCATGGATACTCGTCTTCTTAACGCACTTATTTGAAAAGGTAAATAATCGCTTGGGCCGCACAATAATTGTCAATTTAGGTTGTAGATGATCGAGATGTTTTCCCGCGCAAAAGTGGGCATCACAGAAATTCAAATCAACAAACGACCGCATCTGACCGCCATCATGGAGAGGGCTGGAACAGAGAATATCAAGGTGGCATCATGAATAGTACGAATCTTTCGTCGTCTAATCTAATCTAGGTATGCGTTCGTGTTCGACCGATGAACTCGAAAGAGCTCAGTGTCAACGGTAAAAAATGTATCACAGTGGATACCAATGCCAACATGGTCCGAGTTCATGGAGATAAGGCCTTCACCTTCGATTGGATCGCAGGAGAGGACTCGACTCAGGAATCCATCTTCATCGACGCCGCCAAGCCGATCACAGACACATGTCTCTCAGGGTATGTTTCCTCCGTCACTCCCTCTATTTTGCTCTGTTCCGACATCCATTTCCAGATACAACGGAACCATCTTCGCTTATGGACAGACTGGAAGTGGTAAGACCTTCACCATCGGTGGAGTGGATAGTGATGACGCTGTGCCGCACCCTCAGAGAGGACTCGTAGCCCGAGTATTAGAGTACATCTTTGTTCACACCAGTCGAGCCGAGAGAAACGTGAGCCATCATCTGTCTTCTCCTCTTCTGATCTCTTCGAAGGGTGTCGAGTTTCTGTGCAAGTGTTCGTACTTTGAGATCTACAATGAACACATCACGGATCTCTTGAATCCATCAGATCACGGCCTGAGTGAGTCATTCCTCTCGTGCCATCGTCTCATTCGACTCATTACAATCAGACATCAGAGAAGACATGAGATCGGGTGTCTACGTCGAAAATCTCGTGCAAGAGCGAGTCACGACCGTCCAAGACGCACTCCAGGTGATCCATCATCATCTCCAACCTCCATCACCATCCATCATCGATTCACCTCCATCACAGCTCATCCGAACGGGTAATTTCAATCGAAAAGTGGGGTCCACCGCCGCCAACTCTGAATCCTCTCGCTCTCACTCTGTCTTAACTCTCTCCATCCAATCTCGCGAGAGCCGCAACAGCGTCACGTCCATCAAGACGTCCAAGCTCAACATCATCGATCTGGCTGGTTCAGAGAGACAGAAGAACACAGACGCCACCGGCGTGAGACTGAAAGAGGCGGGCAGCATCAACAAGTCCCTCTCTGCCCTGGGCAATGTCATCCGAGCTCTCGTTGACGTTGGAACTGGTTTATCTAGACACGTTGCCTATCGTGATTCAAAGTTGACTTTTTTCCTGAGGGTGAGTGTCTCTTCTTTTTGTCTCGAGGCTGAACGGAATAGGATTCTCTTGGCGGAAACAGTAAGTGTACGATGATTGCCACGGTCAGTCCCTCAGACATCCATTACGCGGAGACACTGTCCACCCTCAAATTTGCACAGAGGGCCAAGCTGATTAAGAACCAAGTGAGATGATGAGAAGGGAGGGAGATTGACTCGAACAGATCACTCTGAATGAAGACACTTCCGGAGGCATCGCCGCCCTTCAAGTCGAAATCCAACAGTTGAAGCAGAAGCTCCACAACGCACAATGTGATCGTCCATCATCTTTTATTTCGTTTTATTCTTTCTTCACCTCTGACCTCGCACAGTGACTTACGTCCCCGTTTCGACCCAAGATTTTCCTGCCGACAGAATCACAGAGATGGAGAAGCTGATTTTATCTTGCACTATGCGTAATGGAGACTACCGCAAGAGCTTGGAAGAGAGCCACGAGACGATCGATCAGCTGAACTCTGTCATTTCGGGTCTCAACAACGAAATGCAGGTGAAATTTCGTCATGGTTCGTTGTAGATAGATGAAATTGAAGGAAAACAGAGGATACAGAATGTTCTCAAGTTTAGAAACAAGCCTACTGGTCGATCGACAAACGAGCAGGTGAGAAATGTGAAGGGAATGAGAGATTGACCGTTGTAGATCAATGATTTGGAGAAGATTATCAAAGAAATGCAGCAGCAGATCAACAACAATCCCAACGTCCTCAAACTACAACTGGAGAATAAGAATCTTCGAGGTAAAATTCTTACAAATTCCCACGAAAATTCCAAGTGTTTTCTACGAAATCTCACTTACCTCAGCTCAAATTTCCTTCGATCAATCTCAAGCCGAGAAATTGGGACAACTGTCTCAATATCTCAACCAACTCGAGGAGCATCTGCGAATTCTCACCGAAGAGAAGGACCACCTCGAATCGCAGATTCAAGAGATGGGAGGAGGCAACGAAGAACAACTCTTGTCAGAGATAGAGAGACAAGAACAAGAGATGTTACGCATCCAAAACGAGAGAAACCTATACGAAGACAGAGCGGCCAGCCTGGAGAAGCAACTCAACGAATACGACGTGCAAGTGAGATGGCTGGTTGTAGACGATCGAAATGCTGATGGAAATCTCCCAGATGAAATTGCTGGTGGAGAACACGACGAAGAGTAAAGCGGCGAAGGACAAGACGATTCGAGAGCTGCAGGCTCGTCTACTAGAGAAGGAGAAGGGCGTCGATGTCACAGCCAACGAAGAGAAGGAAAGATGGTCGAGGGCAGTCAAGAGCTCAGAGGAAGAGACGAACGAGCTGAGAGAGAAGATGGAAGCGATGTCGAGGGAAATGTCGCAGGTGGGCTCGTTGTAGATCGAAAGATCCGCGAAAACATTTCGAATGATTTTTCTCATCTAAAACAGAGAGCCAACAGGGTGCAAGAGTTGGAAGATCTCTTGAGGGAGACCAAGAGAGAGTTAGAATCGTCTAAAAATAGCATCAACGAGGACAGAAGGAAGTCGCTCACCCGCAGGATGTCTGTCATGCCCGCCGCCCATTCATCTACAACGAACCGAAACATGGAAGGCGAAATCTTCCGCTTAGAGATGGAATCCAAATCGAAAGACACTCTCATCGCCGAGCGCAGTGCTGAACTGAGGTACGCGTTGTAGACGGTCGAAATTCATTTCTCACGCATTGTAGTTCGTTGAGAGAAGAGATGGACACGACCGTCTCCTCTTACGAGTACAAGTTGAAGACGTTCGAAGAGCTCGTGGGTCAACTCAAATCGGAAGTGGAAGCGAAGAGGGAGGTGGAAAGATTGCTCACGGCAAGAGACGAAGCGATCGCGGTAAGAGACGAACAGATTGATCGACAGACGAGGGTGAGTCATCATCATCATCATCATCATGTCACATGGTGTTCATCATCATGTCGGACGATGATGTCATGAGGGGCGAGAGATACTGAAGATGTGTCAGTTGATCGAAGGTCTGAGGAATGACGAGGAGAAGAAGTCGAGCGAAATCGCCCTGGAGTTGAACAATGAGAACCGAAAGGTGAAGAGGAAGTGTCGTCTACAACGATTGACTCTTACAGCTGCGTGAGGAGATTGCGATATTGGAGGAAGAGGCTGTCAAACTACAATCAACCATCGACGAGATTCGAACTCAATTGTCCAATAGAGAAGAGACCATCGTGGAGATCAACCAACAGGTGCGATTTCATCATCTACAACGAGACATCCCATTTTTCCATCTTTTTACACGATCCACATATTCATTTCTCCACGAGAGAAGAGACATCGGATGTCTGATGACAACAGTTGGAATCCTCTCAGAAAGATTACACTACGGCTCAAGAGTGTGTCCTCCATTTAAGACAGACGTCTCAGAATCAAGACTCCACCATCCTCAGCCTCACCTCCCAGCTCGAAGAGGTTAAGAAGTTCTCTGAAACATCAGAAGCTTCGAACCGTCTCGGTCTCGCTCGTCTAGAACAAGTCATGAGCCAACAGAAGGTATCGGAAGAGAAACACCTATCGGACATGAGAGAAGAGAAGGAGAGATCGATGAGAGAGGAGGAGATTCTAAAGGAGAAGGTGTCCTCTTTGGAGAAGGAGTGTAGAGGTGAGAATATTCCATCTACAACGAGACAATTTTGACGTTGAATAGAATTGCAAGAGGAGATGGAGAGAGCGAGAGAATCGCAGCGCGAGCGATTGACGCAGATTCAAGAGGAACACAGAGTGTCTTTGGAACAGTTGAAGACACAGATGGTAGAGGGAGACCAAGCTCAAGAGCTCGTGTTGAAGTCGAGTGAGATCCACCAACTGAGAGAAGAGTTGAAGAACATGGAGGCAGAGAGGGAGACATCTGAGAAGAAAGTCCTCGACGTGAGTCATTCGTTCTACAACGAGTCATTTCTCCATCTACAACGAGACTTTCCATTCGTCTACAACGAGACTGATTTCTAGCAGCTGGAAGACGAAGCGAACGAATTGGATAGAGAGTTGCAGAAGAAGGACGCTGACATTCGAGAGTACGAAACGATGAACACCGACCTCCAAACCAGAATCTTTGAACTCTCTGAAGAGGCCAGAACAGTCGACGCCAGACTCAGAAAGACAGAAGAAGAACTGAAGAACGTCACCTCTCAGAGGGAAGTCGAGTCCAGAGAGGTGAGACGACCTTTTATTCTATTTTATTTCGCAACCATTGAGACCGCGCCAGTTGAACGACCAGATCCTCCGCTTCAAGTCATCAGAGCAGATGTCTTTCGAAGAGTCCGAGAGGCTGAGAGAGAAACTCAACATTTCTGATGAGGAGAAGATGAAGATGACACGCGAGCACGAATATCTAAAGAAGCAACTCGCAGAGGCGCAGAGAGTCAACAGCGACCTCGTCGGCCATCACAATCAGAAGCAGAAGATCCAGCATCACGCCCGAGTGAAGAACGAGAACAACCGACTCAAGATGGTGATGGAGATGATGGAGGTGACATCTGATGGATGATGCAGGAGAGGATGAAGATGATGGAGGCGGTTACAAAGATGGACAACGAGGCGAGGGCGAAGGGTTTCTCCTTCTCTTTCAAACCGAAGGAGTTGCTGGCTGCGATTCACGACAAGGAGAACGATTCGTGCGCGGCAAACCAAGAATAGATAGTATGTAGAAGTCGTTGCATCATCATCATGCACCATGTCTGTTAAGTTCCTCTCATCATCATCACATGGAAAGAATCGATTCGAACGTTCTTTCTATTTGCATGTGATCATCATCATCTTTATCGTCTTCCTGTCTTCTTCTTGTTGAGAAGGGAGGGCAGTTGAAGCATCTCGAGAAACCGATTGTTCTCTTCGATACGCTTCGCTCTCTGTATCTGTTCCTCTTCTCAGTCTCCTCTTCTCTCAGTCTCCTCTTCTCTATCTTCCCTCTCACCTCGTATTCACACATGCCCTTGTACTTGTTCGCTTCCCTCCTCTTCTCTTCCTCTTCCTTCTCTCTCCTCTCTCTCTCCTCTTCTTCCTTCTTCCTCTGTACTGTCTTCTCCTCTTCTTCCTTCTTCTTCTGTTCCTCTTCTCTCTTCTTCTCTTCCTCGCTCTTCTCCTCTGCCTTCTTGTTCTCCTTCTCCCTCTTCTGTCCTCTCGTCTTCCTTCCTTCTTCTTTCTCTCTCGGTCTCTTCTTATGATTCTCTCTCTCTTCCTCTCTCTCTTCTCCTCCTATCTTCTTTCCACTCCCCCTGCTTCTCGAATGTCTCGTCCAATGTAAAATTTTCTCTTGTGATAGACCCAACTCCTCGGCCAAAGCTTGTCTCTCTTCCACCGGTATCCACTCTCTTCCATCCTTGTGAAACTCCTCACTCAGTCTCTGCCACTGGTTGTCCGTGAGACCCACTCGCGTTGCTTTGGGCTTGCCATTTCTCTTCCTATCATAATTCCATCTTCGGATCTGGTCTGTGCTGAGACCCGTTGCCTCTTGCAGCTCTCGTATCTCTTCCACAGTGAAAGGTCTCTCCTTGTACGCTCTCTCCAGTGTTTCCACGACCTCCTTCGTTTTGGCTTCCCATCTCGGCTTATAGACGATTTTGGGTGCTGTATCTCTATCCCCCGCCGTTTCGAACGTATCCGCTGGCTCTGCTTCCACTACCTGCTCGTTCTTTCAATCTCACTTCTTCGTTCTATCCTCTCACAGTCGTGCTGGTAGAAGATGTCTGAGTCACCGCTGTAAGAGCTCCATGCTCTCTCATCTCCTGCGAATGTGAGAAGAGAAGACAAGAAGTGAATTTACCACGGTGGACGTTTGGGTTTGAGTCCATTGGGTGATCGTCTGCAGACGTAAGGTGAAAGATGAGAGATGTGAACTCACCTGTGGGGCCGTCTGGGGTCCAATCATCGAAACGTCCGTGCGAGACGTGAAAGGATGTCCTCCATCTTGTTGCATGGGGGTGCCACGGTTCTTCCATTCTCCATCCCTGATCGAGGTGTCGGTGATTGAACTCTGTAAGTCGTGTTAACAAAGGCAGAGAGGATGGTAACCCACCGAAGGCCTGGGAGGTTGTTGCATGTTCGACCTGGATGAATCATTCATCGATGAAGGAGTAGCTGGCTGGGGTGATAGCTTCACCCTTCTTCGACTTACCCAGGTCATGGCTGTCGATAGAATGAGAAGACATACACGACATGAACAAGTACTTCACTATAGCTCGAGTGTGGAGGTAATGGTACTAACTCGTGTGACTGTCTAGTTGTAGTTTGACACGTAATTCGTGGAGCTGTGAGAATTGTCCACTGCACAATGCCAGTGGATGTCTATCAGAATCGTCTCCATCTCATTCGAGTTGATATAAACAACAAGATGGTGTTCTTATGGCTGTGGACAATGATTGATGTGATTGTGGAAGGTGTGATGAGCAGATGGGCTCAATTTTTTGTTCCGTGGGTCGATCCACAGATCTCATCTCGTCCAAGATGGGACACAAGGCTTTCTCTTTGACTTTGGTCTTCTATGAAGAAGGCGATCCACTCTCTCTCATCTTAGCCATCTTCACTCTGGCGCCTCTGTTCATCGTCGGAGGTTTCGTCGCTGCTCTCATCGTCAGAAGAGAATTGCAGATGCTATACTTCTTCATCGGCCAGCTGTTGAATGAGGTGATAACGAGAGGGTATGACATTTTTCAAATTGTTGAAAGGTGTTCAATATGGTCTTGAAGAAGGTGATACGTGAACCTAGACCTCCAGGTGAATATCAATGTCTCATTTCCATTAACGCTCATACCAATCAGGAGCGGGAAAGCTTGGAAAGACTAGCTATGGGATGCCATCAGATCACGCTCAGTTCATGTTCTTCTTTGCCATGTTCGTCACTCTCCTCACTCTGACCAAAAGGTGGGTATCATTCACATCCATGATTCCATCTCAACTGATCCTGCCAGGATCTCCTTCCCCAATAAATTTGTCAGAGCAGGTGTAATATCAAGCGTATACCTCCTATCTGTCATCGTTGCCTATTCCAGGTACAATTATACCTCCCATTACCTCATCAAACTTGTCTCATCGTCTCACTCAGGATTTATCTCGGTCTACACACTTGGCCACAGATCATCGCGGGAGGCATCATCGGATCCATCACAGGGGCCGTCTACTTCTATTTATTACACGTCCTCGCATCTTCTTTCATTCGCCAGCACATCTCCAAGCGAATCTTAGACCATCCTCTATCTCGTGTCTTCTACATCATCGACGTGTCCATGATCAAGGGAGACCTGATGGAAGAGGAATACAACCTGTGGCTGAGACTGGCCGACAGAAAAAAGAAATAAAATCCTCTTTTATTTCGAACGGCCTCAGTGCTGGCTCTCGCTCGATTGTCCTTGAGATGCCTGATCATCTTGGTCGGTCGCTTGACTGTCTACACCCGTTTCACTTCCATAATCTATCCTCCATCAGCATCACGCGTGCATTGTCTACATCATCCATCCCATGTGATGGAAGATGATGACATGGACTCACCCAGAGTGGATAGAGCTGCGAGCGTGTTGAGATTGTGACCCACACCGACGTGGTGGAAGGCGGGGGAGTGGTCTCCCGCCATTGGTCTGTTATAATTACTGTACACGTTGTATGTGGCCGTGATATTGGGGTCCAGCCAGCTCTCTGTGTGATGTCAGACTACAACCCGCCAAATCTTTTCACCTTTGGCCGGCCCATCAGCGGTGATGGGGCCAGTGTGGGGCTCAGACTGTGCGGCAACTTGGGCCAAGGCCTCGGGCGTGAGGTAACTCTTAAGTCTCTCGTTCTCATGCAGCAGATGGATGTAGTCTTCCTGCGCTTGTCTCTGATGTTCTGACAATTTTCCGACGATGGTCTGTCGTGTGGGTCAGTTGGGGGTGTGGGGGACCGAATGATTGGGCCGATGGGTTTTAGGGTTTAAATCACCTTCAGGTTCTTGATGTGCTCGACGGCAGCTTGGAGGACGACGGCTTTGTTCTGCACTCCTTCTGGATAATTCAGAATCTCTCGCAGCTCATTGATCTTCTCATTGATCTTCTGTCTTCTCCTCTGTTCGATGATCTTGTGACTCTCCCTCCTCGCTTCTGCTCCCGGCATGTTCAAGTTGGGTGGAGGCACTGATACTCGTGATGTGTTTGAGACTCTGATGTAGAAGTTAGACGTCCGTCATGATAGGCGTTCTACGAGGACTCACTTCCTCTTCTTTGATTTCTCGCCGTGATCTGTCAAGGATATCAGAATGGACTCGATGATGTTGGAAATGGAGAGTCTCACCGTCAGACACGTTTGGAGAATTCATCCTGTCGTATGAGTCAGTCGTCTCTTTGAGGCTGTCTACTTGTATAAGGATGATAAAGTGTGTTCACCCTGCTTTCATCCTCTCGATTTCGACCATATCGGGTGTCTCTGCAGTTTGTATATCGTTCATTCCTATTCCTCTCAATTAGCAGCTGGCGGTTGATGATATGAAAACATACCTCTCGACTCCATGCGAATACGTTGTTATCTATCTATGGATATCCCAACTGTCCTGGTGTGAGTCTTCACCGCCGAATGTAACAGCAGTATTATCGATAGTTCGATGTGGATCCGACGAGTTCATTAATATCACCTCGAAGTGCAATAGATGTTGAAAGAAATAATGTAGTAAGATGAGAAGAAGAGAAGGTGGTGAGAGAGGTTGCACGTGACTAATTCCGAACCCACGTGAGAAAAAGAAGTCGTGTCACGTGGTTGGTTTAGCGTTTCATTCCAATGAAGAACAAACGGTCCACACATGAACTACAGGTCTGATGTCTCACCGCTCGCCTGCTGATCGACCTATAGAGATAGAGCCAAACAGTCCTCTTTGAGAGCGAAGGAGGAGCACAAGGCCGTACTGAGAGATTTCATACAGATACGTGGTGTCTTTGATCTGCGAATGCGCCAATCTTTCTCCCCCTGTATCCGCATCAAGCAGAGGACAAAGAACAACGTACAACATGCCTTTCGATCTGACCGAAGATAGCACGAAGAAGGCGATCATCGCCATAGGAGCCGTCGTCATTGGAGGAGCAGTCACATACTCTCTCTGGAATCACTTCCACCCTGAAGAGACTCCCTCTAAGAAGGTGATTCAGTCACATCCAGGACTTCTAGTTCTTCGCCCACACAGAAATGTTCTACTCTAACATCTTGCAGGCCGCTGTGCCATTGAAGACCGGAGGCACCAGCACACTGCGACAATTCGACCTGTCGAAGGCTCAGCTGCAGAAGATGATCTCAGACTTTCAGTATGAGATGGACGTCGGACTGTCCAGAAATGGAGGAAAGACTTCTCTCAAGATGCTTCACTCTTTTGTTGGAAAGCCAACGGGTAATGAGAAGGGTGCCTTCTATGCCCTCGACCTCGGAGGTGACGACAGCACATTTTTTACCATCCGATTCCTCTGATGAGAGTTGAACAGGTACCAACTTCAGAGTTCTCAAGTTGGATCTGTTGGGCAACGGAAAGCTCGGAGCGTCTGAGAAGCAGCAATTCGAGATCCCTCAGGAGGTATACCACCCTCCAATCTCTCATTCGTCCAATCTCTGCATCACTCTGCACCATCTCCCATCTACTGTCTCACATCTTCTCATTGATCCATCCTTAGGCCATGAGAGGTGGTGCCCACGATCTCTTCGACTTCATCGCTGGCTGCGTCGAACGCTTCGTCTTACAATACAACGGACCCACCGATCCATCCAATGTGATCTCCATCTTTTAATGGAAAAAACTCTGACCCCTCATCAGACCATCAAGCTCGGCTTCACCTTCTCCTTCCCCGTCAACCAGACGAGCTTGGCTGCAGGTACTCTCATCAAATGGACCAAGGGTTTCACTACTGAGGGAGGTGAGGAGAATGTCTCATCTACAACGTTGTAGACCGACGATTTACAGTCGTCGGAAGAGACGTCGTCGCTCTGCTGTCGGAGCACTTGGAGAGGAGAAGACTCCACATCGAGGTCAGTGGGTCGTCCATCTACAACCCGCCACATGTCTCTTCTATTTTGGCGGGAAAATTGAATCGTACAGGTCGTCGCCCTGGTCAACGACACTGTTGGAACTCTCGTCGCCCACGGTTACACCGACGTCAACACCGAGCTGGGTGTCATCTTAGGTACTCATCTACAACTCTCCTCCATCTACAACTCTCCTCCATCTACAACGCTCAATCTCTCCAGGTACTGGAACGAACGCCGCCTACGCAGAATACACGCACAACATCAAGGCTCTAGAATCACCCTTCCACCGAGAGAAGATGATCATCAACATCGAATGGGGTGCCTTCGGTGACGTCAACGATGTCCTCCCACTCACCTCTGTTGATAAGAAGATCGATCAGAACTCGGTCAATCCACACAACCAAAAGTTTGAAAAGACGATCTCAGGTCTCTACTTGGGTGAGTCATGACGATGATGAGGATGAGGTCATGACGGAAACAGGGGAGATCGCGAGGCTGTTGACGTTGGAGCTGGCGGAGGAGGGAACACTGTTTGTTGGTACTGATGTGAAGACCAGCAACTTTATCAAGAAGGACTCTTTCCCCACGGCAACTGTATCTCAATTCCTCATGTGAGTACTCTCCATTCATTCTACATTCCATCCATTCTATATTCCATTCATTCTACATTCCATTCATTCTACATTCCATTCATTCTATATTCCATTCATCCTAAAGTGAATCCATTCGGTGTCGATTCATGTAAGATGTGAGAGTGACGAATCTTCCAGGGATAACAGCGACCAGCTGTCAGACATCGAGAGAGTCATGTTGAACCAGTACGGTCTGTCCACATCCCGCAGAGACAGAGCACTTTTGAAGGAGGTGAGAGGCTCCACGAAGGAATGGAGAATTGATGGAGCAGGTGTCCCTGGCCGTCGTAACGAGAGCTGCGAGACTCAGCGCCACTGCCATCGCTGCGATCCTACACAAGATCAACCGTCTGTCTGATGCCACTGTTGCCATCGATGGTGAACCGACTTTACATTCACATTCACATCAGCATCACCAACATCATCGACATCACATCATTGACATCACATCATCGCTCAACAAAGAGGACTGACTGAAGCATAGGATCGGTATACGAGAAAATCCCAGGCTTCAAGGTTACGATGGAGAACACGATAAGAGAGCTGTACCCCGGCAGCTCCGTCAAGACCGAGTTGGCGCGCGACGGATCAGGAAACGGAGCCGCCATCATCGCAGCCACCGTCTAAATTTCACAATAAATCCTTCTCCCCTCACATCTTAGGGAGGGTACCAGGTCATTGATGACACTTTGCCCAGGTGTAGAATCACCTGGGCTACACGGTGGTGTATTCCATTTTTTCGTCCGGACATTTGTAACAGAGAAAAGTGCCAATGTATTCTATTTTCATCGTTTGCAGCCACATCCTTCTTTCATCTGACTTCTATACAAAATTCGTGCGGATTAATGTCTTTCCACCTCTGTATGCGATAGCGTAGATCAAATTCAAACAAAGCTGTAAGCAGAGGAAGAAGTTGGTGATTGTATGGTAATTGAGATCGCACGGCCAGTTGTGATATGACACAAATAGCGGAAATTTCAATTTTCCCCTCAGCTGACCACAACAACGTCATCACACCATCAACAACAAGAGAATATCGAAACGACATGTCTGGTGATCGATTTCATACTTTTCGATTGTCGACTTATATGATCTAGAAACCAAGAAAGAGACGATGAAGGCAGCAGCCATCCACAAATGGAACGATGCTCCACAATTAACCGACGTCGCAGCGCCGGCTGCTCCAACTGGTAATGACGTCCTCGTTCGAGTCGTGTACTCTTCCATCAATCCACTCGATTGGAAGGTGAGCTCCTTACCTCGATCTGAGCTGCATTTTTTGAACATCTCAATCTCTCCTCCTCTATTTTCAACGGTGACAACTTACGTCTCATACACACTCCAGTTGGCCTCTGGTCTGATGGCCATCCCAGGCCTTCCCACCAGCTGGCCCAAACACTTCGGCCAGGATTTATCTGGAGAGGTGATCATCCTTGACATCATACCCTCTTTACCCCTCACATTTCGAATCAGGTCATTGCCGTCGGCCCCTCCGTCACCCACTTTAAAGTTGGAGATCATGTCTACGGAACCACCTCCAATGGACCCAAAGGAAGTGGAGCTCACGCGGAGAGAGTCGTCTGCAACGATTCATCCATCGCACACAAGCCAAAGAACATCAGGTGAGATCATATCGAGATGGATAAATGATCTCGTGCGATCGTGATTGACTCGTGCAGTCACCAAGAAGCGGCGTCGATTCCCCTCGCAGCTCTAACGGCTTACGGTTCCATCTTCGGCTCTGGTCATCTGACCGCCGGTCAGTCCGTGTTGATCCTCGGAGGTGAGCCCCACTCCGTCACATTTCCTCGTCAATGTTCCATCATGATTCATCCAATCACGGTGCCCGACGATCGTATCATGATGATGATGAAGAGACTGACACAATTTGATAGCCAGTGGAGGTGTGGGTCATCTCGGTGTTCAAATAGCCAAAGCCAAAGGAGCCAAAGTCTACGCTTCATGCGGCACTGACAAAGTCGATTATGTCAAGGGACTCGGAGCCGATCAGGTGCTCATCGATCACTCTACCGTCTAACACTGTGGCAGGTTGTAGATTACAAGACCGAGAAGTTGAACGAGAAATTGAAAGGAAAAGAAATCGACGTATTGTTCGACTGCATCGGGGCCAAGAGAGAGAGGGAGCTAGCCTTTCCTCTCTTAAAGAGGTGACGTCTCAAATATTCGGTCCTCCCGACCTGACCCTCGGTAGAGGGGGCATCGCCGTGACAATCAACCCAATAGATGATACGACCGGCCAGTCATTCATCTTTCAAGTGGCCAACAGCTTAAAAGATTTCACGTGGGGTAATCTGCAGCACTACTACTACAACAGGAGCCTCTTTAAACTCTACTTCTTCACTCCTAACAACACGGTGAAAAAAGGCGGGAAGAGAAAAATTGACTCGTCGTAGAGAGAGCAATTGGAGGAGGTCAGTAAGATGGTGGAGGAGGGAAAAGTGAAGACAGAGGTGGCACAAGTGTTTCCTCTCAGCCAAGTTGGTGAAGCCTTTAAAAAGAGCAAGGAGGGAAGGACAAAGGGCAAGGTGAGCGACACCTGCATCATCTCCAGCTGATGATCGCACAGATCGTCATCGAGGTCTCCAAGTAAATAATCTGAATAAAATACAAACAGACTTATTTTATACTTCTCTCAACATCTGCTGGATGGTCTTCTTCTGTACATCGATCTGCTGCTCTAGCACTCTCATCTGTTCTATGTCATTCATCTCCTCTTTCTCTCTCTTCACCTGTGATTCTACTTGCTCTCTCTCGTCTCTCGGTATGAGCCTCAAGATTTCAATCTGTCGGACGAGGTTCTCGCTCATCATGACCATTCGATTCTGTCTCGTCTTCAGTGTCTCATCATCATCCATCATCTCACCATGGCTTTCTCTTTCCTCTCATCCTTCTCGATCTCTTTCCTCTCGTCCTTCTGTTCCTCCACTCCTCTCCTCTCGTGTGGGATTTGTACTTGTATTTGATGTTGGTCATCCGATATCTGTTCTTCTTGTTCTTTCCTCGCGATCATGACTCTTTGCATCCTCTTTCTCTCTCTCCTCTCTTCTCTGTGCTTTTGGAGCTCCTCCTTCTCTCTCCTCTCAAGACATCACGGCATCCGCATGCGCACTTTCATCTGTTCTCTCCTTCGTGGTGAAGTCTGCTGGGATCAGTGTCACGTTCGAGATGATACATCTCGATGATGAGATGGATGTCACCGGTTTCGGTTGGAGAGTGCATCTGTAACGCCTGCTGTGGTTCATCTCTTATGATATCCTTCGACTTCGATATGGGACTATTTGAATCAGCGTGAGATGTCGGCAGTGCACATCCCATCATCTCTCCTTCTTCCATTTCTGAATCATCGGTGAGGTAATTATTTTCGCTGTCACTTCTTAGTGAATGACCGGCTAAGCTCTCACCCATTCATCTTTGCAATAGCATTCTGTTTTCGCGATTGCTCGTACCTATTTCGTTTCAGCCGCTGCTTTTCGGCGTCTAACTTTTGAATGAGGAGAGACAGGTGAGGGTGCTTTTCTGATTGTAAACCAGGGGGGAATGATGCGATTCATACCTCCATAAAGCTTTGCCCAGAGTTTCAATTTGGGATGATGTCCGGCGAGAGCGTATAATATGTCCCAACTGATGGAGTTGTCCTTCGTCTGCAATGATTCCGGCAATGGTTTGCTATCGTCCAATCGTTGGCACTCTGATTCGATGAGAAGCAACATATGCCAAGGTCTCACCCTCCTCAGATAGCAGCGATAGCCTCTTGCCCAAAGCTCTCCTCGCACCGCCCAAAGATCTGACTGTGGGGAGCTCAGCTTTCAGTGCTGCTGTTAATTCTATCAGCAGCGGGCTGTGTGTGGAAACCATTGTTATGATGATGGTGCACCAGATCGCAATAGAAACTACAACCACTAGTACGGATGTATGTCAATTACAACAGATATTTATGATGATCATCGATTCAGGGACGAAAATGGCGCGGTAGCTTCTCTTTTCTATTTACCTTCTCTTCCCGTTTTTCTTTCCTCTCATCTCAGTCGGTTCCTCTCCTCTTCGTCCCTTCGCATCTGTTCCATGATCTTCCTCTGTATCTCTATCTGTTGTTCCAGCACTTTCATCTGTTCTCTCTATCATTCTCTCCTCTCTCCTCCTCTTCTCACCTGCATCTCAATCTGCTCTCCATCATCCATAGACGTCATCCTCAGCATGTTCACTTGCTGCATGATGTTCTCGCTCATCAAGACCATCCTTCCCTGCTCTCTTCAGCTCTCCCCTTCTTCTCCCTCTCACCATCGTCTTCTCTCTTCGCTCGCTGAATCCAGCGTCAGTTTCTATGGTCTTCTGTCTCTTCCTCTTGTCTTGCTTCCCTCCTTCTTCACTTCTGATCGTATTCGGTTCTTCCTAGTCCACTGTCACTCTCTTCTCCTTCTCTCTCTCCTCACCCCGTTCCTCTCCTCTTCTCTTCTCTCTTCTACTCTAACTTCTCTCTCTCCTCTCGTTTCTTCTTCTTTCCTCTCCTCCTTCTCTCCCTTCTCCTTCTCTCCCTTCTCCTCCTTCTCTCCCTTCTCCTCCTCTCTCCTCTCTTCTTTCTCTCTGTTCTGCTCTTTCTCTTTGTTCTCCTTCTCTCTCATTTCCTCTTTCTCTCTCTCCTTCTTCTCCTTCTCCTCCTTCTCTTTTTTCTCCTTCTCCTTCCTCTCTCTCTTCTCTTTTCCCCTCTTCTCCTTCTCTCTCTTCTCTTCCTCTTCTCCCTCCTCCCTCCTCTCCTCTTCTCTCCTCTTCTCCTCCACATCCATCTCCTTCCTCTTCCTCGTCTGTCTGACACCCCCCTCTCCCTCTTCTCTCCTCTTCACCTCCGCACACTTGTCCAACTCCTCCCTCTTCAGAAGGTCTCTATCTTTGCTCCTCCTCGCTGCCACCCAATTGGTCACCCTCTTTCGTGTGATACCAAGTTGGTCGGCGAGATCCTTCCTCTCTTCGGTGGGTATGTCTCCTCTTCCATCCAATTCGTATTCTTCTTTCAGCCTCCGTTTCTGTTCCTCTGATAGTTCTGGACGCTTTCCAGATGTTCTGAGTGGTGAGATGTTCTCCTTTTGCTCTTTCTGCTCCTTCTGCTCTTTCTGCTCTTTCTGCTCTTTCTGCTCCTTCTGCTCTTTCTGTTCCTTCTGCTCTTTCTGCTCCTTCTGCTCCTTCTGCTCTTTCTGCTCTTTCAAGTCTTTCATAATTTGATCTCTCGTCTGTTCTCTCCTCGTTCGGGTGTAGTATCTCCACTTTGTGATCTGTTTCCTCTGCAGTCCAGTCATCTGCATGAGGCTCTGAACTTCTTCTTCGGTGTAGATCTCTCGCTCGTCACTGTACATGCTCTCTAAAGCTTTGATGATGTCTTCGGAGAAGAATCGGCTACCGTAGCGTTGTTCTTTCTGACTGGAATCCCTTTGTTTCGTTCACTTTGGTATTCTCAACTGTCTCCCTTACCTCGCTCCACTGCTGTCGTCCATCATGTCATCTTCATTGGCATCGTCGGAGTTGTCCGAGTCATCCTGTCTTCTCTCAGTATCTTCATCGTCCATCACTTGACTGTAGACATGCATATGATATGATGTATCATCGATCCATTGACTTACAAACGCTTCGTTATTCGGAGGTTTCACTATGTTCTCCCTCTTCTCCTTGTTTCGATCTCTTCTCCTTCTGGTAGAGATCCAGTCGGTGACTTTCTTCTGAGTCAAACCGATCTCTCTGGCCAACGTCTCTCTCTCCACTGATGGAATGTAGTTTCTCCCTTCTTTCTCGTATTCTTCTGTCATCCTTTGTCTCTGATGATCCGTGTATGTTGGATTTGCATGAGATCGATTTGGAGGCGGCTCTCCTTCCTTCTTATCCGCGATCTTGTTGATGTCTCTTCTCTTTCGGTGGTTTCTCCACTGTCTGATCTGAACTCTTGTCAATCCGGTGGATTGTTGCAGATCTACAAAGTGCTCGACAGATTGGATCAGTCTCTGTTGAAACGCCTTCTCCAAGATTCCCACGACCTCCTCTGAGAAGAATGTTCTGTTCGCATATGCTTTACGTTTAGAATCTTCCCTATTATTCGATCACCACGTCTCTTCTCGTCATGTTCGCTTCTGACTCACTTCAGATCGTTCGCATCTTCGTTATCATCCAGATCAGATCCGATTTCATACTCGTCATCCGTCTCGATCGAGACCTATCGAACGTCAGAACGCTAGGACCAGATGTTGTAGATGACCCACATAGACTTCATCTCCATCTGGCTCTGGGTCGGTCATCGGTAGCCCCTGATGATCAGTGCAGATCGGTTCCTACCGGCGGTCTACAACAGGGTGGAATGATAATAAATCCCAATAGGATCAGTCCAACACGAATTCTTGTGTCTCAGTAGATGAGAACCATCACATACCAATTTAGATGTTCTATTGAAACTCGTCCCGCAAAGTTTATTTATTTCTGCTGGAGCAGTGTGGCCTATATATTTATCTTTCTATTTGGATCTTTCTTCTACATCTCTTTACGCATCTGCTCCATGATCTTCCTCTGTATCTCTATCTGTTGTTCCAGCACTTTCATCTGTTCTCTCTATCATTCTCTCCTCTCTCCTCCTCTTCTCACCTGCATCTCAATCTGCTCTCCATCATCCATAGACGTCATCCTCAGCATGTTCACTTGCTGTATGATGTTCTCACTCATCATGACCATCCTTCCCTGCTCTCTTCAGCTCTCCCCTTCTTCTCCCTCTCACCATCGTCTTCTCTCTCTTCCCCGCCTGATCCTCCACGGGTTCACCCTTCTCCTCCATTGCCTTCTCCCTATTCTCCTCCATTGCCTTCTCCCTACTCTCCTCCATTGCCTTCTCCCTACTCTCCTCTATTGCCTTCTCCCTCCTCTCCTCCATTGCCTTCTCCCTCCTCTCCTCCTTCCTCTGTCTCTTCCTCCTCTCCTCTCTCAACCTCTCGATCTCTTTGCTCTGCCTCACTTCTTCATCCTACATCGTTCAGTCTCTCCTCTTCCCTTCCTCCCACCTCATCTGTCTCTTCATCTTCACTTCTCTCCTCTTCCTTCCTCTCCGCCCCCTTCCTCTTCCTCAAGCTCCTCACTAATTCACCTTCTCCCTTGTCCTCTTCCTTCCTCGTGCCTCCCTCCATTTTCCTCGCTTGCTTCTTCCTCGAGGCAACCCAGTAGGTCACCCTCCTGTGTGTGATGCCTAATTCTTCTGCCAGGCTCTTCCTCTCCTCCGTCGATATGTCCTCTCCTCCCTCTCTGAACGCTTCGCTGAGCCTCTCCCATTGCTCTCGCGTCAGGGTGGACTGTCTGCTGCCGTGTAGAAAGGTGAGAGGGGTGGGAGGCTTCTGTGGAGTGATCTTCTGCTCTCTCGACTTTCGGTTTCTCCTCCATCGTCTGATCTGCTCTCGCTTGAGGCCAGTGGATCGCTGGAGCTCTTTCATCTCTTCTTCGGTGAGTTCTTCGCTCTCTACGTAGGCCTTCTCTAGGATGTCTGTGATGTCTTCGGAGAAGTAATGTCGGTTGATCTTCCTCTGGCCGCTGTGCGTCCGTCAGACATCATGATGGACGATGATGATGATGATCGTCATTGGAGGATGACCCACCCCTTCTCGTTGAATTCTGGATCTGAGTTGAATTCTTCCTCTTCTCCGTCTTCCTGTCTCCAGTGTAAATCCTCGTTCACATTCACAAAGAGCAAAGACTCTGTACTCACCATGACATCCTCTCCTTCCGGTACAGAGTCTCCCTCTTCCTCTTCTTCTCCCTCCACCTTCTTCTGTCTAGTTCTGAACCTTCCATCCTCTCCCCTCTCATCCGTACTCGTCCTCTTCTTCACTTCTTCCACCTTTCCCTCCTCTTGCTGCCTCCTGTCCTTTCTCTTCCTCGCGGCGACCCAGTCTGTGATCTTCCTGTGTTTGAGACCCAACTCTTTGGCTAAGAACTCTCTCTCCTCGGGCGGGATGTAACATCTTCCCTCGCGATAGTATTCTCCCTCTAGTCTCTCCCTCTGCTCGTCAGACAACAGAGTCGCGGGCTTTCTAGATCGGGGCAGCTTGGCCGAATCATATCGTCTCTGCTCTCTCCTCCTTCGGTTCTGTCTCCACAACTTGATCTTGTCTCTCGTTAAACCAGTGGCCTCTTCGAGTAGCTTGATGTCTTCCGGTGATAACATTCGATTGTCAACATACGCAGATTCCAGAATGTCTGTGATTTTGTCCGTATAACTTGGCTTCGATCCTCTGGAACCGCCATTGCTCTCTCTACGTTCTCTCAGTCCCTTATTTCTCTTGATCTTCCACCTCATATCATCCATCGTATTCTCAGTATCATCGACGTCGGAATTGAATTCGAACTCCCCATCGCTATCGGCCTGATTCGATGTCAGATGGAGGGTTCTGATCCATGTTCACTCGCATATGATTCTTCTACATTGGGGTCCTCGGTACGTTTCGTGGCGTCAGAAGACTGATCCATAGGCTCGGTTGTTTCTTCCTGTGTTGTGCTAGATTTATTTGGTTCTTCTGGTGATATGGTGTCCGTCGCCGGTGGCATGGCTGTGCGCATGTAAGGATCAACGTTCGTGACTAAACTATCACCTTCCACGGTTGAAGACGATTCACTCATCTCCAAAAGCAATTCTCACTGGTCGATCTTTTCAGGATTGCGATCTGTTGATTTCATCGCGATGGTGCCCGCACCTTGTTTAAAATAAGCCCATCTACAAACTTTCCCACTTTCTTCACCACACCCAACCACCACCTAAAATAAACCTTCTGCCTTCTTCATCTTCTATTTATTTCAAACAAGTCTTTCTTCCGTTCGTGTCTCAGGTCATCGGTTCCTTCTTTCATTTTTCGTGTGGACGGTTTGTCTTCATCTTTACATCATCTCTCTGCGAATCTGTTGCATGATCCTCTTTTGGATCTCAATCTGTCGTTCCAACACGCTCATCTGTCCCGTGTCATCGTCACCTCCTCTTCACATCTCACCTGCAACTCCATTTCTTCTCGATCATCCATCGGTGTAACTTTCAGCACGTTCGCTTGCTGAGTGACGATGTCTGTCATCTTCACCATCCTTTCCTGCTCATCTTCAATCTCCCTCCTCTTCCTCCCCTCACCATCATCTTGACTCTCTTCTCTTCTCTCTCTTCGTTCACTTCTCTCATCATCTCGGGCTCTCGCTGTCTTCCCCTCGCTTCCCTCCTTCTATACACTCTACCATTCGTCTCCTCTTCTTTCGTTCTCCCCCGCCCCTCCTTCACCGTCTCACCCTCTCTCCATCATCACATCTCACCTCTTCATCTTCTCCCTCTTTTCCTTCCTCTTCTCTTCCCCTCCTCTCTTCCGTCGTGAACTCGAACGAGTCTTCTCCTCCCTCGCTGTCATCGTCATCTCTCTTCTCCCTCGGTTTAAATCCATATCTCTTCCTGGCAGACAACCACCCATTGATGCTGTTCCGAGAGATGCCCAACTCAACGGCGAGAACTCTCCTCTCCGATAGAGGTATGTCCTCTCTTCCTCCCCGCATGAACTCGGCGTTGAGTCTCTCCTTGTCTCTCTCCGACATCTTCTTACTCGTGTCCGTTCCTTTCGTGGCGTGGTGGGCGCGCATGGACTTTTCACGAGCGGATGATCTCGATCTCCATCTCTGATTGTTTTCCCACTTTCGCAGCTGTTTCGCCGTGAGGCCGGTGGCCTCGGATAGCTCTTCGAAGTGATCGGAGAAGTGATGATTGTATTTTGCGAGAGCTTCGTGCAGACTGTCGTAGACTCGAACCGAGAAGGGGCGCCTCCCGGGTGGCCTCTGAACGTGGACCTTCTGTAGAGTGTCTGTGGGAGATGTAGTCGATGTCTCTATGTCTGTCTCCTCTGGCTTGGATCCGTCTGGATCTTCAAAGTCGGAATTGAACTCGTAGATCTCCTCGTCTTCATCCTGTTCTAATGTCATGATGCATTCTGATGTCGATTCTCACATAAGCTTCTTTGTTCGAATCTGTTGTTGCCGTATCTGTTGGGAATTCGTTTGGTGATGAGATGATAGTGAAGGAATTTGTCGCTGGGTGCTTCCGTGCCTTCTGCGTGATGGTGGAATCTGATTGATTCGCATGGGTTGCTTCAGTCGATGTGCTCATCATTTCTGTATCTATTGTTGGATGGTTCTACCTTCGAGATCGTCCCGTGATGCCTCCAATCATCTGTTTCAGCCAACGTTCAGCCGTTCTTGAACTTGTTCCTCTACACCGCCCACTTTTTCTTTTTCCATCTTTCGTACATGGTCTATGATCGATGATGATGAACTGAAGACAACATACTATCTTTCGTCTATTTACCAAGCTTGATTCTTCCCTCCGTACTGTCCAATGTTTGTGCAAGTGAGATTTTCCTTCTTCATAGTTCCTGGCGTATCTGCTCGGCCAGCTTTCTCTGAATCTCGAGCTGCTGTTGTAACACAATCACCTGACGTGCGATGAGTCTCTCATCTCTCCATCATCATCCAGGTGATCATGTCTTTTACCTGCATCTCCATTTGATCGATGTCATCTTTCGGTGTCATCCTCAGCATCTTCACTTGCTTCATCACGTTCTCACTCATCATGACCATCCTTCCCTGCTCTCTTCAGCTCTTCCCTGCTTCTCCCTCTCACCATCGTCTTCTCTCTCTTCTCTTCCTTCTCGTCCCTCTCTTCCACGACTTCAGGCATCCTGCTCGGGTCGTCTCTCCTCTCTTCTCCCTCCTTCTACTTCAGTCTTCTCTCTCTCCTGCACTCACCGTCTCCCAGCCATCCTGCGAATCTTCCCTTCTCTCTTCATATTCTCCCTCTATATCGTTCGTGTGATCCTCCTCTTCTTCTTCTTCTTCTTCTTCGTATCTTGATGTCCTCCTCCTCTGCTTGCTCTTCGTTCCGTATTCTTCATCTTCTCCTCTGACTTCTCTCCTCCTCTTCTTCCACTTCTTCCTGCTGACTCCCTGGTTTCTGTCGCGGCTGCGTCTGGCGGCCACCCAGCATGTGACTTTCCGGTGTGTGATGCCCAACTCTCTAGCGAGAGAGTCTCTCTCTTCGATGGGAATGTACTCTCTACCATCTCTCTCGTATTCTTGAACGAGTCTGAGCCTCTGTGCTTCAGTCATGCCAACATGAGATTTCGTGGTGGGAACGTGATCTGATGTCGTGGTGACGGTCATCTTCTTCTCCTTTTGTCTTCGATGACTCTTCCACTGCTGGATCTGTCGTTTGGTGAGGCCGGTGCTCTCCTGTAGATCTTCGATGTCTTGTGCATCTTGGATACCGCCCTCTTTGTAGGCCCTCTCCAGGGCCACGATGATCTCCTCCTTGAAATATTTGGGGGAGGCTCTCTTTGTGCGATTTACGTCTTGTCTGATGCATCGTCATTCGACTTTTCGGTTTCCATCTCACCTCTTATCGTTCGTATCGTCATCCATTTTTGATCTATCATCTTCGACGTCAGAATTAAATTCAAACTCTTCGTCCGTCTCATCCTGAAAGCGTTCAGTAATGATTTCTCCTGGACGATCGTTCACGTAAGTCTCCTCCCGATTTGATCTCTCGATTACCTGCGGATCATGGGGTCGTTCGCCCTGATCCGTCGTTTCTCCTTCGTTTAATTGTTCTGAACCTTGGATCATTGCATTAGGATCAGAAGAGATCTCGTAGATGGTTGCAGATCTCGTCTCACCCTCGGGAGCAGATGCAGGGGAATTCGTTCCCACCATTCTTTAAGGAAGGATTGCAGATGTATTTCAATGTCGTTGGGCTCCTGTGTTATTTTCGATCATCAACGTTGATCGATGCACCGGATTTGACTGACGTTCTCTACAATTCAATTTGGGTCTTTCAACCGCCGCACTTTTGCGATGATTTCACACCACCAGAAATCTCTTTCGATCAGAGACCTCATCATGATGCAATTTTATAAATGTTTTCGGGTCGTGCTTGTCGTTGTCTGAGTGGAATATCGTATAGCCCAATTGTCCAATATACCATTAACGTATGTCATGACGTGCGCAGGCTCGTCAGCCGGTGGTGGCTCACTCTGCCTCGCCGTCATCTCAAAATTGTTGCTCTGTCTCTCGTGAGCTGAATTCGGCATCACAACTTGCACTCACGATCTCCTCCATGGTCGACAGCAGTCTGTTATTGGCCTTGATGCTCACGTGATGGATCACGATCGACCAATCGATCATCTCCGGACCCACCAATTTGTCCGATTCGGTGCTCCCACAGTGTAAGAAGTGTCTATATTCGACAACGCACATACCAGGTGCCTCATCTGACCACATCACTCGTCGTCTCAGCTTCTCGCCCTGCGGCGTAGTCGTATAGAAGTATCTCTTCTGCAGCTTTCCTGTCACACTGTCAGCTACATCTTTCTCCTCCTTGTGTGCTGACACACACCTTGAGAGGGAACATTACAGCTCGACTTCCACTTGAAGCCGTCGCTCATGCCTGAAGGTAAGAAGTCTCCACCGACGTATACGTAACAGAAGACACTGTTCGTGTCACCCATGAAGCCATCTGTTATCGCGTGAGCTGAGAAGATCTACGTATTGTACCTGGCAGCTTGCACCTCTCCCTTGATGCGTATTGAGAATTCTCCTTGACAAATAACAGAAAATCTTCGAGGAACACTTCCCACTGATGTTTGTTCCACTTCCTCACAGGTTGATTGGTCGGAATTAACTGACCTGGATCCAACTTTAACGGTATTGAACGCTCTGCATCACTCGGATGAGCGATGATGAGTGACAGATTGACCCCCGGACAGATCTGCCTCTTCATCAGACGAAGAGGCGTCACCGACTCACCGTCTTGTTCTCGCAGTACATGTTCATTCCCATCATGGTGTACGTGTAGCTCGATCTCTGCGTCGCTGGGTCGTAGAGTCTGGCGTGGGTGAGTCCCATCTGCAAGATGTCCGTGGGTGACATCCCCACATCAACTGAAGCATTTCAGAACAATCTCAGAGGTGGAGAGTCACGTGAAGTCTTTCCTCTCAGGAGGAAAGGGAAAGGACAACCGAAATGGTGGGCTACGTTGCGATTCACGGCGTGGAAGGTGACGGTGCCTTCCTCGGTCATCTGGTCAAGATCAGCGAGAGTGCATCCAAGATCTTCACCCCCGAGGTCAGGGCGAGATAGATGGAGTCCATTCCGGCCACTTGAGAGATAAAATCGTTCTCTATGGCTTCCGTGTAGAGGTCGAGCGTGTTCTGAACGCTTTCATCCCATGCGAACGGGGGGAGAAATGGATTTGAGTGGGGGGTTTCGATCGGCCGGGGTGCCATCTTCTTTGCAGTGACCACAATGTAAGGTTTCTCTGATAACATGACTCTCCGTAATCTATGATGTCGGTCAAATCATGATCGGACGATTATTATGTCTACTTTGCCAAGATGATGTTCTCTCCACTCTTCATCGAGCTCTCAGAAGGTTCGCCCGATTTACCCACACCGTCTACGGCCCTCCAAAATTCTGGCTGTAAACTGAAGGTGGAATATCAATATCATCATCGAAAGATGGAGGGTACCTCTCGTCTGTCAGAATATCGGACAGAAGGCTCCTGGCGGCGTCGTTGACCATGGCGATGCGGTTTGGGGTTGGTGAGCATCGTAATACAACCGTAGCCCGGTCGTCGGCCTTCAGGACCGTAAATGCAACCTCCTCCTCCGTGGTTGGACCATCGTCTGATCGTTTCTGCCGTTTCATCGTGTCGATCGGTTCGTTATGAAATGATTTTGCATGTGCCACTTCTCAGTGGCCGAAGGTCAGGAGCCCCTCTTCCTCAGGAGGCATGTTCTCAAGCATCCGAAATTTTAATTTCCTTTTTAACCACTTGCCGTCAGATTTCTACTCCACTTTTATTGAGTTCAGCTGCATCGTAAACTTCAGCTCACACGGTGCCGGTGAACTAACCGCTAAGGACACACTTTATCACACGGCTTTCGCTCGGACTCGAGTGAAATCGAACCGTTTACACTCAGCCTTTCTCAGGTTCCAAACCACCGTAAATCGGAACAGACCGACTTATATCAACCTTAAGGGGGAAATCCAGACATGTCCCGTCAGAATCAGCCTGAGAATTCTTCTTGGTGCAGAAGAAAGACATTCACCTGTTTGAATCACCATAAATCACATTCGACGAGACACAGAAATGAAGAGGCAGAGGTGCCAGACGATCACAAGAGAGGAAGAGACAGCCTTCCAGATATTGAAGGCAGACGACAGGGCCACAGTGGTCATATGCTGCTCGGAAGAGCCGCACCGCATCACGATGTCGAATGACTCGGCGTGCGAGCTGCTGTCAGATATCTTGGTGGATGAGAGGTACGTGAAGTGTGTGAGATCCAACAGATCGCTCACATGAAAGCAGCACGCAGTCCGAGTTTTGGATGACGGTAGATCGAGTGGGTACGATAGGGGGCACCTCAGAAGCCACATTGAGGACATCGGATCAAATCATTGACACAAAGTGAGCCGAATGGACCCTCTTGAGATCTAATCAACCATCAGATTGAGAATGGTCCAACTTTCCGACAAGCGATATGTTGTGGTAACTGCGAAGCGTGCTAAACGCAGTGAGTCACATCAGCATCATTTTCTTAAATGATTAAAGTCTTAAAGATGCACCTGCGCAACCGACCTCTTTTTACAATGCCTCCAATGCTATCCTCACCGGTGACGTTCTTCCTCTATCAAGCCCTGTGTCCATCCCGTTTAGCCCCTGTTCATCAAGCTCCCTAAGCCCTCCACTGTCTCCTTGTGTAGACAGGAGCTGGACGAAACGTCAATGGGAGATCTTCGTGGAGGACTTGATCCTCTACGCCAGAGATCATCCACGATGCACATCGAGAGAGAGACGGAGATTACCAGGTGAAGCGATTTCCCTTCAAACAACTGAATCATCACAGAGAAATTCTTGGCCGACACGAACAGCGTCTATTGCTACGTGTATCGAGGAGCTTTTCTGCCTTCGGGAAGCAGTGACGGCTTCAAGTGGAAGTCGAGCTGTAATGTTCCCTCTCAAGGTGTGTGTCAGCACACAAGGAGGAGAAAGATGTAGCTGACAGTGTGACAGGAAAGCTGCAGAAGAGATACTTCTATACGACTACGCCGCAGGGCGAGAAGCTGAGACGACGAGTGATGTGGTCAGATGAGGCACCTGGTATGTGTGCTATCGAATACAGACACTGTTCACACTGCGGCAACACCGAATCAGAGAAATTGATGAGTCCGGAAGACATCGATTGGACAGAGATCATGGATCACATCTGCGAGAAGGGGAATCGAAGGTTGTTACAGACGATGGAGGAGCTCTCAGCCCAATTTGAATCGACGGCGAGAAGAGATCCACCACCCGTGGCAGACGAACCGGCTCATGTTCTGTCCTATGTCAATGGTATATTGGACAATTGGGCCATACAGTATCATTCAAATGGTCACTTGATTCGGTTTTTCCGGTTGGTAGTCAAATGGTGCATTGAGAAGTGATCACTTCTCTCCCGACTACTGAGATATGCCCGACAAAAAAATTAGTGATCCAAATGCATGGACACCAACCAGAAAAACCAAATCACTTGCTCGACATCATATAAAAAGAGGGTATTATAGTGCATTTATCTACAACTCACCACATACTGAATGCTTGCTTCCTGTGATCAGTTTGTAAATTCTTTGCAAAACATTTGTAAGCTTTTGTGTGCCCAGAGCATGCTTATACAGACTGGGTAGAAATCACTGCATACTAAAAGATAGTAGCCTTTGCCTCACAGAGGCAGAGGCTAATGAGGGCATGTGGGTGGGCCTTGNCTGAGACGACGAGTGATGTGGTCAGATGAGGCACCTGGTATGTGTGCTATCGAATACAGACACTGTTCACACTGCGGCAACACCGAATCAGAGAAATTGATGA